>OY744482.1:103173469-103516469 GCA_963556165.1 Tipula helvola
AAAAAGTAATTAAGGGTTGCCTACCTAATCTGGAAAAAAATCCAGAAAAAAAAATCCAGAAACCAAAACTCAGAAAAACAAAAATCCAGAATAATTAGGAGTAAAATTTATAAAATGTCTATCAAATTTGAGTTGTTCCGTAAAGTTCTTAATATTTGTGATAATGGAAATTGTTTCTTCAACCTTTCAGACATAGATCAAGGTAATCGTATCGCTCATATCGCTTCTACTGATAGTCTAAAAATGGGGTTGGCCACGTATTACTGTTTTTCAAAAGACTGTTTACAAAAGACTGTTTCTAAATTCTTTTCTCCAAAATCTTGTTTTACAAAACCGTTTTGAGAGAAAATCTTGTTTCTCAAAATCTTGTTTTCAAAATACTGTTTATCACTATTAGATTAATCTTTTATAGATTTTACATTAAAATAAAATGACATCGACTAATTTAACTTCGGATTGTAGAGCTCCCACCCCCCCCCCACCCCCACCCACCCCACCCCCCTCCCCCCGCTTAGCCCCACCAAGGGGCTATAGATTTAAACTTCGGAGGACGTAGGAGCCAGGATCGGCAAACATGTCGCACTGCGTGCCGCACGTAGGAGCGGATTATATAGAATCTATTAATGACGCTACTAAAAAGAAAAATAATTGCACTACTTTGTTATCCAAGATTTTGTAATTGCAAGATTTCAAAATGCAACATTTTATATCGATCCCAGAAAAACCATTTATATAAAATAATTATTTCGAAAAACAATTTATACGGTAAGAATTCAAAAAACAAGATTGAACAGCAACGCAAGATTTTGTCTTGCAGGCAAATACACCGATCCCCTAATAATACCAATAAAATTGAATATTTTTCATTTATTTTAAACGGGGTGCTTGTTGACAGCCTTCTCATGGCGCATCCTGGGCAATGTGCTGTAGATCGAACGGTTGTGGTATCCAATCCCTACGTAGTAGAGAAACAGTATAGCAGATAGTCAACAAAAAGATGAAATGTCGGGTGTAAACAATAACATACTCCAGGTGGGTCAGAACTTAGATTCTAAATCCCGCCCCGGTTTACCGGGCTGCTCCGCGGATTCTGGAGGGAGCAACACGACATTGCAAAGGAAATTGTCGGTAGGCAACCAGGCTGACCCTTTTCCTAGCACTACTTCCTAGTACTCTTGTTACAGAGGAATTACATCAATATCTTCAATACCCAAATTATTTGAACTGGTTGTATGCAACTCATTCAGATCTTTGGTTCCTCGATTCATCTCACAGTGTCAGCATGGTTTTATACCCAAAAGATCTACATCATCAAATCTTATTGAATTTACCAGCAACACCATTAAAGAAATTGAAATGCATAAGCAAGTCGATGTGGTGTATACTGACTTTGCCAAAGCCTTTGACTCCATCAGTCATTGTAAAACGTTGGAACAGTTATACAGATTCGGTGTTTCTAAACAGTTTGTTGCGTGGTTTAAATCATATTTAAGTAATCGCATTCAGTATATTGAGCTTAGTAATAGAAGATCAGAATCAATTCAAGCTACTTCAGGAGTACCACAAGGCTCTCATGTTGGTCCTTGGATCTTCATAATTTTCATCAATGACGTTACTGAAGTAATACAACATTCTAAGGTATTAATGTTTGCAGATGATATCAAAATCTTTAAAACAGTAGAAAACATCGGCGATACCCATAAGCTACAAGAAGACATCGACAATCTAGCGAAATGGTGTGAGTCTAACCTCCTCAGTCTCAACATCAACAAGTGTAAGAGTTTATCGTTCCATCGAAAAGTTAACCCTGTTACACAACAATATCAAATAAATGGCGTACTTTTACAAAAAGTATTCGAGATTAAAGACCTAGGGGTTACTTTCGTTGAAAACATGTGCTTTACTAAGCATATTGAACAATGCGTTGCTAGAGCCAATTCCATGCTTGGTTTTATTAAGCGTTGGACTGAGGATATTCATGACCTAGAGACAATCAAGATCCTGTATTATGCCTACGTGAGATCTCAACTTGAATATGCTGTCAACATCTGGTGTCCTTTTTACGACGAACCTATCAGAAAAATCGAGAGTGTCCAAAAAAAGTTTATACGGTATATAACGTGTAAAGACGGATGGGATTATGACCATGACTTACCGCACCACGTTAACCTGAAGCGATTACCATCATATGCTACTGGATGCAAAACCTATCAAATGACAACATTGGCAAATAGACGAGAGCTTTTAAAGTGTTCGTTTATTGGAAATATTTTACTTGATCAAATCGATGCACCATCCATACTGGAATCAATTAAAATAAAGGCACCGAGTAGGAATTTAAGAGATCATGAGTTCCTTCATCTAAATAAACACAGAACAAACTATGGTGACAATGAACCGGTAAACATGATGTCGAAGAGTTTTAATAAAATCAACCATCTGTTCGACTTTTACTTAAAACAGCTTTAAACGTAGGTTGAAGCAACATTTTGCTCCAACCTAAAAATATTTTTAGGTCAATTTTAATTCTTTTTTTGTTTAATTTAATTTTCATTCTACCATGTTCAGTATATTATAAAATCAAGTCATATTTGTAGACTTTTCTCAGTATAAATAAATAAATAAATACTGGAAGCACGGAACAAGACATAAATTTATGGCCCTTTGGTCAACTCCACCGTCAGGGAGCACCACACTGTTCAGTAAACTTAACAATGAGAAGGAAAATTCCTCTCCTATGAAGCATTCATTAGTCAATCAAACTTCTGAAATCGTGCAAAGTGCACAAACAGATACAATAAACAACGCGGATTTAATAAATAAATTTGAGCAAATGGAAAAGTTAATCGCGCAGCTATAACAACGCAGGAAACTCAGCATTAATGAACAACCAATTTCAAGTACTCAGAGAACAAGAAGAATATCACACTGATGAAGATGAGCTTGAAAGAGAAACAAATTGGATACTACAGAGAGCTATTAAGAAACCAAGAAAAGAATCCAACCCAATTAAGAGGAAAGCTGAATCATCACCAGAAGTTGAACCAATTCAAACTCACTCTAAAACTACCAATGCAATTACTGCACCAAAAGTGCATGAGCCAGAAAAGAAGAAACATGTTCCACCCCCGATCAATATTCTAGGAATATCAAATCACGGTAGTATTCAGAAATTGATGAAAGAAGTAGTACGAAATGACTACAAAGTAATATCGCTCAATAATAATATCTGGAAAATTAATACAACAGAGCCTGAAGACTATAAAGCTTTAGCTAACAAATTAAATGCTGTGGTCTCCAGTGGTACACCTACGAGGATAAAAATGATCGATCAATTAAAGTAATGGCAAGAGGTCTACACCCAACTTGCTCAAAAGATGAAATCATTAAGGACCTGCAAAGCAAAGGCCTGAAAATAATTGATGCAGTCAACATCATTAGAAAAGAGAGAAGAGTAACAGGGAGGGAAATGTTGAAATCAATAGAAGAGGTCTCCCACTTTTTATGCTAACTTAGGGCTATCCTTAACCTCAGAGTTAAAATAGAAACACCGAGAAAGGTCACTCGACTAATACCTCAATGCAAAAACTGTCAAGATTATAATCATACACAGAAGTACTGCCATCGGGAAGCAAGATGTGTTAAATGTGCAGGAAAACACGCAGGAAATGATTGCATAGTCCCCCAAAATACAACACCGAAGTGTATCAACTGTAATGGCCAGCACCCGGCCAATTACAGAGGATGTGAAGTTGCAGTAGAACTACAAACAATGAGAGATAAATCACGCAAAAAATCACGGAGCCAAAATGGTTGACTCCTAATCCTAACACACAAAGAGAGCGAGTAAATGAAAATGTTACTTATGCACAAGTAGTTCAGCAAACAGAACAGAAACAGCTCAAAGTGGATCTCGTTTTACAGGACATACTGAGAAATCTAGAGAACCTCAACAAAAGACTTTCTTCACAGGAAACGAGTCTGCAGAACGCGCTAGAAGAAATGAAATCACAAACTAGTTTCAATAAAAGAATAGAAGAAAATTTTGATCGAGTGTATCAGTAAATCGAATTATAAACTAAAGAAATGAATAAAACATTACGAATTGTAACCTGGAATGCAAATGGGCTATTGCATCACATTCAAGAACTAGATATATTTTTAAACATGCATAATATAGATATATGTCTTATATCAGAAACCCATTTCACCAAAACTTCATTCTGTAAAATAAAAGGATATAATTGCTACCATGCATTACATCCAGAGAACAAAGCTAGAGGTGGATCAGCTATCCTGATAAAAGATCATATAAAGCATAACGAAGAACTTAAAGTTGAGAAGCTTTCCATGCAAGTCACAACAATCAAAATACAATTGAACAATAATAAAACTTGTTGTATCTCAGCAATCTATTGCCCCCCAAGATACAATCTCAAACAAGGAGATTATTCTAATCTTCTCAAAATACTAGGAAGTGTCTTTTTAATTAGAGGTGACTTTAATGCAAAAAGTACCTATTGGAAAAGAACTTTTCGCAGCAGGTAAACAACTAAAATGTGAATTTCACTCAGGCGGTACACCAATCTATTGGCCCTCGGATATCAGTAAGACTCCAAATCTATTAGACTTCTTTATTACAAGAGGAATTTCAGATAATTATATCCATATAGAGAAATGAAAGTCTATCATCAGATCATTCACCAGTTATTATGATACTTAGCCAAACAATTATTATGAAAGAGAGCAACCCGAAATTAACGAGCTTCAAACCCAATTGGGATCTCTTCCAAACACGGTTAACAGAAAGAATTAATCTGCAGAACCCAATTCAGGGATCAGTCCAATTAGAAGAAGAACTAGATAATCTCAACTATAATATCCAAAGTGCTGCATGGGAAAGCACTCCTAATAACAGTCAGAAAATGAAGCGCAATGCTAGCTATCCGGAGGAAGTGAGGGAACTATACTTAAAATCAAAAGAAAAACACGGAAAAATTGGCAAAAACATCGAAACCCGGAAAATAAGACGGTATTTAATCACTTGTGTAACAAATTAAAATATCTAATAAAAGACATTAAAAATCAGTCAGTTAATAAATACCTCAGCACTCTAACTGGGCAAAAAGATACTGATTACTCATTATGGAAAGCAACTAAGAATCTTAAAAGACCCAAACTTCAGGTTCCTCCAATTAAAGATAAAGACAATTGGGCTCGAAATGCTAAACAAAAAGCTGATTTGTTTGCAAATCATCTTGAAGAAACATTCCAACCTTACCCAAAACAAACGGAAGAGGAAAATATTATCCCGATAAATAAACAGGATGAAATAAAAATTACACCTATAACATTGAAAGAACTAAAATGGGAAATCAAGAATAATCTGAATGCGTATAAGGCTCCAGGATATCTAAATCTTATAACGGGTCAGATAATAAAAGTGTTACCGGAGAAAGAGTTGAGGAAACTAATGCATATATTAATGCAGCATTTCGACTAAGATATGTACCAAGACAATGGAAAGTTGCAGAAGTAATTATGATACTTAAACCGAACAAACCTCCGGACGATAAAGCTTCATACAGGCCGATTTCTCTGCTACCAACATTATCGAAACTATTTGAAAAGGTTCTTCTTAAAAGACTAAAACCAATTATCGAAGAAAGGAATCTTATACCCTCACATCAGTTTGGATTTAGAGAAAAACATTCTACTATAGAACAAGTACATACATCGAATTACTGATGTAATCGAGAAATCACTAGAAAGCAAACAAATATGATCAACTATATTCCTTGATGTAGCGCAAGCATTTGACAAAGTATGGCACCAGGGGTTAGAATTCAAACTTCATCGAGATCTTCCGGAGCAATTTTTTCATATTCTAAAATCGTACTTATCAGAGAGGCACTTCCGAGTAAAGTATGAGAATGAATACTCCCAGCTAAAAAGAATAACAGTAGGAGTTCTACAAGGGAGTGTTCTTGGGCCGATCCTTTATCTCCTATATACTAGAGATATACCAATTACAGAAGCAACTTTGGCGACTTTTGCTGATGACACGGCAATACTTGCAACAGCAAAAAACATCAATGAATCCACTAGTAAATTACAGAAGGCTACTAATCTGATATGTAAATGGACAAAGAAATGGCGAATTAAATTAAGTGAAGCAAAATCAGTCCAAGTGAACTTTACAAGTCTAAAAGTTAATCATATACCAATAATTATAAACTCTATAGTAGTACCGCATGCGAACACTGCTAAGTATCTTGGCATGACTTTAGATGCTAAACTGCTGTTATACAAACAAATCCTGAAACCTGTATGGACGTACGGTAGCCAACTCTGGGGTTGTGCCAAGAGGACAAATATTAAAATCATCCAAGCAGTTCAAAATAAAATTTTGCGATATATTGTTAATGCACCGTGGTACATTCGAAACGACAACCTCCATCGAGATCTAAAGGTCGAGCTTGTAGCGGATGAAATTAAGCATCATGCAACAAAACACCTACAACGTCTGCACCAGCATGAAAATCTGGACATACGCTGTATGCTGACTACTACACCAACAAGAAGACTGCAAAGAATAAAACTTTCGCATCGTATATTATATAGATTAATAAAATAATACACGAATATATATGCATTTTTATTTATTTAATTTAACTAATTTATTTTAAAATATTTTAATTATATTTATTTTAATTTAGTTTATTAAACTTTATTTTTTTAATTAGAATACACAAATACAAATAATATAATTTATTTTTCACCACCATGTTTTGCATATGTTTTAATCTATTTTAATCACCGCGCGCGATGGTGGGCGGCATGGCTCCGCTTTGAGATTTTTGAGTCGACTAAAAAAATTAAAAATCAAAAATTATTTATTTTGTGAATTTGTGATATGTATGTTCGTCTTCGTGTATTGTGTTTGTGGTTTGTTTTGTTTTTGGACAAGCCGGTCAGCGGTTGGTTGGTTAGATGTCATGTGACATCATGCCCAATGTGTTGGACAGGTGGCACCTAATGTGCGGCGAACTTGTGTTTGAGCCGGAAGAATTGTAGTGGTGCATTGGGTGAACCGCTACAAAACCATTGGACTTATCGCGACCAGGAGGTCAGTAGGCTTACTGTGGCGAAAATCCAGGGGATGAGTTATATGAAATGGGGATAATCATGTGATTGTGCTGACTAATTAAATACTTTATTATGCAATGTAAATTACTAAATGGGTACAAGACTCAGTCGTAATATAAATAAAATAAAAATATAAAATTGGATTGCTTTTCCGGTAATTTCTAGATTTTTGTCGGAATTTTTTTTCTGGATATTTTCTTTTCAACTATTCTGGATTTTTTTTCCAGGCAAATGTAGTGATCCCATTAATTAATTATAATAAAAAAATAAAATAATATGCTACATGCACAGGATTTTACAGGTAAAACGGTTTTCTTTTCAATTTATTTAAATTATTTTACATTAAGAAATAAATTCAATGATTTTAAATATTCATTTCAATCAATTAAGTGAAGGAAAATTTCATGAAAATTCGGCCTTTCGACCTATTCCGCCTTTCGATACATTGGGCCTTTCGACCCATTCGGCTTTTCGACATTCAGCCTTTCGACACATCCGGCCTTCCGACAAATTCGGCCTTTCGGCGTTCGGCCTTTCGTCATTCAGCCTTCCGACATCCGGCCTTTCAACATCGAACGATCAGTCGCAAAACCAAAATAAATTCCAGTAAAAAATGTTTTGACTTGAATGCCTTTTTTGTTTTTTGATTGAACTTCCTTCTGAAAAGGCATAAATGTCATAAACTATTTTGACTGAGTTGCCTTTGAATTTTTGACTGAAATGGTTTTGACTGGAGCGCCGAAGCCATCATATAGGTCTACGAAGGTACATATTTCAGTCAAAAAAACCAACCAAACAAAAAGTAGTATTCCAGTCCAAAAATTTGTGACTAAAATACCTTTCAAGAAGGTCGTTCAGTCCAAAAACACAAAGAGCATTTCAGTCAAACTGTTTTCGGACCGAAATACCTTTTTTTTTTTTGGACTGAAGTTCCATTATAAAAGGAGTTTTAGTCATAATGAATGAAATGATTTTGACTAGAATTCCCGGAGCCGTATAGACTAGAGAGAGTGAACGAATTCGAATTAAAACATTAGTTTTTGGTAAGCAATAGTGTGAGGAATCAAAAGTGTTTTAGTGAGATTTAAAAATAAATGAACAGTTAAATTGTGCGAAAAAATAAAAATTGATTTTATTAATTTTTATTAATAAATTGTGTTGAAATAATTTGTGTGCTCAACAAACAAATTCGTTTGTGATAAACTGTAGTGTTGGTTTTTATTCACAATCCAGTGAAACGAACCTTGATTGACAAGGCAAAAACGTAACAGTATTGGTATCCCAAATCTTTATATTAGTAAATCTGATAAAACATTATAGCTTATTGGGTTCAATGACGTAGCCTATACCTATATAGAAAATGGGTGCTTAAAACGAATGTGGGCAAGCACGGATGGCCAAATGGAGCAATATTGTAGATGATAGTACCAAAGAGCCGGATCGCGGAAATCCTAGATTCATACGAACCAAAGAAAGAACTTTAATGTTGAAAAATTATTACGTATTTGGTAAGCGATAGAGTTGAGATAAATTTGTGTAAACGATTAGTATTTGCAACGCGATATATTAATATAATTTCTGCAAGGAGTTTAAATACAAAACACCAAATGTTATGTTAAATGTACATATTTTATATGTACACACCCTTCTGACTAAATATACACCCTTGAAAATTTGAAATGCGTTGCGTTTATAGATTTTAAAACAACACGCTCGAACTGATTTCAAAGACTAGTCTCGGTAACATGAAACAACGTCTGTTTCAGATGACAGATGACAACACCCCTCTTATTTATTCACACTAAGCTACAGACTACGAGTCAAACGAATTACTTATTTCTGGATTCCTTAACGAAGCTAACTTTATTTCATCATACAACAATAATCAAAATCTGTCAAACAGCGCCACATACAGTACGACTAGTTTGTATTACAATTGGCTCCTCCTCTTCCTCGAGTTCTTAAGAGCTGTTGACATAATTCTACTTTGCAGTTTTCTGTTTCGCTTATTCTATTACATCTAGTTATCATCAACACTACTTTCTTGAACCTTATTATCTGTTTCAAAAGTTCTTTTTTTCAATATAGAAGCAGAAAAATTCATAATTTTTACATTTGAAATAGATTTTTCGAACCTATCAGCAGATTCGTTACATTCAGAAATAAACTTTTCAAGTAATTTTGCATCTACTTCTTCAATATTTATCAAAAAATCTTGTTCTGCATTTAAAGCTGCATTTCCACTCGAAATATTGAAAAGTCGTTGCTGATCGATGCTAGTATCGAATGGGTTCATAAATTTGGAAAATGCATTGACAAATAATTGAATTTGTTTAGTGTCTTTGTTTAAATTATATTTTTCCAAATCAGCTGTAACATGTTGCCGTTTCCGTAGACAAGTAGCCTCATATGTATATGATACAACAGTTGATCGAATCTCGAGGTTCTTACAACAGCGCTGCCGAGCAGAAATGGAGTTAATACAATGTGCTGCACCGGTTAATCTTCTTTCAGCATCTGCGTTGATTGTCTGTTCCAGAGTCAGATCAATTGGCTGTCTACAGAATGACTTGTCCGTTCTTTGGATTCCAAAATAACTTCGTTCCATGGATTCTTGTAATCGTGAATGAGTTTGTTCTAGTTTAATTAAAATATCGTGATATTTAACCAACCAACGTGAATAATTTGGCTGACTAAATACAAAGAAAAGATTGGCCATTTTTGGTTAAATAAATTTAAATAGATCAATATCGCCTGTCCGTATACTGCGGCTTAACATCTGATAATAATTGACGAGATTTATGTGCGGCACATAAAATTAAGGCTTTATACCATAAGCTCCATTCAAACGGGCTTCTTTATGTTGAAGATATCAAGATATGAGGTTTGAGGCATCACTATTTTGTAATAAAGCACCATAAGGTAATTTTTGATCATTAAACTCCATCAGCTCTGTACGTAAATTTTCTATAATCGTTATTTTTTAATTTTTCAAGAAAAATTGAAAATGCAAAATTTCTAATCCAACTGCCATCAGTGGGTGAAATCGTTTACATCTATTAAAGTGCTTGCCAGAAAAGAATGAATCAACAGATACATTTGCTATTTTTCACTTTCAACAGCAATATTCATTGGTCCACAGCTTTGAAATATGCAAGGATAATATGGAAAGATCCAAAATGAATAAATACGTTATCAAATAATGGCTGCTCACTAGCTTGGATTTGCATCGCAACTTCAGCAATAGCTAAATCGTAAGTAACTTCAATAGGAGACTGCAGTACTTCTTCAGCGATTTTTTAACTTTCTTTCAGTGTTTCGAGAACAACATTTTTAGAAGTATAGGGTTAATGATAACTAGATGTAATAGAATAAGCAAAACAGAAAAGTGCAAAGTAAAATTATGTCAACAGCTCTTAAGAACTCAGTACATTTCCGACCACCTGGCAGGTAGAAAGTCAAACCAAAATGACCTGTCTTTTTGAAGTTATGTTTTTTTAGGTATATATATTTAATATCTGTCTAAGTCTTAGCTTGCCTCAAATATATTTTTTAGAAGTCTACAAAATTTAACTTTGAAGCCGCCTGGCAACATTTTAGACCCGACTAAATGATCTGGCTTTTTTATTTTATGTTTTATTAAATACTAAACTAAAAGGTATTAAAATTTCAGAATGCCTCAAATAGATTTTTTGCAAAAAAAATTTCGCAACTTAAAAAAATCAAAGGTTGACAATGCCCCGCTAACCTTCAGCCAGGTCTTTGATTTTGTGTTTAGGCATTGCTAAAGAAGCGTCACACAAATTTTCATGCTGCCTCAAATACCTACTCAAAATTGTCTAACAGCTCTCCATCTATGTGCTTATATTCATTTTTATGTGCTTCTAATAGAAATTTAAATTCATTTCCACAAGACCTCTTACCGAAATATTCACTTTACATTTTTATGTGGTTCTCAAATATTAAGGTAAAAGAAGCTTAAACCTTCAAAATAAAAGCTTTATTTGTCAATTAAAGCTCTTTTGTACATTAAAAAACGTTAGTCATTTTCAATATTTTGATGGCGAAAAAAAAAATTACGATGATTTTGCAATCTGATGCCACTTAACCAAACCACCTTTATTTATCGCCCCATTACAATAATTGAACCTATAGGTTAAAAGCGTAATCACTTTTTTGAGTCTCATTCTCACTCTATGTTTTAATTTATTTGCGTGTTACGGATATTTTTTTATTTTCCGATAAATGAAAACATCAAGAAATTCTCGGTTTTTCATTCATTTGTGATGTACATGTAGAAGTATATATTGTGTATGTAGGGTGGCACACAAGTCGAGATGGGTGAGTGTGTTGGAATGGAAATATCATAAAATTATTTTTCATTTATCCCCCAACTTTTTTTTTTTTGTGCTTAATTTATATAGTCAGGTGTACCGTCATATATATATATATCTGTACGTACATGAATTTTCATTTAACTGTTATAGAATTGTCATGGTGAAAAATCCTGTATGTGTACAAAAATTATAACACGACACATTCGAAAAGGAAACAACCGTATATCGTTTGGTATAGCAGTGGCACCTTTATGATGAGCTATAAGTATTTTGTGTAATTCAACAGTGGGTAATGTACAAAAAAAAATTCCCGGAATCAAAAAATAATTTTCAGTCTACACAAAAATTGTTATTGTTGTTTTGGCGGCTTTAAAATGTATTATGTGGTGGGTAATCGACTCCTTCCTCTCTTTCTAATAAACACTGTGTTATATATAGTATTATATACAAGTATAGTACATTTGTACTCACATATTTGTCGGAAAATTTTTAACAAAAAAATAAAATTTTGTTCTGTTGCTGATATTTTCACGTTACATAAAAGTTTATCTCGGTAATTTTTTTTGATTCAACCAGATAGTTTGGAATATACGAGTATGTCTATGTGTATATATGTATGTACACGCTAAACAAGTATACGGTAAAATGAGTTAAAAAGACAAAAGCTAACGTATACGTATGATGTGCCATGAGTGTGGTATATACCGCACATAATACACAATACGCTATGTGCTGTATCATAATATGCGGAGGTTGAGTGTTGTTTGGAAAATTTTTCAGGATATTTTCTGGTATTTTTGTGATGGAAATATGTGAAAGCAAAAAGGTTGAAAACATTTTTGTGACACAGACAATATACAATAAATGTATACGTACATATGTACATATGTACGTATGTATATACGAGTACGTATGTGAATATAGAAAACATTTAATGTTTGTACATGAAATTTGAATTTTTGAATGTTTGATGAGTGAATTGTGGGTGAACAACGATTTGTGTTTATTTTTCTCTTTAGAGGTTGGGATGGTGATTGGGGAAAATGGTTGGTATTGAAGTGAAATATTAATGATTATCTAAATTTTCATATGTCATATAACGATTATAGATATAGGTACCTACATACACAAACAAACAGTCTAATCTATAAAATCATTAACACCCACAGGATTCATGCTATACACGTACTATATGAAAAACGATAAGACGGTACGTCAGCAAATTTAACATCATTATCTGATATCATCATTATCATCATCGCTGTATCAGAGTAAAAGCGATGCGCGATATATATGTACCTATATACATACATATATAATGCAGGCAAGCAAAAATTATGCATTGATGCTTACTTTAAGCAAAGAAGATGGATAAGTGGTGTAGGGCGTAGGTTGAACACCTTTTTTGCTTGCGTTTTATTTTTTGTGTTTTCAATTAAGGTCAGACATTACGTGCTGATTTTGCTTTGGTTTAGTTTAGATCATTGACACTGCTACATGCTTGATATGGTGTATATGTACCTATAATGCGGTATTTTTATTTTATTCCTGGAAATTTATTGCATGAATAAATTAGTATTGTGCTTTTGAGATTTCTGTTTGAAAAGAATATAAATGTAGATTTTTCAATATCGGGAATTGGAGAAAATGGAATTTGTTGTTTCGTTATATGTAATAATTCTCGTTATTTTAATGTTACCTAGATTAACAACTGTTATACTGTTCACAGCATACCTATGATCGATTTTATTGAATCTTATTAAAAAATATAATAAAACTGGCGGAAACATTATCCTTGAGTTTCCTGTATTCTAGTAATACGCGCGTTCACACTCACATGAAACATTTCCGACGGAGAAAACATTCAATTAAGCTTAATGCATCAAAGGCAACAAAGGTGGCTGCAGCGGATTCAGACTATTGTTAATTGAAACTATTTACAGTCTGGATTACTTGCGATTTTGCTTCCATTTGTTTGACGTCCTGTAGCTCGTTTTCGAGTCGTTATCCCACATTCATCGTTTTTAATTTGTTACACCTCAGTATTAACGTGCTGAACACGTTTTAATATTTATAATCTCTGTTTTTAATTCGGTTTGGAATTTCTTTACTTTGTCATATAGAGAAGCAGATAGTTCGAGAAATTTTCGATTCTCTTTTGGTCGGCTGGAATCATTTTGGTTCAGAGCATGTGTTCTTTCGATCATCGTTTGTGTATTCTCTTCTTTTTACTTTCTTTTACGTTAGTAAAATGGAGTATTATAGTAATCATGAAAATTTTCGACCTTGAGATTTTCGGAAATTTATGTGTTCTGAGGTCCCTTGAGGCCGTAAAAGTGGCTTTTGAAGTGCTATATTTCTGTCGGTTTATCGGTCCGTCGATTTGTCAGTCTGTCTGTGTCCTTTCAATAACCGAAATTGTTTTAACCAATCGAACTGAAACCCTCATATTTAAGCTTTTTTCATAAATTTTGAGGTACTAGTGACTAGGTCTCTGGTTTACAGAAAAACTATTGAAAACAAAATGTTTCCAAAATACAAAAAACAAATAAAAAATACAAGAATACATTTCGTCGACTTCAGGTACATTCCACATTTCAGCCAAATTATTTACTTTGCAGAAATTTAAATTCTGCTTAACTTTCCAAAATTGTTGCCATAATTTTAATAGATTTTTCGGAATACTTAGGATTCTATTCACAATCCAAATTGGTTGGACGATTTTTTCGATTTGATACGCAGGTTGGTCAGATACAGGTTGGTCGAGTAACCTGAACGGGAGTTTGAACTCGACAGATCAACAAATTTGTATATTGTTGTATCTCAAATTAAGCCTTTTACTAATACAAAAAACTTTAATTGAAACGTTAATTCTTTCTATGTCCTTATACATATGAACTAAAAGCAAGCGACAAAAATTTCAAATTCGATTTTCTGCATGGGCTTTTATTTGCAATGCAATAATACAATACTTTAATTAGTTTTACTTTAAACATAAAGTTTTAAGATTTTTTCATCAACAATAAGGTGGGAAGGGACATAAACTCATCTCCAAAATCATGATCCTCCAGATCCAATCTCCTCTTCTCCATGGCCCTACGGAGGCGTGCTATTGAATTTCCCACACTGGACAAACCACACCGGTCAAACTCCTTGGAATCCGTTCCCCATTTTTTGTTGTTGTTTACAATCCTACCGTTGTCACCAAATGTCACGTTATAGTTTGAATCACTGATTTGTGAATAAAACAACCGCTTCAACATATGTATATCACAAACCAATTTATTTCAACCATAAATCATAGTATAAAGACTTATATTTCTACCATCGTAGCTTCATCGGAGAAGTGTTAGATGGCGATGCAAAGGGATCCGCTCGAAACGCGATATTTTAAAATGCGATATTTCAAACCGCGATATTTCAAAACGCGATATGGTACAAAACGCGATAATTCAAAATGCGATATTTCAAAACGCGATATGGTACAAAACGCGATAATTCAAAATGCGATATTTCAAAACGCGATGTGGCACAAAACGCGATGTTTCAAAATGCGATATTTCAAAACGCGATGTGGCACAAAACGCGATATTTCGAAATGCGATATTTCAAAACGTGATATGGTACAAAACGCGATATTTCAAAATGCGATATTTCAAAACGCGATATGGTACAAAACGCGATATTTCAAAATGCGATATTTCAAAACGCGATATGGTACAAAACGCGATATTTTAAAATTAAAATTTTAAAATAATAATAAAAATTAAAATAATAATACTAATATTTTAAAATAATAATAATTATTAATCTTCCTACATTTAATAAAATGTTCCTTCACCAAAATGATGGTATTGAATATGTACGATCAGAACTAGGAAACCGCGTTTTGAAATATCGCGTTTTGTACCATATCGCGTTTTGGCAATTTGAGCACCTTTTACACCTCCTAGGCTCAAACTTTGTATTGGGGGATTGTAGAGGAGATCATGGCGAATTAAAATTAAATAAAAAAATTATAACGGTTTTTTTTTTTTGAGAAAAACTCAATTTTATAAAAAAAAAATTATTTTTTTTTTACTTTAAAGCATCATAGCTCTCAAACGGATGCTGATGCAAGATAACCAACAAGATCTTAATAATAGCCTTTACAATTACCAGTCAAATAAGAATAAGTCAGTTGCTCTCCGATAAATAGTTTGGAAGTTACAGTTTAATATTTGAGTGTACTTTTTTTCTGAACAAAATTTTTTAAACACCCTGTATCTCAAAGGATATCAAAAATAGACCCCCCCTCACGATACGATTTTTTTCTCAGAATGAACCAAGGAATCACCGCTTGATGGATCAGCATCCCAAATCCGGACACCCTGTATATGAGCACAGCTGCAAGAACTTACATAAACGGGCTCAACTCAATAGTATATAAATAAGAGTGTTTTTCCGTATGAAGCATAGATCTAGTTAACTCAGCTCGTAATGTAAAGTAACCTGAATAAAGACAATGGGCGCTTTCAGGTCCGCCAACTGTTGGCAACGCGTTGAATAAAATAAACATGTTGCTTTCTGAATGCAATCGATGTATTAAAAATTGTATGGCAATGTGATAGATCGACCGCCATTCTTTTTGTCAGAAAATTTTCAAACCCAACATACGAGGTCTGAAAGTGCCCATTGTAGATTCTGTATTTGTTTTGATTAAATTCAACACTTCCTTTCTCCTCAATGTTCACAAGGGCACAGAGAGCGATTTCTTTTCCAGCAATCACGCTTTCAAGCTTAGTAGCTAGACTGCTAAGAGCCTTTGGCATAAAAACTACATTTACCTTAATCTCAAAAAGCTCACAGAAGTTATTTTAGTTAACTTATTATCAAAATTATTTATTGGTTTAAAAAATTTCTTTAGGAAAACAAAAAGATTAGTAAAGTCTAAAAATGTGATAAATTAAATCAATTCCAAAATGAGCAAAATCTTTAATATGCCGAGGGAACGAAGGTTGCGTAAATGATCTTAGCTGATGGAAGTCTACAGAAGTATATGAAAGCTTAGACAAATCCAGTTCGAATATTGTTTTCCATTTCTCAGGCATTTCGAGCTGAAAAGATTCTTCCTCATGGAAAAAAGGAATTTTATAAAAATAGCTGAATACCAAATAACCTAAAAAATGCTAAAGTGCTAGCCACTAGAATTTATTTGGTAAATCTTTTTCTATTTAGAGCTTTTGGAAAAATAAAATTATTTTTATAAATAGTTATTCGGCTTTTATTATTAAAATACGGTTGTTTTCTGGAACTTGAGCCTATTTATTAAAACATTTTAAAATTCTAAATTTTTTAAAAATTTTTATTAAAAAAAAAAAAAAAAAAAATGTTTAGTCAAATGCACAGCAAGTATGGACAACAATTAGTGGATAACATGAAAGAAATTTTCAAAATTCTATTGAAATTAGTTAAAGCTTTACACAAAAAGTTATTTTTATTGAGATGTCGAAAGCAAAATGTTTTTGCTAAATCTAGAAGGGTTAAAAATGTGTGTAATATAAACGAAGTTGTTTTTGAAAAATTACAAAACCGATTTATTTTTGGAGTTATCAACCAGGAGATTGCAGAAATTTTCCATAAAATCAACAAACTTATTAATAAGAAGATACAATATATTGGGCACTTCATCTCATCAATTTTTTTAGAAATTTTAAAACAAATTTGGAAAAAAGTTTTCAGCATAGGTATGATTTTATTAAAACTAAACATATAAACAAATTTAATCAAATGGTACGGGTTGATGATAATGATTCATATAACATTACAAATATAATAAATGACAGGATCGATTCTAATAATAACAAAAATAAGTAGCTAGTAAATTTAACAAATACAGATATTCCGAATAATATAGTAGAAGTTCTTCAACTTGGTGATAAGTTTTGTCCACCTATAAAAGTAAAATCTATACCGTATACATATTCGAATTATTGCAAATGTTGAAAGTGCTCTTAGTAAAGTTATTGATAATAGCATAAATATACCATGTTTACGTAATGAATTTGTTAATATTTTAACTAATTTCAAGAATAGATCAAAAAATAGAAAAATAGTTTTGACTCGGTCAAAAGAAACTCGGTTTTCATATAATTTGAGTTGTACAAAGAGGTTTCTCATGAATAATCCCGATATATTAGTTTCGAAGGCGGATAAAGGTAATGTGACAGTGTTAATTAAGAGGTCGGATTATTTTGAAAAAATGTCATCAATGTTACAGAATACTAGAATATATAAACATATTCAAAATGACACAACATCGTTTATTCAACGGAAATTAAATAAGATGGTTAGTGATTGGGAGAAACAAAAAAAGATAACATCCATAAAAGGAAAACAATTAAGAAGTTACCATGGAGTTGTAGCTAGACTGTATGGTTCACCAAAAATACACAAAGAAAATACCCCTTTTAGACCTATTATAGTCAGTGCGATAGGGACACCTTTATATCAGCTTTCCTCTTTTTTATCTAAAATTTTGAATAAAATGGTTGAGATATCTGCTACGTCAGTTACAAATTCAGTAGATTTCAAAGACAAAATTAAAGATATAGTTTTACCTAGAAATTACACAATTTTGTCTCTTGATGTTGTTTCACTATTTACCAATATTGACAGTATTTTGGCTCTTGATATTCTAGCTAAAAGATGGTTAGAAATAAAAGACAATTCAGGTACCAATTTGAGTAAAACTCAGTTCATTGATGCTTTGAAATTAGTTTTAAATAATTGTGAGTTTTCTTTTAATAAAAAGATTTATAAACAACTGTTTGGTGCAGCCCCTATGGGTTCTCCAATTAGTCCTGCTATAGCTGATGTAGTTATGCAATTTGTAGAATATAGGGTTTTAAATTCTTTAGATTTTGAACCAGCATTTTATTATCGTTATGTGGATGGATCATTGATAACAAATTGGTTTCATAAATCTACCTGGTCTGAGAGATATCTAAATTTTAATTCTCATTTACCGTTATCTTATAAAAGAAACACAGTTAAATTATTAGCTGTTACGGCCACCGTAATGGTGATCATCTGAAATACACAATTGAACGTTATGATGTACAATCTTGTATTTATTTAAGAATGTCTTCTAGTTTTTAATATTTGAAATTATCTAAAGTTGGCTTGCCTTAATGCCATCTAATTTGTATTAGTTGTATTAAATTTAAATTGTCTTGAATTAACGTCACCTATGTAATATTAATTAAACTTCTTAATTTGTATCTTCACTTACGTTACTGACATCTATATTGAATTAGTATTAAGCATTTTGTATAAAACTTACTCATGCGTTACTCCGCATAGAGCGCACTTGTTTTGTATATAAAGAGACGTCAAATAATGAATCGTGTCACAAATAATCAGCAATTTGGAAGAGCAAATACAGAAAATAAAATAAATTAAAATTTGAAAAGAAAATTTGTTGAGTTTTACTGAAATCGGCGGGAAATTGGTTAGCACAGGGCGAGTTCATTAGCAAATAAAATTATCCAATTATCTGATCCTTGTTTCCATTTAGATAATTTTCGACTTTTAAAAACCACACTTTTAAATAATAATTATCCAAATTTTTTTATCAATTCATTAGTTAATCCAATTATTTATCAAAATGCAAGATTAAATCAACCGGTTGTTATTATTGATCCACCATTAAATATTAATGATCGAATTAATTATGTAACCATTTCGTATATTAAATCGTTACATGAACAAATAAGTTATTGTTTAGATAAATTTCAATTTAAAGTTGTTGGGAAAGCTCATCACAATTTAGGTAGGTCGTTATTTTCACCTCTGAAAGATCCTATAAAGTTAATGAATAATAGAAATATAGTTTATAAATTACTTGTTTAATGCAATAAATCGTATATTGGTCAAACTAAACAACTTTTGGGTACCAGATTTTATCAACATAAAAAAGATGCACAAAATATTACATTAAATAAATTAGATCGCAATAATGCCAGTGCTCTTTCTGAACATTTGCCTGACACGAAGCATGATCTGTCTCCTGATAAGGTGGAAGTTTTAGAATGTGAGGCTAATGGAATAAACAAACAGTCAGATTGTATAACTTTACTACTTATAATCATTTATTATAAATATACATATTTATATTTTGTAATGTAATATAATTATATGAATCATTTATTAAACGTTTATCTAAGTTTTAATTTATCTAAAAAGGTTTAGAAAAATTTGTTCGGTTTGGGTTAAAATAGAGTTTCTTAAAAAATGTTTCAGTTGTAATAAAATCGATATCTCTTTTCTACTGTATAGAATTCAAATATTTTTTTCATACTAAGTTGACATTTTCAATTTTTTTCGTTGGGTTTTTTAATTTTTTGAAAAAAAGTGTTTTGCTTTATATAATTGGCAGGTTTTTGAATTTTTCATTTATTGCTAAATTTGTTTACCATAATTGCTGTAAAATATTTGTTAGATTTAGTCCTGATGATGCACAGGAAAACTGTGTGAAACGTCGACAAGTGTATAAAAATTTTTAATAAATAGGCTCAATAGGCTTAATAAATAGGCTGTAACTCTGCTTTAAAATTTCAAAACAGAGTACGAAAGCTGAACAATCCATCAGTTCGAGAAGGTTCCTTAATCAATTATCTAAGAGTTCTGTAAATTAAATTGCGAAATGTGTTTGTTGCTGTTTCAAATTCTATAAAAATGTTTGACTGATTCGACTAAATATTTAAAAAAAAATTGAAATTATTTGATCTGTTGGGCCCTCCCCCCTACAAATAGCATTAAGATGAATAAATATATTATGGCGGTAAATAAAAATGATTAGGTTAAGCATCACCAGATTACCCAACTCCCCCGCCAGTGGCAAGCGGACAGATTTGAATAGTAAAGTAAAAGCAAATAGTAAAGTGTATTGAAGTAAAGTGAAATAAAGTTCAGTCAGAAGCCCTATTCGTAACAACATGAACTACTTGAACCCTTAAAACGAGTGTTATAGTAAGAGGTGTTGATACTTTTATAAAGCTCTAGTCACTAGAAAGTTTATTCTATCAACCTCTTTGTACTGATTTGTATTAAAAGCACATCTAAATTAAACTTTATACTTATAAGATAAAAAAGAAGGTGGTTTGGCGTCTATTAGAGGGGGACCAAGGTTAATATTAATCTACCAGCTCCGTAACCTTCCAATAGGCGCAAGTGTACGTACTGCCTCCTCGCGGCAACCACCGGTAACTGTAACCATTAGTCAGAATGTGGCCTTTTGTGACAAGTTAAAGTACGGCGCTAAAGGAGAAAACCTTGACAAAAATCCCTAATCTAAGGTGGAACAGCATATGCCGATGGATGAATGGCTGATAGGTTAATCAGTCTATATATGCGGACTCTGGATACCAGGCCTGGATACCAGGCATCCTCCAGTTTTATTTAGCCTTTCTGTAGTAAAGCTGGGTGACCTACAGGCGACTTTTTTATTCCCAGGAACTCGCAAGAGTTAAATCAAAACGGTAGACGAGGCACGGGAAGGAATACACGGGAGTGGGTCTGCCCTCTCGAAGTCCTTGAGTCCCAATGCTACCACTTTCCTAGCAGAAGTAAATGTTATTACATCTATGAGGGAGAGCAATGAGCCCAGATAGTATGTATCACGTACGGGTCGGCAGTATTATCAGGTTCATTAAGAGCCTGAATATTGGATGGACGGATAATTAAATAGGGCTTGATGCACAAAAGATCTTTTAGGTCGCAGTGCGAGGTGGCTTAACGCCCACATGGCCCTCAAGTAATAATAATAATAATAATAATAAGATAAAAAAGAAAGTTAAACAAAAGTCCACTGTTTTGGAGGAACTCTAGTTGATATGTCCGAATGAAATTAGCAAATTTGATGAATTTAAACAAAACTATACTTTAAATAACCACAAAAGTTTTAATTTTAAATATAAACAGAAAGCTCAAATAAAATGTTTTGTTTAAAGTTATACACATTGTGAAATGTTAATGAGCTTTAATCGTAATAGACAGTTATCATATTTTGAATATTTTAGAAAATCATTTAATAACTTAAAGAATTATAAAAGCTCGTTTAAAGCTTTCGACAAAATTCAACTTGATATTCAATCTAGTTCAATTAAGCACGGTTAAATAACAATTCAAACTAAAGAATAAGAGACAGGTTTTCTAAAAGTTCTTTTTTACTTTTCCCACTATAACGAAGTTATATAGGAAACACCGATCAGAAAAATGTCGTGTCCGCTCTTCCGTCCTCCCAGTCACACAATTTTATTATTTTTGTTTTGCCTCCCATTCTCACAAATGTTGATAGTTTTGGTCAAAATTTTGTACAAAGATAGATTTTAGTAATAAGCAGTTTGTGTTAACTTTTAGGTACATTCGAGTATAGAATAGAGAGGGTTGCAGTGGAAAAGAAAACTGCCAAACAGATTTTCTCAAAAACGGGAACGACGAAATGAATTCATCATCTACCTGTTCACAAAATTTGAAGTCGATTAAAGCATTTCGTTGGGGTCATTTTAACAAAAAGGAGTAATATAAATTTGTTTATCTGTTTACCGAGGTAATGTCGAACTTTGCGAAGAAATATTTCTCTACAGTTAATACACCTTGCAAATTCCAACAATTGTTCCCTAGGTGTCTTTAAGATAAAATGAATAGATTACTGTGTAATATGGAATTTAAATTTCTAAAATTACCTAAAATACTTTGCTGGTGACAAATATATCGTCAACATTTAAAAATAATTATATCTAGTGAGCTTTTAAATATAGCAAGATATTCTATGCTGCGTTTATACCACAGCTAAATTAGCAATGCTAAACCGAAATGACAACTGTAGCAGTGGTATAAACGCGACATATACATAGTTCAGCTAGCTAAAATAGCACCGATAATTTAGCGTCTGCTGAGCTATATAGCTACGGTATAAACATTGCTATATTACTAGAAATGCCAAATTGTTATTTTCTGTTTATTGTTTATGTTCATAGATCAAAAGAAATTGCAAATAGGCAGTCATAAGTATTAAAATTCGGGATACATTTTTATTTTTAACTAATATATTTATAATTATTGTTTAATTATTGTGTGTGCCAAGTTTACAATAACAAATTAAAATTGAGAAAAAAGACAATTTTTATTTTTTGACATTTGTAGCAACTTGAGGTATAAACATGAGCTAAATAATTTTGACAATTCTAGCAGTGCTAATTTAACTGTGGTATAAACGCAGCAATATGACATTAATATTTCTGACATTAGGCGTGTTCGGAAATAGACGTTGAGTAAATTCACAGTAAATTTAGACCATTAAATTAGACCATTATAGTGTAATTTAATGGTCGAAATTTACTGCGAATTTACCCATGGTCTATTTCCGAAAACGCCTATTGATATTTGTGTGACGTTTTATTGATATTTTATGACATTTAAACATTTAAATAATTGAAATTGCAACAATATGTTGATCAATACATTATTGTGGAATTGCTTTAATAAAATCGCCCTGAAAGGTATTATTTCTGAGTAATAAATTCTCTAACTATGATACGCTTTAAAATAATATCACGCTATTAGGGTGGAGCAAGTTTGGGAGAGCTGGGAGATATATAAAATGAAATGCTATATGATCAGGAGGTGGGATTCGGTATCAAATGATAATTAACGTTAATTCTGATTTTGTATTGTTTGTGTTTTATTATTTTGTATTTTCGAAAGGTCCACAGCGATCGCCCGTCCAGACTAAAGGACTGAGTAAAGAATTATATCGGCCAATTCTCACGTTGCACACATAATATTATTGTAACCTGAACAAATGGCACAAAATTTTCAGAAAATAAATTTTTGAATATTGTGGATGGAGTAAATTAAATTCTTAAGGACTTTCAACGGTATACTAGAGATGTATAACTGGATTTAATTGTTAAAGGTCGAAGATCAAAAACGGCGAATCCGAATTTGATTGCTGCTCAACACGTGTCAGTTCTAAATAATCTAAGATTATTTGTGAGTCTGTGATTTAGCAGTATGAGAGTAGAAGATTTATATTGTCGTAACCAATTGTATTATTGGGACAGAGGTCTCCAAAATTTCAGACAATCCGTAACTAATTTTAAAGACCTTAAATGGTTAGTTTCAAACATATGCGCGGATAAAGAGTATTGATCCGCATCCGCACAATTTTGTTGCGGATATATCCGCTTTTAACCGTGGATAGTGGATACTAGTGGATAATATACTATCCGATGCAGGGCTCTAATGTGCGCCCTAGCCCAATCCACTCGTTTCCGCGTCATACACAAAAACATGGGATTTTACATTTCGTGACTTTTGGAAATTTGCACAAAAACTTGGCCCTCCACCCGTAAAAGATCCAGTTGACACAGTATCTCAAGCCAACTGATCATTAGTTGCGTCGTACATTTGCTGACTGGACTCTTTAGGACGTTTAGAAGTTTAAAAAAATTAAAAACGATGTTGAAGCGTCCTTTGCACCCGGAAAAATTACTGTTTGGTGGTGTCATCGGACTTTATTTCTTCCAGAGGTATGAAAGACTAGGATTAACCGTCAATGGGGAAAGATATCGGGCGAGGATTAACAATTTTCTGTGGTCCTGTTTTCGTGACCTCCAACATAAGTTTTTCAATAAGACGACCCTGCATACCACACATATGTTGATAACATAATAAAGATATCATTTTTCATTGAACATTCTTTCAAAATGACATTTGAAAAGTCAATTCCACTTCATTCCATAAGCAAAACATATAATATCCAAATTGTCGCCGATTATAAGCAAAAAAAAATTACGTCCCTATCACACATCAAGTTCATCCGGGTCATGTAATTTAGTTCGACCTTTTTTTGTACAAACCAAGCATATTTAAATACATAAACTATTAACTATATTATCTGCTCAAATCATATAACCGTTCAACCCAAAAACAAAAAAAAACATTTGTTACCCCAACATTATTCTGGCACCACTCTTCGTACCAAGAATAAATTATTGTAAGATTTTCTTAATTTTCTTAGCCAATAACTAAAAAATGTTTACATGTTTGTTATATGTATTAAGAAAGTCTCTATGTGTACTGTAAAATGCAGAAATTCCGGTTAGAACTATGTAGTATTACAACAGAGACACTCATACATGTAAAGCACAATTTTTGGAAAAATTAATCAAAGCAGTGAGAAAATGAGGAAAACTGAAAATATTTTTCTTCATCTGCTTTGCCCCTTCTTATATTTCTTCTTTTACTTGTTATTTTATTTCGATTTTAATCTCAATCGTGTGCCTTTAAGTAGTTTTTGTACAAATAAACTTATTCTTTACGAACTTCTTGTTCTTCTTCGTAAGTTTTTTGTCTGAAAATATTTTGCCATGAACAATATAAATAATACATAACAACCACCACTATACCAACAACACCAACAACAACAACAATAATAATATGGATACCAAGAAAATGATAATAATAGTAATAGTTATAATAATAGAAAAAAAGTGGAAAAGCTCCAAGGAGAAAAAAAAATAAAAGTTCGGAAAAAAAGTTTAAGTTGGAGTTTTATGTGATGTGAATAAAATTTAATAGGTGAACGATGACGATTGTTGTTCATGATGCTGACGACTGACTATAAAATACTGAGGATGAAGATTATGATGATGATGATGTTGTGAAAAACCAAAAAAAAATTAAGAGTTATTGTTGTAGCACAGTTTGCTGTTTAGATTTTTCTTTAGTATGTATACCATATACACAGTAGATATGTTTTCTCAGGCGAAAGTTGGTTAATCTGTGCTTTGTTGTGTGGAACGAGGAAAGTGACATTTGTTCTTACTCTTGATAAATAAAGATAAAATGTCTGTAAACCATATATACTAGAATAACACATACGTATATATACATATATGTATATGGATATAGAGATATTGAGATATTGTAATATTAAAAAAAAATATAAGTGTATTGGAACGAGTTGTACCAGAGCCATCTCGTAGGCTAAAGCCTTAATGTTAGGTTATCAGAAGGTTGTTTGTTCAAATAACGTTGGTAATTGATAGACTACTGACTTTTCTGAGCAGCCACGGATCTGATATCCAGGGCTAAAATCATCTCCGATCTCATGCAGACAAATCAAACGAACGGCCGTACATCGAAAATTGTGACTAAACGCATTATTTTCCGCATAAAGCGAGAAATGGCGATTTATTGTGTTCATTGGAATGAGGCGACTTTATTTTTACCGCAGACAGAGCAACAATGAAGATTTGATTCTAAAGGTCAATCTCAAAAATTGAAAAGAGATAAAATAACATTTTGCTGAAGGCACAGTTTGTGAGATAAATTCTTCTTTTCAAAACAGTTCAAATATATTCTTTACAAAATATGTCTTGATTTATCAACGTAACTTGAAAATATTGTTTTAACATAAGCCCTCTTCTTTATTACACAATGTCAATATCCTTATACACCGCGCTAAGACGTCTGAGACAAACATGGCTCGACGTACGATGGCCGTCTTGTCATTACTGGGTGACTTTTCTAGCTTACGGCTAGAAATTGATCTATACACGATACACTTGTTTGTCCTTAGTAAAAGCGAGAAGCACAAAAATAATATTGAGAGATTAGTGAAATTTGAAATAAACGTCATTTTCTCAATTCAATGGATTCACAACAACGACCTTGGACACGATATAAGGATAACGATTTTAAATTTGGAACATGGAACGTACTCAGCCTAAACCGCTGCCCGAAGCACCTCCATTAACTCTTTGAACAAGGATCTACATGTAAACTCGACCTCATAGTGCTGCAGGAAACAAAACTAATCGATAATAACATCGTCGATTATAGTCGCTTTGGACTAACTCTCTGCCACAGCAATAACATGGATAATCATGAATTTCGGGTCGGTTTATTAACTAGCAACCGATGTCGTCAATTTGTGACTAACTTCATGCCTGTCAGTAATCAGATTTGTACACTCAGGTTTCAATGCCGTCACTTTAACATCACATTTGTGAACGTTCATGCCGCAATCGATGAGAAGCCTGATCAAATCAAGACGCTTTCTACGACCAGCTTAAAACCGTCCTGAATAAAATTCCGCAACGTGACATTAAAATTGTTTGGGAAAACTTGCTCAAATTGGCAGTGCTGGCCATATATCGTAGCACTATCGGCCCAAACTCCTTACACCCTACATCAAACAACAACGGGACGCGCATGATCAAGCTAGCTTTACTATATACATTTCTTGGACACTTGGGAAGCATGTATTGGCAACCACCAAAATGTATATAGTAAAGGTGGTTTGGCGTAACAATAATAATAATAATCACTCCGTGCATCACTCATTGGAACACTGCAGTATTGAACAATCGAGGTACGCGGGTCATACCTTCGGGATTATTGTATCAGAAATCTTGGAAAAACACCATTTCCAGACTCCGTTCAAGAACAGTGGAAGATTATCAAAACGGCGGTAACTGATGCCTCAAAGTCCACCATAGAAACCAAAATTCCATCCAGGCCTAAAAATCTCGGGAATGGCATGAGCAACAGGCACGCAACATCCAAAATTGTGACCTGAGAGATAGATATCGTTGCATAAGAGAAATAGCTATGGGCTTTCATCCACGTAGCAACGCTATTCGCATCGAATCTCGTCAATTAAACATGGCACCACTGGCCGAGCAACAACCTTTCTTGCTTCAACGCGATATTAACGTCGAGATGACACCACAACCTTGTCCATCATATGTTAAAGTGCGGAACGTGATACGCAGATGAAAAATTGCAAGACACCCGATGAGGATGTGGTATCTGCAACGAAATGCTCAAATAAAACGGCCAATAAATATTCAATTGCTCCAAAAGCTCCAATTGTCCCTCAACAACTTCATAAAAAAGAGATCGATTGAATTGCAACAACTAACGCGGTGTAGCTTTGCTGGACACAGGCTACAAGGTCTCCAGCGTAGTCGCGGCAAAGTTATTAACTTATAACGAGAGGATCTTGGGTGATTATCAATGTGATTTTCGTCCAAATAGATCAACGATTGTGCTGGAGAAATGCTATGAAAAGAACATCCCTGTACACAGCCTATTCGTAAACTTCCAATATGCGTACGACAGCATTAAGAGGAATAATGTTATGGAACGTATATTGTCCTACCCGGGCATACCGTCAAAATTGATTTCGATGTGCCAGCTTTTAATGGATGGCTCAATATGTAAGGTGCTAATAGAAGGCAAAATTTCGGATGCCTGCAAGATAACATCTGAAGTGCGTGAAGGAGAACTAATAGCTCAAACTTTCTTCAACCTATCATTGGAATATGCCAATTGTCAGCAATATATGGCGCAGCGCAGCTGCGTGTATTATAAATCAACCCAGCTATTAGCATACGATGACAATATATGCATTATGGATCGCAACATCATCTCTCTGAAATAGGCCTTCAGATCAATAAAGCGAAGACTAAATACATGGTTAGCATTTTACGCCAATATCAAAATATTCGCCACCTCATATATCGCGCAAAATAAAACTGGACGTCTACAAGACGGTGATAAGGCCAGTTATCACCTATAGATGCGGATCTTGAACAAGAACAGCACAAAACATCCAATAAATCGCTGTAACTGAGCGTAAGATCATAAGGAGAACTCTCGGTCCTATTAAAGAGGGAACCACGTAGAGAATGCGAATGAATCACGAGATCAAAAATGATCTCGATAAAGTCAACATCATCGGATTCATAAAATCGTCAAGGCTAAGATGGCTTGGGCACACCAAACAGGACTTGGAGTCGGCACCAATGAAAGTAGGACCTCGTGGGAGACCACTAACCCGATGGATGGACGACGTTGAAAGGGACCTAAACACACTCGGTTACCGTGCCTGGCGTCCTCTTGCGGCATATCGAATTATTTGGAGCGTTGAGGCGACCAAATTCTTTCATGGGATGTAGCGCCAACGGAAGAAGAAGAAGTACTGTTAGTCGAGTTCTTATAGTGAAAATATGATAAAACCTTGGGTTCCGAAGCTTCTAAATGAATTTTGATGAAACCTTTTGTGATAAGTTTTAAATGCGATTTAAAAGAAAGTTTAGAACCTTTTCCTAGAATTTTCTAAAAAATTAAAGAATTTCCGAAATGTTTTAGAATTTTTAGGTCCAAAGTTCTATTTAGTTTAGAATTTTCTAGAATGTTCTGAAATGTTCCAAAATTTACTAGAAATTTTCTAGAAAATGTCAGAAGGTTTAAGAATGTTCTAGCAGATTCCAGAATTATTTGTAGAAATTTTCGGAATATACCAGAATTTTCTAAAAAGTTCCACGTGCTCTAGAACGTTCCAGAATTTTTTTGAATGTTTCGGAATGTTTCAGAATTTTAAAGAATATTCTCAAATTTTCTAGAATGTTCCATAATTTTCTAGAAAATTTCAGGTAGTCCAGAATTTTCTAGGATGTTTCAGATTGTTCTAGGATTTTCTAGAATTTTCCGGAATTTCCAAAATTTTCTAGAATGCTCCTAGGATTTTCTAGGAAATTTCAAAATGTTTCAAAATGTTCTAAAAGTTTTCAGAATTTTTTAGAAAGATTCAGAATATTCCAGAATTTTCTAGAAATTTCTAGGTTTATTGTAATGTCTCAAGATTTATAAATTGTTTCGGAATGTTCCAGAATTTTCTAGAAGAATTCAGAATGTTCTAAAAGGTTCCAGAATTTTTTAGAAAAAGATCTGCAGAAGCATATTAATCTGATTTTAAATTCATTCATTCAAGAAAATATCGGCTGCAATTCCACAAGGAAATATTCTGGGGCCAGTACTCCATACAACTAAATAAGCTAGACGTACCAAGCATAAAAGGAACAAGTATTGCAATATTTGTGGATGATACTGCAATCTTGATAATGGGAGACATGGAGGAGTCAACCAGTAAATTACAAAATGTGGCTAATTCATTGGGTAGTTGGACGCAGAAATGGCGCCTTAACTCAACTCTGTTCAAATAAACTTCACCAGCAAAAATGTTAATTGGTTACCTGTTCGACTGTATTCGAAACCAATTCCACATGCAAACGCGGCAAAATACTTAGGAATGACCTTTGATGTTAAACTCAAGTGGAAAGAGCATGTTAAAAAGAAAGAAAAAGTATAAGTTAAACAGTGAAGCATTTCATATTATTTAAATTTAAATTTTGCAATTCGCACAAATTTTGGATTTTTTTACGTCGATAAAAGAAATACTTTTCGGTTGTCATAAAAATCCAATTAAAAGTAGAGTTAAAAATACACCGACCTCTTTTATGCGTTCGTTTTTTTGCTCAAAAAATACCCCGATCTTTTTTTCCAGCAAATGGGTGTTCATTTGCCATCAAATCCCACAATGAATGATCAACCATCTCAAGAGCTTCTGCAGGAGCCATGAGAGCTTCTTCCCAAATAATTACATCAGTTGTTGTGAGAATATTTTTGTTTTTTAATGATAAACGGCAAGATTTGTTGTTTATCATACCTAAGGGAAAATTGAATTCAGAGTGACAGGTTATAATAGCCTTATATAAAAACGTTTTTCCTGCACCACTTGGGCCGTCAATAAAGAAACAACAATTTATTGGTGTGCCACCAGGTAAAGCTGCTATTAATATAGTTTTAGCTGCATTAAACTGTTCCTCATTTAGCAATCGTAACATTTGTTCGCCTTCTAAATCCTCCTCTGCAAAATTCACAGTATTTGGGCTTACGGTATCGTGATGGATTAATGGTGGTTCAGGTAAGCCATGTTCGGTACACGATGAGTTTTCATTTTCCAGCATGGTATTAAATTAATATCTCTAAGAACAACTAAAATTGCAGTTTGCTCATTAAAACCTTGATGTACATAATCTTCAGTCATTTGGGTTTTGTATTCATTCCACAAATCTAATGGAAAACTCGAAAAATAATGAATGAGTAATATAACAAATAGCACGCGCAATGCATTGAGCATCATATACAATCTTCAGTCATACAACGCTTCCACTCCAAAATATCTCAATAAGGCCAAGTTCTCTTGCAGCATCAAGATATGTGGGGAATTCCACATTATTAATTGTCCGCAAATTCTCAAAAGACGTTGCACCTTTAATGTTGAATAGTAAGAGACGAAGGTGATAAAGTTCTTTGTATCGTGGTGAAATAGCAACAATTCTTCCAATAACTTTATTTCCTCCTCTTTTTCGCAGCTGCCATTTTTTGTTGGAAAAGGTGTACAAATTTTTAATGTTTTGATAAAGGATATCACGGGCTCCGAAATCTGTACGATATAATTCAAACCAAGCTTTCAATGTAGTATCTTGCGTGACTGCTGTTCTTACAGCTTCTTCTTCTTGCTCTTCATTGAAGAATATCATTTGGTCATCAGGCAAATGTACAGATAATGCATATAGATGGTGCGTGAATGCCCATAAACAGGATTTTCTAAGAATCTCCAAGCAGCTTCTGGTGGGCTAACGTATTGACAATTTAAAAAGTTTTTGATTTCATCGTGCTGAACAAAAGTTCCATTTGTATCTACAGTGTTGTTGTTTCATTTTGAACTATTGCGATACGTGCACAATCATGACCTTTTGTTAAATACCTATGTATGTATACAGGGTGAGGAAAAAGTATGGAAACCCCTAATAATCTCGCGGAGTATGTCAAAAAAAAAATAAGCAAGATTTTCTCTTAGGTAATTTTCAACAAGGAATTTAATGGTGATCTTGATTGTAACCTTGACCTTCATCTTAAAGGTCATTTTAAGGTCAAGGTAATTTTTTTATAGGGAATCTCAAGTTGTTGACATCGTATTCAAAAAAAGCGGTCAATTGTACATCCGAATATGTATTTTCCATGACCTCCCAAGGTCACCTGAAGGAATATATTTTAATTGTAATGAATCCGCAGAATGATACATATTCTAAAAGTAGATTGGAATGATAGAAATAGTTTAAAAATATGTTATATTATTAGTTTACTCACCTATTTAATGTTTTGTCTTGTTTATGTTAATTTATTTATTTACTGTCAAAATGTCAAAATGAGGAATCCATTAATAAGAGGAATACATAAAGTGTCCGAAAAGTAAAACTGGCCGAATTGAATAGTCGCGCCATCTAAGTATCAGCACATGCACTATGCAAGCCAATCTTCTGTCGATTGGCGTCAATATTTTATTAGAATTAATTGCAATCAGCCATCCGAAAAAGCAACAACTAAAAACTAAATAACATGGCAAATCATCTTTAAAATTGCAAGTCATCTTTAAAAGTTGTAATTTGTGAGTCGAAGCGATAAGAGCAAAATAAAGTGTTTATACGAAAATTAGTGTTGTGTTTGTACTTCTCATATTTGTGACAATTAATAATCAAGTTGGATTTTCGCGAGTCATTTATCTTGTGGTGCCTAATTGCACGTAAACGAGTCAGCCCACCTTATCTACGAGTGCACGAGCCTACATTAATAACATCACGTAAAAATTCTTCAAACTTTAGTTGAAACACTTTTGCCAAAGGAATTCGAATTTTGAGCTAAATTGCTCATATGGTCTAATAAACCTTTATAACTTTCAACAAGTAGTTGTTTTTGGTTATTACGTAAAAAAGATAAACTTTCAGATTGTATCATCACATACGCGTGAACAATGAATTATTGGTAAAGTTTTCCTGCTAAATGGATAGGATTAAAAACCTGTCGACGCATCGATATTTTGTGAGCGTAGTATTGCTTTGGGTTATAGTATTTCGCGTATTCATTGCAAAATTTTGATCGTGTAGCATACCTGTAGTCCAACCTAGCTCGCCTAAGGGAAACAGATGAACAAACACAATGGGGTTTACATGACGCGACAATTTATTTATTCTTCGGCAACGAAAACGCACGCGACTTCGTCAGCCGAAGAAGAGGCGTTATACCTATGTGGATCTTCAAACTTAAGGGCCAACCAGTGGGAAATTAAAATTTTAAAAAAAATTAAGAATTTCAACGAATACAACTTTTTTTAAGTATTTTTGACATTTCAGCCATAGAGAAATTAAAAATTCTTTAAGTAAATGACAGCGATTTTCGTATTTATAATTTTTATTTTAGGGTATTTGTATTTTTGGGGGGTATTCCATGAGACGTTCAAGAAATAGTATGTCTATAGAAATAGCATTTTAGTTTTTAGTAGGATCAATTTGTGCTTCAATCATTTTTGTAGGTCACAAATGTTGCCAAATTAAAAATAAAATAAAAGACTTCAGTGAGAATATGAAATTTAAAAGATAAATTTAGAATTTTCACTTTTGCACAAAGGAAAACAATGTTTCTGACGTCTTGTTTTAATTTTGTTTAAGTTTGGACGGAAAATTTCGCATACATAAGTTTTTTTAAGTGACAGATAAAATTTGACGAAGCTTCGTTGGAATTTTTAAGTTAATTTAAGTTTTCCATGGGTGAATACATATAAATGCCATTTACCGTAGGTATCCTTAATTTTTCTTAATTTAAGTTTATAAGTTTTTATAATTTATCTATGGTTACCACTTTAGTCAGCCTCATGTTATAAAACGACATGCAACTGGCATTTTAAGTTTAATAAATTGAAACTATTTATTATAAAGCGTCACAGCGAGGAGTGTGTATACGTGGTGAGATAGCCTGACGTTCGGGGTTAAAAAGAGGCTGTACTGTTCCAGACAATGTTCCTGATCAGTTAACTATGGGAAGAACTATTCGGCCAAATTGAAAGATATCAATAGTTTGTTAACGAAATATTTTGGTGATAATTGGACTTTTCTTGAAAAGTTATCATTTTATAAAAACTTGCTTCTTAATTCAAGCAACACTAGCTCAAGCCCTCATAATGTACATAGGTATGTGGTTACGATGAATGGTTACTGATTCGTAGCGGACTGTGTCAAATGAATTTTTATTTATTATGCTAAATTGAAACTCGGTTTCCTTCATCGGTTTCCTCAACTCATTTATTGTTTCGTAATCCGTTTATTAGGTGTCCTGGTTAACGCAAGAGAGAAACACAGTAAATCTTTCAAAAGTGGCCGATTTTGAACAGCTCTATAAATTGAACACTTTTTGTCAGTCCCTGGAATATTATCTATAATATTTGTTAAAAAGTAATTTGTTACAATTGAAGAACATTTTTCTGTCGGGCTAGATTTTTAATTTTCAAATTATTGGACTGCTTTTTTCCTTAAACTAACCACCTCTATAAAGTGTCCGAAATTTCTACGACCCTTGAGTGGTTACTTTAAAGAAGTTTCACTGAATTTAGTATTTTCTAGTACAAGAAATACTATAATTACATAAAATTAACTTCATTTTCATATTGTGACAAGCCATATTACTTTATTGCTTTCACATATTCTAGGTTCGACACAGTGTTAATTGATGACTGGCTTGCAGATTTATCATTAGGCAGTATGTTAATAAACAAAAGCTCTCGCCAAACTTTCTTTTGCGCTCTGAAACCGAAGCTATGACAAAATTCACGGATATAAAAGAAAACACTTCCAAACATAATTCATTCAAACACCTTAATATTAATTTGCTTAATTATCATATTTCCTTTTTCGTAAAGTGCACGCCATAATTGACTAGTTATCAAGGTAAAAGCAATAATAACCAAAACACACACACACACACATACATATACCTAAAGAAAATTGTGGTGGTTAGAAAAGAAATGTGGAAGAAGTAAAAAAAAACAATTTTCAACTCTATTATAATTCACGAAAATACCAAGTTTGTATTTTCCCGTTCTCAAAGTATACAAAATAATTTTTTGTACGAAAACAAAGCAATCAGTAAAGTCGAATATGAAGACGAAGAAGTAAAAAGCAGTTGGAAAAAACAAAAAGCTTTCAAAAGTTTATAAAAAGCCAAACAACAAAGTTTTATAGTTTTTAGTTTCGTCATATACATGTATTGTACTATATAGTATGTATGTACAAAGTTGTGGAGTGGTGAATTTCTGGGTAAATATGTAAGCGGTGGAAAAACCACAAAATAAGTTCTTTGTGATATATGGTTGTTTATCTTGAAAATGCTCTAGTATTTAAATCTCCTCCTCCGCCTTTTCTTCACCACACTCTAATTCTCTATATGTACACATTAAGTATGACTGGAAATTCGAATGTCATTTTGGTGTTTTTCTGGTTTGATGTAATCGTTACTTTGCATTATGTACATTTTTTTTTGTATTCCCGACATACATATACGGTATGCGCATTTACACAATAGAAGAGCTCATTTAACATGTTTCAACTTGTCTGTTGTATTTATGTACATACGAAGTACTCAAAAAAGAGAGATAGATAATTTTATTGTGATTACTTCCATTCCATCACACAATATAAACTATACGAGTAAAAAACTACTTTTTTTTACTTTTATTCATATTTTCCAAATAATTTTTCCACATACCAAAATACACCCCAAACCATACCACCCCTCTAGTTGAATTTTTGTTTTGTTTACCCCTAAAAACAATTTAACTTAAATCGACGTGTACATTGTACATTGTGTGTGTTCATTGCATGACTGCCGGCATCCGTTCTAAATTGAGGATATCGTTTGTTGTTGTTTTTTGGTACGTGTGTAATGTATATGTAGTATGTTTGTGCTTATGACAGAAAGGTTTGTTTGATTTTTTTTAATTTTGTTGGTTTTCCTTGGTGGCTGTCGAATAGTTTTTTATTGAATTTTTTTAAACAACAAGTTTGCTTTGTGAACGTTAAAAAACTTATTTGATTTCTGCAACATGATATATACACGAGTACATTGTACATAACAGTTATATTTCCTAGTAATTATGCTTCCAAAAAACACAAACCTTATTTGCGCACATAAATTACAAAAATGTATACATAATAAATTCATTTCCATAATTAGACATCAAAATTCGTTTACGTATTTTGATTCAACAAAGTTTGACACTCGAATGAAATAATTCCTCCCGCTGCCATCCTCAATACATATATAGGGATATACATACATACTATATAAATCATATAACAACCATCAACATCAATTCCATACTATCGTCATGATTATTATTTTCTTCTGTCCCATTTCAACCATGGGAGTTAAAAAACTCGTATCCAAACCATTTTTCTCATACCAATATCGTAACCCAACTTTTTACCATTCTGGTTGCTATTTGCTAGTTTGTCTTTATAGATATTTTTGTCCTCTGCTGTTCTTGTCATTTATACCTTTTATTTTATTGTTGTGCCTGTGTTGTTGCTATAAATTGTGTGTACTTCAGATCTATAAGTGGAAAATCAACAAGAATGAGAGAATTTTTCTTGATTTTTTTGTACAGACGTCAGTTGGGTTTTACTTATTTGTTGCTATAATGTACTACTAAAGTATAAATTGTTCGTTTTCCATTTTCTGCCGGTACACAAAAAAAAAATGAAAACATAAAAAATACAGCATACAGCATACAGCATAAAAAAAGCTTTCTTTCAGTTTTAATCTTTTGCGTATAGAACTAAAAATATCGAAAGCAAAAAAAAACACAATAAACATAATGGGGCGGGGGGAGTTTCATTTGGATGAAGTCTGTTAACGTAGTCTCAATTGTCGATGTTGAAAATTCGATACGAAACATATAATTTAATTATTTGAAAAGCTTTCCAGAGTTTTCAATATTTAAATCAAGCAGTTCAGGAGCACAACCAAATTTGATAAGATTTTGTGCCAAATAAGGCACACAATTTTTCTTAGGCAGCAATTCTTCTCCAAAAATATTCCTAAATTGTCACTTGTTCACTGATTAGATTATTACTCGGGCACTGTTTGAATTAAAACAGTCTCTCTCTCTCTCTCTCTCTCTCTCTCTTCGTGTCCCATCCTTCAAATACATCATACTGATTCGCTATCGACTTCGTTCTGAACTAATTGTATTGCTGAGTTATTTCTAGTCATTGAGAACCCAAGTTTTCTGTATAATTTCACACCTAGCTGTATGTGCAATTTTGAGCTAACTCAATCCCAAAATCAACTCGATTTGAAATCCACAAGCGTGTATGAAATCAACTCAATCTAAATTCACTCTAAACCCTCAATTCGACCCCAATTGAATCCCCAACTGTACCCTCACTCAAATTCAAATCAACTTCAGCTCAAACCTTATTCAACTCTAACCCGACCTCAACTCAACCTTCAACTGAATCCCAACTCAACCTCAAACTAAACCCCTAAACCAACACAATTTAACATCAATTTAACCCCAAACTCAACTTCCAACGCAATCCTCAAATTAACGCGATTCGAAAAACTACATTAGTACATGAACACAATTCAAAACCACTCAAGCTTTCAACTCAATCATCAACATTGAGCTTGGGGTTAAGTAGAGGGTTGAGTTGAGCTACGATTGAGTTAAGTTCATAGATACAGCTTCAGAGAAGATTTCGGAGCATGTTGGTACAGGGATTGAATTTGGGGTTGAGTTGAGGGTTAAGTTAGGAGTTGAGTTGAGCTTGCGTTAAGGTTTAGTGAGGAATCCAGTTGCGGATTTATTTGGGAGGAATTGTGGGTTAAGTTAGAAGGTAGCTTAAAGTGAGTTCATGTAGTCCTGTATTTTTTCGGACCATATTGATTGAGTAGATCGTTGAGTTTGAGGTTGCGTTAAGTGCTGAATTTTTTTTTGTCGAGGAAAATTAAATTTGAGGATTCGTTTACTTGAGAGTTTTGCGTTGAGGGATAAGTTGTTGTCGATTAGGGTGTTGATTTGAGTTGAAGTAATATTCAATTTTCCATGCATTTTTCGAACCGTGTTGATTTTGGGTTTGAGTTGAACGTTGAATATGGGGTTGAGTTGGAGGTGGAATCAAAGTTTGAGTTGGGTTCAGTTATGGTTGAATAAGGTTAGGGTTGAATAAGGTTTAAGTTGAAGTTGAGTTAGATTTGAGTAAGAGATTCAGTTCGGGGTTATTTTGGGGCTTAGTTGAGGGTTTAATGGGAGGTTTCGAATCAAGCTAATTTCGGGATTGAGTTGTGCATTGAGTCCAAAATTGAGTTTAGTTGAAGTTGATATGGGGGTCGGGAGTTTGGAGAGCGTTTAGTTTGGAGTTCGCTTAAGGGTTGATTTGAAAGTTGATTTTGGGTTAAATTGGTGAATAAGTTGAGGGTTGGGTGAGCGGTTGATTTGGTGACTGTGTTGGAGATTGCTGCGGAGAACGTTGAACGGAACAGTTCAGAGCTTCAGTTATGGATTGGTTTGGGAGTTGAGTTCCATTATAAAAAGGCAAGTTCCAAAGTTGACCTCATCGATTTCAATTTTTTAATTTTTATCGTGTTCTTAATCTAAAGAAATCGGACACGCGTCTTTTTAAGCTATCTGGGATTGAGTAGTCTCGCTATGCGGCATTGAAAATAGAGCTGTTTCAGCATTTTCAAATTTTTTAATTTATAGTTTTTTGATTAAACTACCTGTGACTAAGCTGGTTTTAATGTCTTCGGCCTGCAATCCACTTGACACCTCTTGTAAAATTTTTTTGCAAAGACGAACTAACTCAATTGAAACTTATGAAACCATCATCTACTGTGCATTCGGTAAGAGAACGAGGAGTAGATTTCAAGCTCTCCCATGAAACAGTACAGCTGTTGATTTGTTCTCTCCCATGAAACAGTACAGCTGTTGATTTAATGGATATTTCATCAGATGTTGATCGATATACGTTGATAAAAAGCAATTTGACATATTTGACAATTGTTTGCTAGTTGTTCAATATTTTTATCGATGTTTGGTATGCATCGAATATGGTGTGAAACATCGATGAAGCTTAATCGGCCTTCACTAGATCTGAGACGAAACATTTTTGAAAGTATCTATAATTTATCACATCCAGGAATCAAAGCTACTCGAAAACTAGTGTGAACAAAATATTTTTGACCTGGAATAAAGAAACACATTGTGTTTCTGCAAGTTTTCCGTAAGTTGCTAACAATTCAAAATAGCCTCGTTCGAAATTCTTAAAGTACGTTTTGCGTTTTGGTTTCGTGCTACATAAGGATCTCTTTATCCCTTTGCCACGTTCACAGGACAAATCACAATCACTTTTTTCCTAAGACAAATTTTTAAATAAAAACGTCACAAATTTTTAACTATGATCTCTGAAATATTTTCCCGTGTTTCCGGTTACGGTAACGTAAATTTAAGTTCAAATATCGACCGCGAGTTTTATTACGAAAACATCGTACGAAAAAAAAATTCCCGTCCATGCAGAATAACGTATAGTAACATCACGTTATCCTCGTCGTTACAATGTGAAAATTTACTCGATACCCGATTTATTTTGTTCAATTTTTATTATCATTAATTGATTTTAACTCTTTTAATAATCCATATGTCATCCATTTCCTAAAATTAAATGGAATATTCGATTTTCCCTCGATTTATAGAGAGACTCTAAAAGTCTTAGAGAAATTTGATTGCAAGCATCTTTGATGGCTTCAATAAAATTCCTCATTGTCTCAAATTGTCTGCCGCCTTCATAGACCTTACGAACTAACCACCCCCAAACATTTTCTATGATGTTTAAATCTGGCAATCTAGCAATCCAGGGTTTGGTATGGTCCTAGCATTGTGTATTAGAGCTTTATTCTGTTGGAAAGTCCAACGCATTTCACCAAATAAATCATGGATTTCTGGAAAAGTCCCATTTAAAATATTCTGATAGGAAATTGCATTCATTTTGGTACTTGAAAAAGCCAAATTAAATGCTCCGTAGTACGAAATAGCTCCTCAGACCATTACCCACCTTTCTGCTGAGCCGCTTACTGAGAAAAACTTCTTAATTTCTTACATCATGAAAAGTTGTATCCATCCGGTTCATCTAAATTAATTTTTTTTTATCAGACAACATAACCCTTTGCCATTCAGTTTTCCACGTCATATGGTTTCTTGCGAATTGGCCGTTTCTCCTTACGCTGCGCGTTTAGTGGTGTTTTTTTTTGTAATTTTTGACATACGAGATAATTGGAATTCTGTAAATCACTTAAATTTCTTGCACTCCGAAGGATGTTGAACTGAGCTCTGTATTGGCCGTATCTAGGACAAGCCAATATGAGGTGTTCAACATTATCCACACCTCCACACAGCTCACAATCATTGTCCTCACTCAAATTACGTTTCCATAAGCATTCCTTCCAATTTTCGTGGTTCAGCCTGATTCTCTCAATAGTTCGCAACATTCGCGTATCTCCTTTGAGTTACTTATAGAAAGGACTTCTCAAAAAAGTACCACGGATCGCTCTGTACTTCATTCCTTTCGTTAGACTTTTCTCGTAAAATTCACTCTCACATTTTCTCCACAGACTCATCTGAAACATACACTGTACGTCTCTTGCATCCTTTCTTTCGTACTCCTGAACCACGTCATTCAATGTACCCTTTTTAGCTAACATATCGGCTCGTTCATTCCCTTCGATCTATCTATGTGATGGGATCCATTTTATGGTTACATCACGTTGACAGCTTCGAACGCATTTAAAAATCAAATCCACATACACATTGCCTTCCCTTCCACCTCCACATTTAAGCAAACATAAACCACTCTGAGAATCGGAAAATATTACTATTTTCCTTTCCCCTTCATTCACAGCCAGTTTAATTCCTTCAAACATTCCAATCAGTTCAGCGTTCATTATACAGATGCTTTTATCCACTTTAAAACACTTCTCAAAATTCTTACTACCTAGGCATAAAGACATCAACACCTACTCCATTCTCATTCACACTAGCATCTGTATATACGATATCATATATTGCCCATATTGCTGACTGATTTTCCCAAACATAATTTTGGCGATAACTTCATTCATTCCTTTATTATATTCCTCCATATTCAAACATACAGTAAGATTATTAGAAACGGGTTGCGGACCAGCATTACCTATACTCAGAAAAATGTTCATATTTTCAAGTGCAATGCTAGTTCTATATGTTGGTTTGTACACCGCCCTACTTTGTAATCTTATATCATTTCACTCAAAAACTCATTTTTCTTAGTTATCATTCTCACTGACTCTCCCACTGCGATCCCCTCTCTCTTGTAATCGAGAGGTGAATCACCTATTTCAGACCACAGAGTGTGTACTGGGGTTGAATTAATCGCTCCCAATACCACTCTGGCGCATGCATTCTCTACTTTCATTAATTGGCTAAAAGCCCCTTTTGAACCATTCCCATACACACTAATACCATATCCAATTTTGGAGGATATAAGGGCCTTCATTAACATGTCAGTCACGCTCGGATGAGCGCCCCACTTGGGTTTGCTCACCCGTTTAATCACATTCAAACGTTCCTTACAGTTATCTGCCAAAATGTTCATGTGCTTCCCAAAATTCATACGTCTGTCAATCCAAATCCTATACGCATTTACTTGTTCAATTCTATAACTATCCACATGATGTTAACATTTGCAGCATTTGTTCTGAAACTCATATAAGAACACTTATTAGGGTTCACTCTCAGATTCAACATTTTAAGTTTTTGAATTAACTCATCTACTCCCTTTTGCGCTTTTTGAGCCGCCGCATCAATACTTCTGCCTTTTCCAATCACTACAAAATCGTCTGCAAATTGCAGAACGATTTGATTGTCAGTATTGATGCGGTGTATCTCGCTGGTATATAGGTTGAACAGAGCTGGTGATATTTTACTTCCTTGCGGAAGTCCAATATATAGCAACTCCCTCCAACATAAACCCACTTCCTTTCAAAACCATTTTTCTCTCAGTGAAAATCCAAAATTCGAGAGAATTTGTTGTAATTTCCACGGAACCACGTAATCGTAAGCCCTTTCAATGTCCTAGAATACCGCAACAGCTTTCATATTATCCTTTCTCACTTCCCACACAAACTTTTCCACACCCTCGATTGCAGAGTGGTTCTTTCGAAATCCAAATGTTGTCGATGGCAAAAAATTATTTTCATTCACAAAATCTTCCATTCGTTCTTTCTTCATTCCATTTAAAATTTTTATAAAAACATTCAACATGCATCGATAATTTGTTGCCACATTTGGATCTCTGTCCCGTTTAGGGATGGGAACCACTCTGCTCTCTTTCCATTTGCCCGGTATTTTGGAACCCATCCACACTTTGTTGAGTATCTTAAGCAAGTTATATTTTGCTGAGTCACTCAACAACCGAACCATTTTATAAATTACGCGGTTGGTCCCTGAAGTGGTAGATTTTGATGTACCTAACACTCTCAGAAACTCTCCATATTCATACTTACAATACATTCTTTCATTTCTATTCATTCTATCAACTTCATGTCTTACATTCATATCATTGCTTACATTCAATACCATTCTAATAAATTCTTCACCTTTTTCTCTGTTCTCACGCACCACATTGCGCGCATTAAAGTACTGTCCAATCAGGCCGATTGTAACTCATGATGGCCGCCTTCATGGTCCGGTGCCAACGTTCAATCATCCCATTACATTTAGGATGGTAACTGTTGGTTCGTTTCCTTTCAAACCCTAATAGTGCCGCTAATTCCGAGAAAAGTTGGGACTCAAACTGTGGTCCCTGATCCGTAACTATAAATGAAGGCACCCGAATCTTGCGATCCAAACAGAGTAGACTGCAAATGCCACACTCGCCGCAGTGATATCCGGTACAGGTATTGCTTCGACCCAACGTGTATACCGATCAATAAGCGTAACGCAATACCGTTGATTATTAGAGATGGGTAAGAGACCCACAATATCCAAATGAATCTCAGCAAAACAGCTAAGGGTAGGGTTGAACGTACTCGTCGGTGCCTTGGTATGTCTGACGACTTTGGCCTTTTGACAAGACATGCAGTTCCGAGCCATAATTCTTATATCCTTAGTAATATTCGGCCAGGTGAAATTTTCTGTTAAACTTCTTACGGCTGCTTTAACTCCCGGATGTGATAAGTTATGAAAAGAGCTAAAAACCATTTTTCTAAAGTTTACAGGAATAAAAGCACGAGGTTTCTTTGTTGAAACATCACAATACAGTACCTTATTTGAATCGAACGAAACTGGCAATCCTTGAAGTTTTAGCGATGTATTCCCGTTTCGTAGAAGCTCTAATAATACATTGTCCGAGACTTGTGCGTCGGCAATAGCCTCGTAATCAATACTTTCTTTAATTGAAATCTGACCAATCCTAGAAAGGGCATCCGCCACTACATTGTCAACCCCGGAAACATGTTGAATGTCTGTTGTAAACTGACTAATGTAGTCCAAGTGTCTACATTGACGGGGTGACGCTTTCTCTAAGTTCTGTCTGAAAGCAAAGGTGAGAGGCTTGTGATCAGTGAACAGGGTAAAGTTACGACCCTCCAAAAGATAACGGAAATATTTGATGCTTGCGTAAGCTGCCAATAACTCCCGATCATAAGCACTATAAGATAACTCTGCTGTGCAGCTGAGAGACGTAACGAAAAAAAAATTAGAGGTTGCCAAAACTGGTCGCTCATCTGTTGTACCACTGCTCCTATGGCTGAATCCGATGCGTCGACCATAATTGATAGTGTTGCCGAGATTGATGGATGTGCCAGAATTATGGATTGACATAATTTTGTTTTACAGTCGTTGAAGGCCTTAATTGATTCCTCCGACCATTGAATAAGGACCTTACTATTCTTCTTATATCCCTTCAGGAAGTCGTTTAATATAATTTGGTCTTGAGCTGCCCTTGGTATAAATCGCCTGTAAAAATTGATCATTCCGAAAAATCTCTTCAATTGCTGAACGTTTTTTGGTCTCTCCATCTGCTCAATGACTTGCACTCGTTCAGAAGAAAGTAAAATTTCTTTAGCGTTAACGGCGTGACCCAAGAAATTTATTTCGGTTTTAGCGAAGACGCATTTGCCGAGATTAATTATCAGTCCCTGATCTGACAACCTTTGAAACATTGCCTTTAAATGAATCAAATGTTCTTCGAATATTTTGGAGGCTATCAAGATATCGTCCAAATAAACGGAGCAGAAGTCCAAGCCAAACAAAACCGACTGCATCAATCGCTGGAAGGACTATGCGGCATTCCTGAGGCCGAACGTCATCCGCGTGAACTCAAACAACCCGAAGGGTGTAGAGATTGCACTTTTTGGAACATCACAAGGTTCAATAGGAACCTGGTGGTAAGCGCGCACCAGATCAACCGTAGAAAAAAAATTGCATCCTTCCAGCTGAAAAGAAAAATCTTGAAGATGGGGTACTGGGTATCGGTCTGGAATTGTGACATTATTCAGAGCTCGATAGTCACCACAAGACCTCCACTCTCCATTCTTTTTTGGGACCAAATGCAGCGGGCTTGACCAGGAACTTTTGCTCGGTTGACATATCCCCTGGGACAGCATTTTTTCGAAGTGCGATTTGGCTATAAGTAATTTGTCCGGTGCCAGTCTGCGAGTTTTGCATGTAACCGGTGGTTGGTGTGTTTCTAAACAATGAGTTACATTGTGCCTGACGGTCGCTAAACTCAAATTCTCCCTGGTAATTTCATCAAAATCGGCAATTAGTTTGATTACACTCGGGTGTAGAAGTGACCTATTTATGTGGGATAAAGAAGGGTGCCGGTTCACTGATAACGATCCGACCGTAAACAAGGTAGTTAAAGGATCGATTATGCGCTGCTTTTGCATGTCGACCACAATACCCGTACTTTTTAAAAAATCCGCGCCAATAATGGGCATAGAGACCTCTGCGACTATACATTTCCATGTGAAATTTCTTCGCAAGCCGAGATTCAAATTAATCACTTTAGAGCCATACGCTTTGACGCGCGTTCCGTTTGCCGCGAATAAATTAAATTCGGTCGAAATGTCCAAAGACTACTTTGTTGAATCCGGAGAAATCACCGATACATCCGCTCCCATATCTATTAAAAATTTTTGTTTTGTATTTAGTTCGGTTATTACTAAGCGACTTTAATGCCTAACCTCGTCACACGTCGCTAAATGCGAGAGGGGAATTCATTTTTGGCTGGAAAACAACGCCTTTCTGCATAAACTCCGCGTGTCGTTTACAGGATGAGACACATTTTAATGCTTTTTTCCCCAAATCGTCTATGGTAGTAACACTCTTGGTCCTCTGACAAAGGCTGACGAGATTGGGAACGCCGACAACTGTCATTAGATGATGATCTGGATGTATTGCGACTTTCGCGGCTGGTATTAAACAATGCAGATATTTGTGACATGATTCGTGTTTCAAAATTCGTCAATCTTTCCTCTAAATTAATGCTTTGCTGCGTCACGGCCTGGTTTGACGTAACATATGTGAATTTGCCGAAGAAATAGCAGAAGATGATACTGAATTAATATGCAGCTGCGACATCGTCTCAACTACATTGTCTGCCCGTTCCACAAGCACGGTCCTTCTCCGTACAAGGACACATCATTTTCAAACAGTGTCAATACCATTTGTGCTTGATGGGGTAGTCGTTTCATCCATAACTGACGAATAGAATCGTCATTAAAATTTATGCCAGCATTGAGCCAGAACTGGGCCAACAACTGAGATGGTTTTAAGATATTATGTAATTTGGATTTCTCCGATTCACCTAAAACCTTAATGACCTCCTGTTTAAAAATTGTGTATGGCGTATTTCCTTTTGGCCGTGTGATTAAACCAGCGAAGGTATCATGCAACCGTGAATCGAGAGCTCCAAACAAAAGTAGCACTTACAATATTAAATTTTCTAATGCTAATTGATTTATGCTGCTACTAACGAGTTGTTCTATTATATCAGGCTGCAAGGCTGAATAGAATATTGAAATTCGACAGATGATGTCGCGTTCGCTTGGTTATCGGATGATAGATTGTTTTACGAGGTATTGCTGATGGCCGGCTCTTCGTTGGCCTGACGAAAATATATACCCCTCCAACTTTGTCTGCTGTACCCTGGCTTTTCTTATGGCTGGCTATCCAGAAGCTCCCTCCAATTGTACTGCAATAGTCTGTCGTTACGACGTGCTGGTGTCTGCTAGGACTAAGCAGTGACTAATGGCAGATGTATTTCTAATTATTTACTGCTGATGCTTCGGTTCTAGACATTAAACACCGGCACGATCACGTCGGGGTCACCACTTTTTAGCGTGTTCGTTGGTAATACTAATAGTATAATTGGCTTACTCCTCATGGACACACCAATTTCTAAATCTATTTATATAAATTTCTTACAATTGTCGTTTAATTTATTTTCATATAGTTTATATTTTTATATTCACTAATCAAACACTCAAGTTTTTTAAAATTTAACAATTAAAAAAATTTGTGTATTATTTATAACAATATTTATATACAATTAACAATATTTATATTTATACAATCCTTAAAAAGGAATTCCATCAATTTACTTTAATGATAAAGGAATCTTCCGCTTTCCGCATTAACTTATTATTTTACTTCGTATAAATTCTTTAATTTTTATTTTTTAAGAATTGGACTCAACGAATTTTTTTCTATCTTACGGAATTTTCGCGACTGGAAAATATTTTTATTTTTTATTTAATTTTTGACGAATCAGCTCGCCAGCTTTACATTTTTTAATTTCGTTATAAAAGAATTTATACGCCGGACTTTTTACTACTTTCATTTCGCCACGTCGACGATATACACATACATACACGAAATTTCGTGGTGTTTCTGAAGTAGTCACCTGCGCCACAAATTTACGTCTATCTATTTATGTGCTTCCGTCGGCAGAAAGACCAAGCGCCGCCACTGATATAGGTATATGTGTGTGTAGAATTACGCCGGTTTCCATACACAAATCCTTCCCTTCTACACAATACACATATACATGCATAAGTGAAAAATTTAAAGGTAAATTTTGAAAGTTCCCACACTTGTTTTCATTTTGCGGATGCGGATAATTGCAAATGCGGATATGAGAATTTTTAGCGAGTGCGAAAAAATTTATCCGCGCAGGGCCCTAGCGCACATTATCGCGATCGGCGGCAATATTCGCGTTTTAACTTTTCAAAACAATTATGATTATTCCATAATAACGCTAAATACTCAGCTAAATACACTACAAAATTCGGACATCCGATTGTAAAACCCTATATTTAGTACTCAGTCACAAAATTTTACGATATCAATTTTCATTTTCCGTGATTATAACACAAGCCAACACACAGAGAAATGAAATTATTCACAATTGCGCCAACCACAGTATAATAACTCAATCCCAAATCAAATTTTACGCATCCCATAAATATTAGTTAAGTCACCCAAATTCTCGCATCACTCCAATGATTATCATCGGCGTCATCCGACAATAAAGAAAAATTGCAATCGACAACAATTTCGTCTCTCCAGTTTTGTTCTTCCACTATATCTATACCACCCATCTATTTTCTTATATTTTTGTTTACATCTTACATGTGCCGTATCTATATATCATACGCTTATAGATAAAGAATTTTACAGTTTAGGTTGATATTTTTCTATAACAAGTCCATCACCTTATTCATACCTATGATAAACAGCCGTATAACATATTACATACATATATTGATTGAAATTAAAAACAACAACAAGTAAAAAAAACAAAAACGACGAGCTGGAAAATCTTTCAAGAAAACCTCAATCTGAAATCTTGATTGTGTGCTCGAAAACACAAAATTGTATCTTTCCTTTGTATAATAGCGTGGTGGCGTTTTGTTGTTGGTGTAATAACACCCACACAATAGTATGTATGTATGTATGCATAGGAAAAACCTCAATTGTGGAATGAAAAACCAAAAAAGAAAATGTTTTTCCTCATTTCCATCGTTTTTTTTTTTTTTTTTTGGAATGGGGGTGGGAGATATTTTCCTTAATTCTGATGTGCTGTATTTATTCTGTTGTATTGTGTTGTTAGTGTTTTCTACTATCTTGTACTTAACCCAACTCTTAAAAACCATATCAACCATATGTGTGGGTACAGTAACAATATACATACACAGTACAGAATACTGATAACATAGAAATGGTATCACTTTGAGCTGACAGCACGTTCTTTTTATTCATCCTAATAGATAAATATACTCGTACTCATATTTTTTCGACAACATCACATCACTTTGTTTGCTCCTTCTGCCCTCTTCCGATATATGGGTATAAAATGAAAAATAATGATGGTTTGTGATATAGGGATGGTAACTATACATACATATATCTATGCATATGTTATATACAAACATCACTATTATATACATAAACTATGTAAGATGGATGAATAGATATATTTTATGTAGACACTATACTTATGTATCTACATATATAACGTTCGTACATATCACAAATCTCTAGATTCATTTTCATTTTCTTTAAGGATGATTCATAAATAATGTGATGATAGTACAAAGATTGCTTTTGCTAGTTTTTTGTAGTAGGAGTAATATTTTTTTCAATTAGGTTCAAATTTAACTCAGAGGCTTAATCGAAAAATCATGTACCAAACCAAATAGATATTATTGTCTCCGCGGTAGCACATTTTATTACTAAAATCAAGATTTACCGATACTGGAATTATTGCATGTATATTCCAAAAACAAAAATTATTCTTCAACTCGGCGTGGTGATTTATCGAATTAATTGTGCAACTGCTGAAGATAAATAGTACCAGATATGACTTCCAGAAGTGACCAAACAATAATATGCCGATATCATAATATGGTGCACGGTTATAACAACTGAAAAACAAACTTTCAACTCACCGTGATATTATTTTTAACGAGAATGCACGACCGAACCCTACCTTCTTTTTTCGTGTGCATTAATCCATAACAGGGAGTTTTGAGTCCAAGTATCCGGTCTTCAGTGACCCAAAGTTTTTGGATCAAGACAATATCTGCCCCCTTCTATTCCTCCTTCTATATCTAAAAAATTACGTAAAGCTGAATCATATTTGGGAAAAGTAAATGACGCATCCGCTTCATTATTAACAATTATCGTATGTACGTCTTGAAAGGACATGTATGTACTTGGAAAAATCGAATTTTACTATGCCTGTGAAATACTTCCCAAAATAAACTCTCAAATTTTCCGTATACGTATATATTTTATGTAAGTGGTGGCAATTTATTCGCCTAAATGTCATTTATAGAAATAATATTTTTCAAATAATCTTCTTTTAGGAGAAATCCAATAATCAATTTTGTTTAAAACATCCCATTTAGACAGCTTTTATTAGTCAAAATGACTAAAGCAAAAACCGAACATTGGCTGTACATCTTGATTTTATGTAAAATTAAATAAATAACAGGCCAGTTTCAACATATTACATACCTTCAGTTGCACAAAATTCAACTCGAAATCCGTTCAACAAAAATCAAAAGATAGACATTCGAATATAGTTTCTGAGATGTATATTGGTATATTGTATAAGCCTCATTGTAAAATATTATTTGGTCGATCCCTGGGGTCGGCGATATGAATAACAGGCAAATAATATACCGAATGTTGCAGCACGTTTCAATGAAGAAATCTTTTCAACAAAAATAGTAGGTATTTCAGAAGCCCTTATCGTATATGAATCTTTTGACTTTTGTTGAACAAATTTTTCGTTGAAACCTGGTGCATCATACATACATAGTTAACATCTGTAGTCATCAAATCCAGATTAACGACCCAAAAGGCGAAGTCAACAACAAACTTGGATGTCAACAACAATAACAGTTGCACTTCCATAAATTCAAGTTAATAAACTTATTTACCTTATTGTGTATTTTTTGAATATTGCAACTATGCGAAAAGTAATTAAAAAGTAATTATTCCAAATATAAGTCAATAGCATTATATTTTACAACATAACTGAATACATTGAACTCGTAATATTGCAGCTATGCAAAAATCAGCTATATAATGAAATGTAGTATTAAGAAATATGTTCACTTTTTTATAAATTGTAATAAACTAGTTCTCTAAACCAAAAACGTATAGTATTTTACTTGCTTACCACACTCCCTAATAAACCACAACATAACTACATATATTGCCTATTAGCGACCATTTGGCATTTTTATTTCAAAGCCTATAGGCTTGTTGGCATTTAGCCAACCCTAATATTAATTTTTGTGTGATTCTTATTTTATAGGCAACTTTTTGGGATTTATATGCAACTTTTGTTGCACAAAATATCGCCTGAATGAATGCAATTTGTACAACACATACATACATATTTTTTGTTATTTGGGAAGAATTTCACTTCGGTATTTTACTTCGGTCTAAAAAGACCAAAGTATTGAAATACTGTCAAATATGATGAAAAATTTGGTTGGTCCAAAACCACTTTTCTCGACGTTTTAAAAGTCGCTGAGTCTGAAAAACCAAAAAAAAAAAATGTCGATCCGTCTGTCTGGATGTCTGGATATCTAGACCCTTGATATCTCGAGAACGACTTGTACGATTTGGAATTTTTTTCGCCAATCTGTTTCTATGGTCAAGGCGGAGATTTGGAAAGCTTTTGGAGACGGTACGTGAAGAAGGTGGAGTACCTGCCGTACGAATTGACCCAAAATACCTGGTTTTATAAATATTTACGATTTTTTTATATATGCTGGTTTGATTATTGAATTGGGCATTGAATTTGGAATTGATTTGAAGGTTAAGTTAGGGTCAATTTGCGGGTTGAGTTGAAGTTGAGTTGGAGTTGAATTGGGGCTGCAATAGGATGTAGTGAGTAGTTAACAAATTGTTTATATGATGGAACTTGCCTATTTATTAATCGATTATTATGAAATTTGACATGTGTGCTGAAAATGGGAATCTAAAATGATTTTTGGATGAAGTTCTGGAATATGCCCAAGTATGATGGAACTTGCCCATTTCTCAACCGATTATGATGAAATTCGACATGTGTATTGGAAATGGGAATTTAAAACGATTTTTGGTTAAAGTTCTGGAATATGGTCAGTTTACACGGTTAGAAATATCAGTATAATTTTGTATACTATATTTGTATATTGGATGCGTGTACCTCTGTTACTGAAGCTTTTCACCTGTTTGGCTGTTGTTGTATAAGTAAATATATGTTGGTTAAAATAGAAATCAGTACTGTCAAAACTATCACACCAACTTTATGACACAGGTAACAGGTGAATGCTATCCTCATTGAAAACACCAAACACATGAAGTTCTGATCACTTCGTGAGGTTTCAGGTTTCAGCCCTTTATATTTTGTGTGTTGAAAATCAGGTAAATATTTTATGCCCGCCCATGTTTTCGTTTTATACGTTTAATAAGAATTAAAATAAAATCACTTTTTGTGAAAAATTCCAAAATCCATTAAATGTACTATAAATAATGTGTAAATTTATAATTTATGTGACTAGAGTAGTACTTCTGCTTTATTATATGTAGTTCGCTTGTAAGAAAAGTAAACCATTTCAAACTTTGACGATCCTGCGAATCGAAATATTTCAGCAGCCCATGGAGAAGACAATGAATTAAACTCGCTTTTGGATAATTTGGATCACATCAGGTAACAAAAATAAGCACATTTAAAAGTACATGTGATATGTTGTAGTTCCGAGGTGGGAATGAATGTTAAACACAACATAATACAGAGTGAGGAAAAAGTATGGAAACCCCTAAAAATCTCGCGAATTTCGGTCAAAAAAAATGAGCAAGGGTTATTCTTACGTAATTTTCATCAAGGATTTTAATGGTGATCTTGGTTGTGACCTTGACCTTCATATTCAAGGTCATTTGTAGGTCAAGGCCATTTTTTTAAATTAGAACCCCTATTTTTGATGACAGAATCGAAAAGGGCGATCAATTATAAGTCCGAATATGTATTTTCCATGACCTCTCAAGGTCATCTGAAGGAATTTACATTGCGAGGAAAAAGTATGGAAACCCCTAAAAATCTCGCGAAGTATGTGAAAAAGAAAAATGAGCAAGGTTCAACCTTAGGTAATTTTCAACAAGCAATTTAATGGTGAGCTTGGTTGTGACCTTGACCTTAGGGAAACACCGTTTTTGGCATCGGATTCGAAAAGAGCAATCAATTGTACGTCGGAATATGTATTTTCCATGACCTCTACCAAGGTCACCTGAAGGAATAATGATTTGCAAAAATTTTAAAAATTAATTCTTCATTTTAAAATTTAATTTTTTTGTTTTTTTATAATTTTCATAGCAACACCAGCATTATTAAAATGTTCAGTATTTATGATGTTTTTAAATTTTATTTTAAATTTTCATAGCAAATCATTATTTCTTCAGGTGACCTTGGAAGGTCATGGAAAATACATATTCGGACGTACAATCGATTGCTCTTTTCGAATCCGATGTCAAAAACAGGGGTTTCTCTATAAAAAATGACCTTGAAGCTCACCATTAAATTCCTTGTTAAAAATTACCTGAGAATAACCCTTGCTCATTTTTTTTTGACCGAAATTCGCGCGATTTTTAGGGGTTTCCATACTTTTTCCTCACCCTGTATATTAATAATTCCTTATTTCAATATTAATATTTATCGGAATAATTACTCAGCACACCAAAATGCTTTTTTTATCTGCCTAGTAACCACGCTATTCCTTTACAGAAAAAAAAGGATGAACAAAATATAAAGTGTATCTTATGAAGTTATCTTATATTTGCAGGGTTGCCAACACTTCCATTTAATAAAGTTGATAGTCCTTAAATCGATAAGAAACTTTTCTATTTCCTCTATCAACTGATTGGTTTGGACTGACTTCATGAGAGTGAAGTGTTTGTGGTTTGTGGTTTAATTTCGTTTTAGGATCATTTCTGAATGCGTAGGATCACTAAGTGTTCACGTTAGACGGTGCGCAGCTGTAAGTTTGTATGTTCTGTCAATAGATCATGTTTAAATGTCAAATTTTCTTAAACCGCAAGAGCTACCATCTTTCGGAAAACTGCGAAAGCATAAGCAACATTTACAGAATGCCACTAGGTGTCACTAAATATTTGCTGTGAAAAATTGTATGACATTTTTATGTGTGCATTTTGTAAATATAAACAAAAATATTTTCGTGTTAAAAGTGATTATTATTAATACGTGATAATTAATAGGATTTTGGCTGTCCCCTTTTGAAAAACGTCATTAATATTTTGTTTGATTGTGTAGTGACATCTAGCAGCAAACGCTCTGTAATTTTTCTTTGATCGTGCTGCCTCTTTCGGAAACGCTCTATACTTTTTCTTTGATCGTGCTGCCTCTTTCGGAAAACATGATGTATAAATATTGGGTTTTTTAGTTCGAGGGCTATCCGGTGTCATGTTTGGCGCATGGATCAGAGAAGGGACTTCTGCTGTATAACGAGTTTGACAGATGAAGGCGAGAAATAAAAAATAAAATGGGGGAGATTGATTTGGACCACGAAGCCGAATAGGTTGTAAGAAATAAATAAAAAAATTAAAAATACGTATATCGGAATTAAATTAAAGCAATAAAGAAAAGGAAACTGTTAAAGTCCAGCGGAAATTAATTAAAAACAAATAAGAAACAGTCCAGAAAAGATAAGGAGTATCTATCATTCGTGTAACTGGGTGGGACAAAAACAATTGGGGAAAAGACAACCCCAGTTTTCGTTAGGTGTGGCGAGAAATCGGAAATTAAAACAAAACAAAAACAAAATTTAATCGATCGCTTTTACCAACGGTGAAATCCAGTTACCACCTAGTATTAGTATTGTGGTATTTCCAGAAAATCAATTTTGGTAATTCGTGCCAGTAGTCAGCGGATAATAACAAGGGTCCATATATCGCTGTATTGTAGCGGTAAAGGGTGACGTCTCATTGAACTGAGAACGTAAAAGCAGTTAACCGACTTTCCAGCTCATCCATCATCGAAACGGGAAACATTCATCATTTACTGTAATATCCCCATTTTATTTTGAGTTAACTGTATTTCTGTTTTTTTGTTTAAATTCATTAAATTTTGTGTGCGATCTGACCGGAGGTGTGAATACTCGCCTCCGGAACGACGAGTGTTACTATCCCAGGCGGATTCCACTCATTTATTTTTGTAGCTAATGTTTGTAGTTTAAATATAATTTTGTAAGTGGTGATGATTTTGAAAATTATGTGTTGTTATCATAATTTTAAACAGTTTCAAAGGAGTGGTCATGAAGTGCGGCGTTGATGCAGAATGTGCTTGTTTTGTTTTTAGATAATGTCCAGCCCTTTGCAGCTTACTAGCCCCTGGTAGACACGGCCAATTCACATCCCTAGACTGCGCGTTAGCCAGGCAAATGCTGCAGGCCGTGATCCAGGTGGATTCTGATAACGGGCTACCGACCGTGTTGGCCAGCTCGTTACAAGGTTGACTCAAAAGCTGATTGTGTTGTAATTTTTAGGGGTTCCTCTGGCTCTTCAATTGTCTCGAATGTTGAATTGTGCGGCAGTTGAATGTGCGAACGGACTTTCAGCATGCTGGCTTGATCCTGCGTTAAAACTGGAAATATTGAGCGGAATGTTTTGTGACGATTCCTCCGGTTCTGGTAATGGTGGTTTGAGTTGGTTTATATGTGTTCGATGCACTCGATGGTTATTTAAGAGAACCTTATACAAAACTTTACCGATGCTGTAACATTCGCTCATTCGCCTGTGAATGTTACTGATGTTCGAGGTGGTACTGTAGTATGAAATTGTATTTATGTGATGCAATTAGTTAATTCATTCATAAACAAATATTCCTCGATTGAAACGCTTGATCGCACGCGATGTTATATGAACCAAATGAGATGGCAAAGCAAAATAAATGCACCATTTCAATCAAGGCATTGCTTGTTTTTTTTTTTATTATTGTTATTGTAGCGAAATTTTATCGGCGGGAAAAATTGAACAACCTGATTTATTTTTTTTTTTTGTGGAGGAATACCGTTGGACGATTTACGCGAAAAATAAAATCGGATGATATGCAGATGGACAATTGGTGATAAAATCTCAAAGAGAGATGTTTAAACAAAAATAAAAATAAAAAAAATTAAAAACGATGTACGACAAAACGTGCTAAATGAGGGATACATAGATGTATCCTCGTAAGTGATAAAAATTTTTCTTTGGAACAAATTATAATTTTTTTTTTGATTATCATAAAATCTTTGAGATAAACGTGTACCTCAAAAATATTTATTGGTGTGTTAAGTGAAGTGTCCAGTGCCAAGTCATAACTAGAGACTTAAACATTACGTATCCGACACAATGAATTAAAATAATTAAGTATTTATGAACAATTTGAGTGCTTAGAGTGTAGCAGTAATTTAGTGGTTCACGTATTTGTATCCATTTTAGTGGATTGTTTACATAAAACCTGCAAGGGTATGCTAAGTTAATTAATATGATTTTTCTCTCTCTTTTACATAACAGCATATAGCAATTAAATCGGTATTACCAAACATCTTTATAGGATCAAAGGTCGTGGAAGCGCTTTCATCGTTCCTTCGATTACCATAAGGTTGTATTGTAAGTAGAAGATATTTTTTTTTTGGGTTTTCTTGGATTCTAGAATTTGATAATCCAACTCCATGTTAATTAACTAGCTTCAATTTAAATTAATAATGTTTCTATAGTTTCATTGCTTTATTTAATTTTCAAATTCATTTTTTTTTTTTTTACGATCAAATAAATATATTACATTGTTAATTCTTTTGAAATTAAAAATTTTTTTTTGTTGTTATTTATTGAAAATGAGTGAGTGAGTGGAACCTATAACTATGGAGTGAAGTGAGATATTATGAGGTAAGATGATAGTGATAATAGACATCCAATTATGCCATTTGTTGTGCGGAATCTAAGGTACAAACTCACGGCCAACCTACCTCGAAACGACTGAGTCAGGCAAAAATGGCGTACCTTAGTGGCACAACCATATTTTTTTCTTATTATTATTTTTGCTAACGGTGACTACCCTGTTCCCAGAGTGGTTCCGTTACAATGCACTCGATGACTTCTCCAGGATACCAATAATAATTATTACGACGATAAACTTTAGAGAATACCCAGTCAGTCCTTAGGATCAAAACTTCGTGAGCGTACTGAATGTTTTTTGTTAAATTGTTTACTTTGCTTCTCTTTTTGAACAATCATATTTGGTGGTGTGGTGGTAGTGATGTGACTGCTTGTTATTTCAGCAGATCTAGCTGAATCCTCATCTTTCTTCCAAGCATGATTTCAGCTGGAGACTTACCTTCTAGTGCATTGCGGTTAGGTATTGCTCGGAAACTTTGAATAAATTGTTGTAATATCTCTTCCACCTTTCCTGCCTTAACAGATTTCCTTATTGCTGGCTTCAATGTATTGACAAAACGCTCTGCTTACCCGTTCAATTGCGGATGGTATGGTGCAGATCTAATGTGCTGAATACTATTTGCCGAACAGAATTCACCCAGAAACAAACTGTGTCCCATATCTGATTTTTGGTAATCCAAATTGGGCACATGATTTGTTGATCATGCTGACTGTATTGGAAGCTGTTGTTGACTTTGTTCGGTAGACTTCTGGCCATTTGGAGTAAGCGTCGACGATAACCAGGAAGTATTGATCTTCATACGGTCCAGCGTAGTCTATAGCAGTCGTTGGCATGGACCTTCTAGAATCAGCCATAACTATATTCGATTTTAAAATCGTATAGTAACAGTGTTAATGCCCATCGCTGCAATCGGTTGGCTGTGTATACCGGAATCCTTTTTTTGGAACCAAAAATTGCAAGTAATGGCTTATGGTCTGTCTGTAATGTAAAATGATGACCAAATATCATCCGATGAAACTTTGTCACGGCGAATATTAGACCCAATGCTTCCTTCTCTATTTGACTATAATTTTTCTCAGCTTTCGTGAGTGTGACTGATGCTTTAACGGATCCATCTGCCGCAACTATTATACCCAATTTGGGGTTGTAATGTGTGAGCATTAAATCCGATTTGAGAATGTCTTTGTAGAAGTTAAATGAATTTTGATATTCTTGACTCCAATTGAATGGAGTTCCTTGAATAAGCAATGCGTCCAATGGCTTCCGTAGTACATGCATATGGTTTATAAATTGCCCATAGTAATTGATGGCACCTAAGTAAGATTGCAGAGTTGGTACATCTTTGGGTGGTGGCATATTGGAAATTGCAAGAGTTTTAGTTGGATCCGATCGCAACCCATTTCCATCTAATATATGGCCTAGATATTTTATTGATGACATGTAAAAACAGCTTTTCTCGATTCTTAATTAAAAACCGAACTCTTGTACTCGTGCCAGAACCTTATACAAATTTTTTTTATGTTCGTCAACACTTTTTCCCGAAACAATAATATCGTCCAGATACTACATTTGCTGAAACCCACCGGGAGCTGATTTAATACCGGGTGATAATGGATTGTATCGAGATAATCCTCGATGTGTGTTGATGGTGAGAAGTTCGCGAGATTCTGAAGCTACCTCGACCTGTAGAAATGCATCGGATAAATCCAATTCACTGAATACAAAACCATTGGAAGGGCTTCGTTCAACCGAGTCGAATAATTTGCACATATTCGTACTTCTCCGTTATTTTTCTTTACAACAATGGGTGCTGCCCATTCGGAAAAATCGACTGGAGTTATGATTCCCAGCTCTTGAAGTCGATGGAATTCGTCGTCGATCTTTGCCAATACGGAAGAAGCAACTGGTCGCTTTGCCTTGAACACTGGAATTGTATTGTGTTTCCTGTGAAGAGTGATTTGTGTTTTCTTGCAACATTCCAACGTATCGCTGAATACATCCGGAAAACGTGTGACTTAAGTTCGTCAATGCTGGAAGTGAACTGAACTTGCATATATATACTATTGATTGGCATATCCCATAAGTTGAATTTTTCTATCCAGTCTATACCCAAGATGTTCAGGCTAGGACAAGTTGAAACGTAGCAATATCCTGCTTTGATTTCGTTTTGGAATGATATCTCACAGTAGAACTGTGCTAGAAGTTCCATTGGTTGACCTGACGCTGTATGAGCTGTGTGAACAGTCGGTGATAAGATCGGTTCCCCTATTACCTTCCATGTATCCTGTGACACGATCGTTATGTCAGAGGTGGTATCTAATTGTAACTTCATAGGAATTCCATTAATGCTGACGAATTAGAACTTGCGTTTGGTAACCACATCAATGCCATTTACGGAAAACATGGCTTTAGATAGAGTATAGTTTGTTACTATTAGAAGAATTTTTGGTACTTATCTATTCTTTTGATGTATGTTGGGAAGAAGAACAATTTCTGTAACCTTTCTTGTGACCGGTTTTCCCGCACGGTTGACATTTACGGTTTTTGAATAGACAGTCAGCTGAGTAATGCATTCCACCGCACTGCCAGCATGGGTTTATTGGTACATTTGATGAATGCTATATCGCTTTCTGTGTAGACCCTTTTTTATGGCTGTGATGAGGTTCCTTGCTAGTCTTCCGATGACTTGGCGGATCGGGTGATGGCTTAGATTGTGACTGTGTGATTGCATTCACCGAGGATGAGTTGGGTTTCTCGATCATATTGGTATCTTTTTTTAAGAGTAAGAAGGAGATTCGGTTATTATTTTACGTTCCACGAGAGATGGAACAGCAACTTATACGTCAGGTGCACGTTTTAATTGGGCATTACGGGAGTGAAAAGTGTTATGAGAAAATAAGAGCATTATTGGTTCGCAAACATGAGATTGATAAGATTGATAGCTATGTCAAAAATTGTATTAAATGTATTATGGATTCCGCACCACCACGTTCAACACGAGCATTTTATAGTATACCAAAGAAGCCTGCCCCGTTTGGTACCATCCATCTTAAAGAAAAAATTGTGGAGTATAATCAGAAGTGGTTTGACGAACATTGTAGGCCCGCACAAAATTACGAACTGGGGAATTTTGTTGTGATTCGTTATGTGGATACCACCCCTGATACTACAAAAAAGTGTATTCCCGTTTTCCGTGGTCCTTATATTGTTCATAAGAGTTTACCGAACGATCGCTATGTGATAAGGGATATTGAGGATTGCCAGATCACGCAACTATACCTTACGATGGAATTGTGGAGGCACGACATACAAAATTATAAAGTCTGCGGTAATTTTTAATTAAATAAAATGGCATCTCAGTAGTTTTATGCAATTTTGAAAAACAAATGTCTGGTTAAACAAAAACAAAATTTACCCTTTTAGGCCACACCAATTAAAAATATTTTATATATAAATTTTATTTACATAATAAGCTAACCATGAATTATTGCATAAGAAGAGGACCGGTATTTTTGAAGCCAATTTATAGTCGAACATATCAAGCTAAACATAAGTAAATCGTGTCACAATAATTCTCTGTCATTGTTGTAAGTACTAAAATATTGGGTGATTAAAAAATGTTTATTTATTTAGGAGCGGAATGCCACTTAAATGTATTAAGGCTCGTCAAATTTTTGATTCACGTGGTAATCCAACTGTAGAAGTTGATCTTTATACAGATTTAGGATTATTCCGTGCTGCAGTACCATCCGGTGCCTCGACTGGTGCCCACGAAGCTATTGAATTACGCGATAAAGATAAAACTAAATATATGGGCAAGTCTGTGTTCAAGGCTGTTTCAAACGTAAACGACGAACTTGGGCCTGCTCTTCTTAAATCCGGTTTGGACGAAACCCAACAAGTTGAAGTGAGTTGCTTATAAAATTAAGGAAAAAAATTGATGCGAGCTCAAATGGAAATTTTAATATTTTGTAAATTGGGCCTTATAGGTTGATGAATTCCTGATTAAATTGGATGGCACAGAAAATAAATCGAAATTCGGAGCTAATGCTATTCTTGGTATTTCTTTAGCAATTGCAAAAGCTGGTGCTGCTAAAAAGGAAATTCCTCTTTACAAGCATATTGCTGAATTAGCGGGAAATCCAAAAATTATTTTACCCGTGCCAGCATTTAATGTTATCAATGGTGGTAGTCATGCTGGTAATAAATTGGCCATGCAAGAATTTATGATCCTTCCAACAGGTGCCTGTACATTCACCGAAGCCATGAAAATGGGTACAGAGGTGTACCATAACTTGAAGAATGTTATTCACAAGAAATTCGGTCTTGATGCCACAGCTGTAGGTGATGAAGGTGGTTTCGCACCAAATATCCAAGAACCGGAAGAAGCGCTTGTCTTGATCCAAGATGCTATTGCTAAAGCTGGATACGCTGGAAGGGTGGAAATTGGTCTGGATTGTGCCGCATCTGAATTCTTCAAGGATAATAAATACGATTTGGACTTCAAGAATCCAAATAGTGATAAATCAAAATGGATTACTCCAGACCAATTGACTGATCTCTATCTTGGATTTATCAAAAAATTTCCAATTGTTTCGATTGAAGATGCCTTCGACCAAGACCACTGGGATGCTTGGACGAAAATGACATGCAAAACGGAAGTCCAAATTGTTGGCGATGATTTGACCGTCACAAATGTAAATCGTATTAAAACTGCGATCGAAAAGAACGCCTGCAATTGCCTTTTATTGAAAGTAAATCAAATTGGAACTGTAACCGAATCGATTCGTGCCCATCAACTAGCCAAATGCAGTGGCTGGGGTACAATGGTGTCACATCGTTCCGGTGAAACTGAAGATGCATTTATTGCCGATTTGGTTGTCGGTTTGAGCACTGGACAAATTAAGACTGGTGCACCATGCCGATCTGAACGTCTTGCTAAATACAATCAAATACTTCGCATCGAAGAAGAACTTGGTGATGATGCTAAATATGCTGGTAAAAATTTCCGTTCCCCAGAATAAGCTGCGTACGTAATTACAATACTATAGTAATTAAATATTATTTTTATAAATCTCTAATACATATGTTAAAATGTTCAAATAAAAAATATTTGGGAAATTCTACAAAAAATATCAATCACTTATTTCAAATTTTAATCTATTGCAACCGATTCTCAATTATATTTTGCTCAAAAGCGGTGTGCGTCCTAGCTAAATTTTAAATGGTATAAAACAATATACATACATATTATGTTATACAATTTAACTTGTTATGTCAAAATAAAACCATTTGGTTTGTTTAAAAAACGTAACATTTCTGTTTTTCGCTATTTTATTTATTTTCAATTGCTAATCGGATTAAATGTCCACGGTTGCCGTTGGCCAGTGTACAATTTATGCAGAACAGCGCCAAGTAGCCCAATGTATTTAAGGAGATAACTAAATACGTACATAAATTAAACTCACAAGTTTTCCCCATGTTTACCGGGTGAATTTCACCAAAAATCATTAAAACAATACAAATGTTTTATTAAAGGCGGATTCATAGTTGCCTTCGTTCGTTCGTTCATTCGTTCTGAAATTTTTTTTAAACAATCATATTCCTTGAAAATGACGTTATTTTTCGTTTGTGTCCGTTTGATTGGATAAAAAAAATTATCAGAACGAACGAAGGCAACCATGAATCCGCCTTAAAATATAGCCGCGTATTTTTTTTTATCGCGAAATATTAACCAGCAATTGCATTAATACACACCCAAAAGGGTAAGCATAATAAATAATGACGAAATCTTGAATTCTCGAAATGATTGAATTCTTGCATTCCTCATTGTTCCGTGATCAACTTAAGGAGGCGATCGGTGGTGAAATTGATGTAAAACCACTTTCTCGAGAAATAGGTATCCTGATTAAAGATATAGATGAGGTTACTATACTGCTCAAGATGTACTCAAGATGTGCGTAGTTAAGTCCATCAGTAAGGCTTACCGCGTAACGCAGACGGTACCGGTCAGAATACCAAGTAGCATGGTGAAGAGAATTATCTCAGTGGAAAAGTCAAGGTTGGTTGGGTGATTTGCCGGATTCGAGAAAGTGTAGAACCGATACGGTGCTTCAAATGCTTCAATTACGGGTACGGAGCGGTGAGCTGTAGGAGCGTTGAGGATAGAGCTAAACTCTACTGGAGGTGCGGGAGTGAAGGACATGTGGTTAAGGACTGCAAGAACGACCTCCAATGCATTCTTTGCACCAATAACGGTGGCGCGAATAATAAACACGGTATTGGCAGTTTTAAATGCTCAGCATACCAGGAGGCGTTCCAAAGGAAGCATTCATGAGAGTAGTACAAATAAATCTCAACCACTGTGAAGCTGCGCAGGACCTGCTGCAGCAGATGGTAGTCGAGGTAGAGGCGGATGTCGCGGTCATATGCGAACAATATAGGAACATACCCGATAACTGTGTATGGGTTTCTGATACATCGAATAGTGCTGCTATTTGGATTTGTGGCAGATATTGCTTCCAAGAAGCGAATAATGGTGTGGAGTGTGAATTTGTTAGAGTAAAAGTCAATGACATCCACGTACACAGCTGTTACGCTCCCCCTAGTGCATCGATTGAAGAATTTAAAGCATTCCTCGATCGGCTTACGAATGAGGTTCGGGATAGAGGTCCATTAATAATAGCTGGCGACTTTAATGCATGGGGAAGTCGAGAAACCAACGGTAGAGGTACTGCCCTACTGGAGGCTTCTGCCAGTCTTCCATTGTGACTGGGCAACACGGGAGGTGCTCCAACTTTCTGTAGGGGCAACGCTAGCTCAGTAATAGATGTCACGTTCGTAAGTGACTGTCTGGCAAACAGAATGGTATGGAACGTAAGTGACTGTTACACACACATTGACCATAAAGCAAGGAAACCTGCTAGTTGGATATCGAATGCGTTCGATGAGAAGGGCTTCATCCTTATGATGGAACAGATGGTACTGTCCGGAACCGCTGAAAACAAAGCCGATCAACTCATGAGCTTTGTTTCTAGAGCGTGTGATGCAGCAATGCTTAGAAGGATAATAAATAACCACAGGAAACCTGTATACTGGTGGAACGAAGAGATTGCGGAGCTGCGGAGAAGATGTCTTGGGGCAAGGAGGCAGTATCAGTGAGTTAGACAAAACGAAAATTCGGCTCCTGGGAACGGTATCGTGAAGCAAGGTCGGATCTAAAGCGAGCAATAAAAATAAGCAAGCGCACGTGTTTTCTTGATCTGTGCGAGGAAGTCGAACGGGATCCTCAGGAAGACCCTACAAAATGGTCATGAAAAAGTTTGGGAATAGATATTCTAAATCCCCTACATGCGCGTTAATATTAGGCGGCATAATTAAGGAACTGTTCCCGCAACAAGCTGAAAGTGCGTTGGAAGTAATATGCGATAAGGCGGATTACGTTCCTCCAGTGATAGCGGAGGAGGTCCTAATGGCGTGCCCTAGAGTAGGGAACAGTAAAGCTCCCGGCCCGGACAACGTACCGAACGTGGCACTGAAGTCTGCAATTAGGGCATACACCAACGCCTTTACCGAAGTGTATGATGGGTGTTTGAGGGAAGGAATATTCCCGCGGAAATGGAAGGAACAGAAATTAGTTCTACTTCTAAAAGGAAACAAAACATCTGGAGAGCCATCTTCCTATCGTCCGATCTGCCTATTGGACACGGCTACCAAGATTCTGAAGATTCTGGAGAGAATCATGTACGATCGACTTCACCAGGCCATTGCTAGAGCAGGCGATCTATCGGAACACCAATATGGCTTCCGCAAGGCTCACTCCACATTGGATGCGATTAGGTATGTGGTAGACATAGCGCAAGAGGCAGTATCTGGTTATAGACGGTTGCGAGATGGCAAAAAATATTGTGCCATAGTAACACTGGACGTGAAAAATCCCTTCAACACTGCTAACTCGAGCTGCATTCTGGGGGCACTAACTCGGATGGAGGTGCCAAAATACCTACTGAGAATGGTTGTAAATTACTTCACGCAAAAGGTATTGAAGTACGATACCGATGAGAGTGGAAGCACATACTCAGTAACTGGTGGAGTCCCCCAAGGGTCAGTATTAGGTCCCACACTTTGGAACGTGATGTACAATGGCAAGCAAGAGTGATTGGTTTTGCGAACGATATTGCAATAGTGGTCACAGCGAAATTCAGAGAGGAGATCGTCAAAATTTGCAATAGAACGGTCCGACTCGTCCAGCAATGGTTAACGTCCGTAGGCCTGCAGCTGGCTGAACATAAGACAGAAGCAGTTCTCATCTCTAGTAGGAAAGTAATGGAAACCATAACTCTGGAGGTTGGGGCACAAGAAATACTTTCATAACCATGTGTTAGGTACCTGGGGGTAGTATCGACTGCAGACTTTTGTACAAGGAGCAGATCGCTGCAGCCAGTGAAAAGGCGAGTAGAGTCAGCGCTGCATTAGTAAGAATAATGCCGAACATGAGAGGAGCGCGCTAGAGCAGAAGGGCATTGCTTGCTAATGTTGTGACTTCCATTTTAATGTATGGCTCTACAATCTGGGCGAACTCAATGGAGAAGGTGACGTACAGGAAAAAATGGCGACTGTACAGAGATTGACAGCATTGCAAGTAATATGTGAATCAGAGCTGTCTCAGACGACGCTGGTTGTGTCCTTGCGGGGATGCCCCCTGCACACTTTTTGGCAAAGGAAAGGCAAATCACGTACCAACGACGTGATCAAGGAACGCGAGCAGATAACCGCAAGAGAGCGCGGAGTGAGACCGTGTCCCAGTGGCAGAGAAAATGGAGTGACTCAACCAAAGGGCGGTGGACCTATCGCCTAATCCCAGTGGTGGAAACCTGGTTGAACAGACGCCATGGTGAGGTAGATTACTAGCTAACGAAATTTGTGCGGGCATCCTGGAGACCGCTGTACATGTACTGTTTGAGTATCCACGATTCAGAGTGGAAAGGGAAAGCATTGGTGAACATCTAACGCCGGATAATATAGTAGAATATATGTTGGATTCAGAAGATGACTGGGAGGCGGTGAGTAGGGCTGTTGTGAAAATTGCGACTGAATTGAGACGCCCCGAAAGAGACAGAAGCGCGAGGAGAGCGAACAACTAACTTTACCCGAATAGGGGCAGCAAAAGCTGAGCCTGCCTCATGAAGTAATACCTGACGGTGGTTCCATGGGGCCAAGCGGCATAGAGTACCGGTGGTGGGGTTTAGTCGGTGGAAATCTGACACATTCCCATATATGTTTTAGATGGGAGGCCTTTGAAAGATTCCCCAACACCGTTGAAAAAAAAAAACATAGTTGAAAGGTTGGGATATAGTTCACAAAAGTCATGGCTATAGACGGTCAACCACTACCCTATTCCGTAAGTTCACTGATGGCTTTTTGACAGAAAATACGCAAGTATTTTTGACAGATTTTACCCCCACTAACTTCACATCAATCCTAGTGTTCGCTGATGACCACGAGGTAAAAAAGATCGGAGTATTTTTGAGCAAAATAAACGAACGCATAAAAAGAGTCGGTGTATTTTTAACTCTACTTTTACTTGGGTTTTTTGGAGTTTTTTTGACAACCGAAAATTATTCAATTGAACAATTTAAAATAAAATAATATGAAATGCTTCGATTTGAATAATGATATTAATAAAAAATATTAAAATAATCAATAGAAAATGTAATGTTGACATTTAAAACACCAAAATTATTTGTCAATAGTAAAAAAGTTGTTCGCTGATATCATAAAAAAAAACCCGAGTTTTTTATTGATGTGAAGTTTGCGGGGGTAATTTCTGTCAAAAAGCCATCAGCGAACACACGGAATGTTATTTTTCATTTAAAAAAAGGGGGATTTTGACAGTACCCAACAAGCCCAAGAGCAATGTTGCCCAACAAACATGGTATTGAGTTCCATCCAGTTCCAGCTTCTCGCGACAAGTTTCATAGTGTTTCTTATAATAAAATGGAACTCAAGTGGAGCTTATTCTGAACTAAGCTCAGATTGAGTACTGGAAATTCGAGGTAAAAGGTTGAGGTAAAAATAGTTGGGTTATTTCAAATTTTAATCTATTGCAATAACCCAAGTATTTTTACCTCAACCTTTTACCTCGAATTTCCAGTACTCAATCTGAGCTTAGTTCAGAATAAGCTCCATTTGAGTTCCATTTTATTATAAGAAACACTATGAAACTTGTCGCGAAAAGCTGGAACTGGATGGAACTCAATACAATGTTTGTTGGGCAAAATTGCTCTTGGGCTTGTTGGGTACTGTCAAAATCTCCCTTATGCACATTGCTAAGGTTTTTTTTATTGAAAATAATATACAGATTTAGATTTTTTTTCGTTTTTATTTAGTTAATATTAAGAAATAAACTACAACCTATACAAATCCATGATTATTTTATGTCGTGTGCCATGAAAATATCGAAGTGAAGATGTGAGAATTACAACATCCAACAGTCTAAAATTTAAAAGAAAATTATTTAAATGTTTTATTAAACATTTTATAGTAATTATTAATATAAAAATTATTTAATTAATATAACATATTATTACTTACATTCCTGATTTAAAACTACAAAAATATTAACGTATACTAAAACTATAATGCGTACTGCTATACCGTACACATCAAATGTTTATTTCTTATTAATAAATATGGCTGACAAAAAAATAAATGATGAATGTATATATCAATTAATTTCTCTATATACAAACAAATTCCTGTATAACTTACTAAAAATGATGGAACTCACAACTGAGTTAAGATTTGTTATACTTGGGAACCGATTCTCAATTATATTTTGCTCAAAAGCGGTGTGCGTCCTAGCTAAATTTTAAATCGTATAAAACAATTTATTATGTTATACAATTTAACTTGTTGTCAAAATAAAACCATTTGGTTTGCTTAAAAAACGTAACATTTCTGTTTTTCGCTATTTTATTTATTTTCGATTTCTGATAATCGGATTAAATGTCCACGGTTGCCGTTGGCCAGTGTACAATTTATACAGAACAGCGCCAATTAGCCCAATGTATTTAAGGAGATAACTAATATGTAAACTCAGTTTTCCCCATGTTTACCGGGTGAATTTCCCCCAAACTCTTTAAAGTAATACAAATTACAAATGTTTTATAAAATATAGCCGCGTATTTTTTTTATCGCGAAATATCAACCAGCAATTGCATATTTAATACACACCCACCCGAAACATAATAAATAATGACGAAATTTTAAAGTTAAAATATGCATCCGATTATTTGACATTTTATAAACATCGAATACGTCATCAATTTTAATACTGTGTCTCCTTGATCAAGGTCAATATCCCTACTATTTTTCTTCTTTCCCACGAAGTAAAAACAAATTTAAAATTTTGCATTCGAAATTTCAAGTCGAGGCAGTTTACGAAACGAGTTCTCCTTGTGTAGACGTAAATTCTTTGAAAAATTCAATTTTGTTTTTGTTAAATATTTGTTAATTAATTAAAATTAATTGTAAGTTCCTTTTGTTTTTAATTAAATTGTGATTTAAGTGTTTCTTTAGTGATTTTATTTGGTTAATTAAATTTTATATATTCGACAAAATTACAATAAAAAATTATGGCATGATATTATTATAACCGTACTATAATTAAATAAAATGGCAACTCCCTATCCCGTAATCAAATAAAAAGTATTCTTGTTTGATATTTGTTCTGAAAAACGAATAAACTGTAAAAAATTCTAAGAGTTTCGGCCTTAAAATTCTTTCGACTAAATTCTATTAAGAAACACCCCGACCATGATTAGTAGTTGCATAAGAAGGGGCTATTTTTCAAGTCAATTTGCTTTGTACAATTACTGTAAATGTTCAAGTTATCGGTTGGGCGACTCAATTACTCGCGAACGATAGTTCGATGGGTTCAATCTCAAGCTAAATATAAGTAAATGAAATATGTAGTTCTGTTGTAAATAATCTGTAATCAATTACTGTAATTTTGTGAAATTTTCCTGTTATCGGGTTATTTGTACAATAAACCGAACGATGGGCGCATAATCTTAAATAAACGACAATTTAACAATAATTAATTACTGTGCCGGTTTTAAAATTATTTAAATATTAAATTTTGGGAATATGAAAAAAAAAAAACTAACCTTACATTTTAATTTGACCTCAAGAAGCCGTTAGAGGTCATGCAATAAATATCTATTATACTACATAGTAAATGTCATACACATTGAAATTAATAAGTGTTTTCTATTTTTATTTTTAATTTAGAAGCAGAATGCCACTTAAAAGTATTCATGCCCGTCAAATTTTTGACTCTCGTGGTAATCCAACTGTAGAAGTTGATCTTTATACAGATTTGGGATTATTCCGCGCTGCTGTACCATCCGGTGCCTCAACTGGTGTCCACGAAGCTCTTGAATTACGTGATAATGACAAGTCTAAGTATATGGGAAAGTCTGTGTGCAAGGCTGTTGCAAACGTAAACGACCAAATTGGGCCTGCTCTTCTTAAATCCGGTTTGGATGAAACCCAACAAGTTGAGGTGAGTTATTTACAACAAGAAATCTGTGATTCCAAAAGAATAATGTAATATTTATGTATCCGTACGTGTTTTAGGTTGATGAATTCATGATTAAATTGGACGGCACAGAAAACAAGTCGAAATTCGGAGCTAATGCTATTCTTGGAGTTTCTCTAGCTATTGCCAAGGCCGGTGCTGCGAAAAAGGGAATTCCACTTTACAAGCATATTGCTGATTTGGCCGGAAACTCAAATATTATTTTACCAGTACCAGCGTTCAATGTTATCAATGGTGGTAGCCATGCTGGTAACAAATTGGCCATGCAAGAATTTATGATTCTTCCAACTGGTGCCACATCTTTCACCGAAGCCATGAAAATGGGTTCAGAAGTATATCACCACTTGAAAAGTGTTATTCACAAGAAATTCGGTCTTGATGCCACAGCTGTAGGTGATGAAGGTGGTTTCGCACCAAACATTTTGAACAATGCTGATGCTCTTCACTTGATTCAAGATGCTATTGCTAAAGCTGGATACACTGGTAAAATTGAAATTGGTATGGACGTTGCTGCATCTGAATTTTTCAAGGATGGTCTCTACGATTTGGACTTTAAGAACCCAGCCAGTGATAAATCAAAATGGATTACTCCAGACCAATTGACTGATCTCTATCTTGGATTTGTTAAAGATTTCCCAATTGTTTCGATTGAAGATCCCTTCGACCAAGATCATTGGGATGCATGGACCAAAATGACAGCCGGTACACCAATTCAAATTGTCGGCGATGATTTGACCGTCACAAATCCAAAACGTATCCAAACTGCTATCGACAAGAAAGCCTGTAATTGTCTTTTATTGAAAGTAAATCAAATTGGTTCAGTAACTGAATCAATTCGTGCCCATCAATTAGCCAAAGCCAATGGCTGGGGTACAATGGTATCACATCGTTCCGGTGAAACTGAAGATACATTTATTGCCGATTTGGTTGTTGGTTTGAGCACTGGCCAAATTAAGACTGGTGCACCATGCCGGTCTGAACGTCTTGCTAAATACAATCAAATTCTTCGTATCGAAGAAGAACTTGGAGCCGATGCTAAATTTGCTGGTAAAAATTTCCGTAATCCACAAGTAAATTAAATACTACATCATAATAAATAAACTACTCGTATCTAATTACTATATTGTTTTAAATCGTGCAAATCGTACAAATATGCGTTATGTGAGATTTGTCACATATTACGCCTCTTTACAATTGCAACACAAAAAGACGAAGCAAAAACATTTTTCAAAATTGAAAGTCAAATAAAAAATGCATAAATGTGTTAATTCCATTAAAAAAACGGTTTTTTATTAAATTTTGATTGGAAGCAGTAGCTAGATGGCCGTGCAACGATTAATAACGAAAAATTGAGAACATCTACGAAGTATTTTCGATCCAAGTCATTGATGCTGTTTATCTCTACCTACGTGAATGCTTTTGTTGCTGGGGTACTTATACGGAAGTAAACTATATTTGTGTATTTCAATCTTATTTTTCCGTTTCGAAATACACAAACGTGTCGTTTGACATCTAAACTTATCTTGCCATTTTGTTCCTATTCTATGAAATGCTATTTCATTTTCGAGTCGACTTCGGTTTACTGTGGTGGTTGAGGGTGTTGTGGAACAATGATCGGTTCCACTAAATGACGTATTGGTCACAACTCTCAAGGTCACGAGGCGATGTTCGTTCAAATAATTTGAGGTTGGCGATGCGATTTTCTACCGACACGGTAGTCGAACGCCATGGCAATATCCCCAACATGGTCCTGTTAAACGTGAAGAGTGGCGAAAGGAAGGTCAGATGCCATGCTAACCAATTGCGAGTCCATTTTGTCGATCAGACAAAGGCAACGTCGCATCACTTCACAATCTGACGCATCCCGGAATCAAAGCAAAGGTGAAATTATTAACGGTCAACGTCTCTAGATACACCAAATCACATATGGGTACCTATAACAACACGGTAAGTCCATTTCTCAGAAGTGCACCTTGATATTATTGGTCCATTGCCAACGTCAACAATCAACGTTATTGCATCACATTCCACATCATTCCAATTCCAGACATAATTGCATCAACGGTGTACTCGGTATGGATTGGTATATTTTGCGTACCACAATTATTCATAAATGCTTGGCTCACGCGAGCACCGAAATTCCCCTATGGCACTCAGCGGCGAATTCACACGTACGCACAGAAAGAGAAGAAATGAAGACGCCATGCTTTTTGGTTCATTCTTTTGCTAGCATTTATGCTGTGTGAACAAGAAAAAAATGGAAGAAAAGACAATAAAGAGATACGAGGCTTATAAGCGTGAATGAGGTTTATAGCTGATTTATTAATAAATAATATTCGAAATCAGCTATTGTTTCATTTTATTATTTGCAGCATTCTGACGATTTTACAGTATAAAATGATTTTTGGAACAATTTTTTCTCGTCCTTATCACTACCGGCTGCCTGTAATTTTTTAATCGTATATCCCGAAAATTTCTTTATAATTGGGCACCTAAAATTACATGGCGCCTGTGCACACAGCGTCGCGGTCCTAAATAGATATATCTGTGGCGATTCAGAAAAACCACTTATCTCTATATGAGTTTCATATAGAGATAAGTGGTTTTTCTGAAATGCCACAGATATTGTCTGGAATGCCATCGAAAACCTACTTAATAGAATTTTTTAAAAAATAGAAATCGATTATATATATTGAGCAACTAAAATTTACAACATATTTTAAGAAAATATTATTCAATAGATGGCATTGATCGTTTAAATTTGAATATCTAAGAAAAGATGTCGTTGTATGTAAAAAAAGTATTAAAATTAATTTAATAAACAATGTTAATTGTAAAATTATTTCTATTACTAATATTCAATAGTATTTTAATTATATTTGAAAATTATTTAACAATCCGATTAAAATTTTAGGTGGCTACCCAATAACGAGAGAAATACATATCGCGCTTATTCAAAGTTGTTTTTTGTAATTATTTTATCTTGCAACAGATGTCACTACAGGACTAAAATATAGAATTTTTTAAAATTTTAAAAATACAGATTAGATATTTTTAAAATTAGGCTCTTAAATTTCAAACGTGTTAACTCTATTGACATAAACAAGATTTTGTTTTCCCGCTTCATCATTACTTTACTGTCTTATCAAAATAAATCGTACGCAAGCAGCATCCCTTTTGAATGGATTTAGGAAAATACCCTTCAACGCGACTATCAAGGACAAATATATTTGACCTTCAGGAAATCTATTCCGTTAAATAAAATACATGTGGCATTTAAATTTTGTTTTATATACAAACACATTTTTTTTTTTTTTTTTGAATGGGAACTAAACTTTATTGCATTTTGTAGATATATATGTATATAAAAAAAAAAAAATTAAAAATGTATATAGAAAAGTTCAAGAATTGCAAAAAAACACGTAATGAGAGAATTTTTTCTTTTATCTCTTTGTAATTCATTATTAATCATATAATTTATTACATTACGATGATAATCACATAATTTTATATTTAAAATTCATTTTCAAATCAAAACGTTGCTTTTTTATTTGTATATAAAATTTCCTTATTTTGTGTTTTTATTACAAGATAAAAAATTTTCGTTTTTTTTTTTTTTTGATATGATTGGCAGTGTGAAAATACAATATACATAATTACATACATATTTTGGCATTACTATACAAGTATGTAATTTTTCCATCGTAATGTAAACAAAAAAAGTCGTTTTTTCCTGTAATTAAAACCATATTTCGTTTCTCTCTATAAATATATAATATGACGTATGTATATCTTACAAAGAGCGCAGCACAACACATTAGAACTGTTTTTTTAACATTCAAGAAAAAAATGAAATATATAATTATTAATTTTCTTTTTGAACTGAACCCCCCGATTATTTTTGGCATCAGTTTTTCATGTATAATTTTTCATCTACAAAATTTTAATTTAAAAAAAAAAACGAAATTTGAAAGAAATTATTTAAAATCCTAATTACATTTGAACTTATATTTTGATATTTCATTCGATTTTGTTTTTTTTTGTTCTTATTTCTGTTGTATATAAATATTGTACAGAGTGAAAAATTATAAAACCAAAGTACTTAAGTTGTTTTTTTATAATTATACATTAATATTACTGTTAGGAATGTTTTGGATTTTTAACGTTTTTTTTTTTTGATTTTTGCAATGTATTGTTTTTGTTAATTAAAAATCCAAATTTAAGTATCTAAAAAATAAAAATGATATTCTTTTTCAATTTGTTTGTTGTTTTGTGTTTTTCAAGTTATTGAACAATCAGAATTAAATATTACATATATTTGTGGGAATTTTTTTTTAAAGATTTTTTTTTTGTTGTTTTGTTTTTCTTGTCAAATTATACAAAAAATAATATTTATTAAATTATTTCTATATTTATATACCATCAGACACTGCTGAATATCACCAAGTCTGTTTTTTTTTTTGAGAGATACTGTTAAAATAAACAAAACAAAAAAACTAAAAACGTTTTCCCACAAATACCTTTCAAATACTTATGTCAAAAATTTAACACTTATTAGTTTTTTTTTGTTTTGTATTGTTAATTTACTTTTTTTTGTTTTTTGTTATTTAAATAAAACTATTTCTAAAACCTTAAGCAACTACTTCGGCTTCTGCTCCATTAGCTTCAACATCTTTCGATACTGAATCGTCGAGCTTTGCTTTTTTTTCTGGTGTGGCTGCATCTTCGGCAGGTGTTCCCTCTGGTGCATCACCACCAGCTTGTTTTCTTTTTACAGCTTCTGCGGGTGCGGGAGCGTCTAAAGAATAATTTATTAATAAAGCAAAACACAATAGAAATATTTTATTAATTTAACATACCCGCTGAATCTCCATTTGCGGATTCTTCTTCCTCATCGTCATCATCATCGTCACCTTTATCTTCGGCCGAAACACCATTTTCTATTGCTTCTTCTGTATCTGCTGTACCATTTTCGGTACTGCTTCTGTTAGCATTTTCTTCTTCCTCCTCCGCTACTTTAGGGGTTTCTGTTTCCTCTACTTCTTTCTCTACAACTGGGGCATCTCTTTAATTATAAATAACAAAAGAAAAATGCCAAAAAAATTAGAGAAAATATATTTTGTATTATAAATATTTGTGATTTTGCAACACACTCAAAAAATGTGATAAAATGTAAATACATATGTATGTTTACAATAAAAAAAAATGCTGTATGTATAAACAAAAAAGACGCGATATTAACTTAGGTGGCTCCACACGCTAACATGTGGTAAAACGCGAAACTAATAAGGCGGTAAAAACGAGAACTTTCGTATTTACAAATGAGGTAACTGTAATTTTTTCGTTTTTAATTTCGTACCCACTTATTATACTTTTCTCCAATAATAAATGTATCAACATGTAATTTCAATTTTCGTTAATTATAAACATAAACTATAAATAACGTTTGTGTATGACATACTAGTTTTTTTTTTTTATTAATGTAAAATGCGAGAGTAATAGCTATATGTGTATATATGAAGCGAACGTGCGCGTCATTTTTTTTAAAGCGATCGATATATGATGCCATACTCCAATATTGAAAAAAATTAACACATTTTTAATTAAATTCGGAACACAATTCATTTACATTTTTGTATATATTACAACAAAACATCACTTTTAATGTAAATCAAACCTAACTGTAATAAAACTTATATCTTTTTACATGATTTGTGTAATAAACTGACGCCATTTTATTACAAATCTTGCTTAGTATTTTTTTTTTGTTTCACTGCCGCCAATTCATTAATAACAGCTTTTTTCGTTTGTTTGAACATGTATACACGCACACACACACACATTTTTAATTTTAAAACTTAAATTACTCACTTGTTTTCTACTGCAATATCTGCCATTTTATTTTATATGTATTTTTATATTAAAAATTTATATTAATTTATTAAATCAAATTTAATTTAATCTTTTCTTTTTTTTATATATTAAATTCGTTGATAAACTATCGAACGTTTTAACTGTTTAACAGACGGACGCTGAATGAGAATGAAGAGATAAAAATTTTGTTGAACTCATTTGCCAAACCACATTTCGAAAATGAAAAAATTTAACCGCTTCTATGAAAAAATGAAACAAAGCATATGATACCGGCATTTGAGTGAAAAAGTAAAAAAAAACATAGAAAATTAAAAAGGAATAAAATAATCGACGCATGATTCTCTTATACGTCTACGTGTGTGTAGAATAGAGATGATGAGTGAAATTTTGCAAAGAGAAATTCTCACCTTTAGTTTAGTTTACTTTTTTTTGCTAGATGTGTAAATGAAATACAAGCATACAAAATTGTTGATACAAAACAAAGATAGAGTATAAAAAAAACGAGTTTTTTATTTCAAACGATTTCTAACGACAATAGGGTACAACTTACAACAAAAACGTCGAAATATTCTGAGTAAATAAGCATTGCATATAAAAGTATATAATATAATGTATATAGAAGAAATATATAATGTATTATGTATATAATATATTCTCTATTCTATATGTTTATATAATTTAACCGGTGTTCTTAGAAGTAGCTAAGTAGTATACACTAACAATATTTAAGTATTTTTATACATAAGTATGTATTATATAGGAAACATTGGTTGAAGCGGGAAAATGTGCTTTTTACATGACAAATAACTGATTTATTTAGCATGCCACAAAAGTTTTTATGTTTTTGCGCCTAAAATAACGAAAAGTTCAAAATGCGGGGAAATTCTCCGAATATTTCTTATAAAAACAACATGCTTTACGTAATTACGCTTAAAATCCAATAAAGAAACGCCAACTTTTATCTTATATTTGTATAACGTGTGTATATTATATGCATACTCGTACATATACAATACGGAAATTGATGTTGCTTTTCATTGATTTTTTTCATCGGTTTTCTTCTTCCCACCCTCATTCTCCATTTAAATGTGTACGTACTATAAATTATACGGAACGGACGCTCACCAAAAAATTGCATGGCACTCGGCTAAAATACAAATCTGTAATTTCACTCATTTACACAATATGTACGTACATATATTTTGTGAAGCTGATGATGATGACTAATTTGTGATTTATTAAAACCAAAAACAATTAAAATGAAGTTACGTTTAAAGTTACTATCCACACAAATAGTAAGGTCAGGTTGTAAAAGTTTATTTGTATTTTTAATACCATAAATTTTCCATTTTAAAAATAGTAATTTGACTAAAATCGAATATGTATGTATAAAAAAGGTACAGCACGCGACTAAATTATTTTCATTTGTAAAACGTGGGGATTTTTTATTTTTATATATTATCAGGCAGGTGTGCATCGTTTTTTGCATGTTTAAGATCGTCTGTCATACGTGTTATGTTAACTATACGACAAACTGTTGATGTGAAATGCAGTTAATGCCATGTGCAATTTTAAATTTTATTTATAGACCTACATACTATACATAAACTTTTGAATGCAATTTACAGCAAATAGTTCAGAAAATCTAATCTTTCTTTGAACAAGAAGATAAGTTTATTCGTTGGCGTTACTCTTAAATTACAAAAAAAAAAAAATTAAAATTGACCCCTGATTTTGGTTCTGGCAATTTATTAAGCTAGGCTGGACTGAAATTCCAGCTGCTCCCCTATACATACATTATACATACAAGCAATTCTAATCTTATTTCGTTTAATCTACATAAAAACGAATTTGTCAATTTATTAATTTATCAAATTAGTCGTGAAACAAAAATGTGTACTTATTCTGCTTGTGATTAAATTCCACACAACGTTTGAACTAAACTGTGCGTCGCTTGGTTTCCACAGGTAAAATGATGAGGTGTATCAAGTTGTAGTACACGAAACGTGCTAAAAATCGTTTATTCATGTTTGAAATTTTTTTTTTTTGTGAAAATAAATAAAGCTATTCAAAATTACTACGTTTATACCAGGGCTGTGGAGTTCGAGAAAAAATGATTCCGGATTCGGCTCCGACTCCGGAAATTTATAGATTTACCCTCTATACAAAAAACCAGATCCAATTTTATGATTCACAGCTGAAGTCGGAGCGAACATCAAAATTATTCATTTATAAATCACATAATTGATTCATGATTTATGTTTCATAAATGAATCATTTCGATTCGCAAAAAGTGAAGTTCATCAGTTTCGAATCACATCATTTAAAAATAAGAACTCATTTTTTATTAATTAAAATTGAATTGTGAATGAGCTTCACAAATTGTTCAATACAACATCATCGAAATGATTCAAAATTTTTGATTCAACAACGAATCATTTTCAATTCGCAATCATGCATTTTGTACTTGTACCAAGCCACATGTGCACCCGCACATCATGTAGTTTTTCTCTTTCCGTTCTTGTTTTATGTTTTAGTATTCTTGAAATTATTATATTAGATCAAATTCTCATTCAAAAATACGTAATAGTTAATTTATTATTAAACTTTTGCATCCGTAACTCATTGGCCTGTTGATAATATGTTAATTTGTAGCAGGCCATTGAGTTACCGGCACATCATAATGTATGTCGTTTATTATTTATGTAATTCGGAGATTCACGAAATATAATTTTTGTTATATATTTGAGTGAAGTTTCTACACATCACTTGAACTAGCAATTATTTGTTTAGCACAAAATACTCATCTACAGGACACGATTCGCAAGAATCGAAAAGGCATCCCGCTTTTTCCAAAATTAAAAAAAGGTCAATCGATTTGCTTCGAAAAGAATGGAATGGTAGTAGGGGCATGGCCGGACAAATGCAAAGTATATTTCTTATCATTTAAAGAATCCGGAACAATGGAAGTTGCAAGAAAAGATAGCAATAAGCAAGATATTAAAAAACCTAACATTATTCTTTCATACAATAAGGTAAGCGAGGCGTGGAAGTGTCGGATCAATTATCCAGCTATTTTGCTTGCCTTCGAAAAACCGTACGTTGGTATCAGAAAGTAGCGTTCGAATTGCTGTTAAATACCGCAGTGATTAACGCTTTATAACAGTTGTCACAATATAATGGAAATCGCTGACTTTAGAGAGAGTTTGATTATGGCCATGATTAAATTTGAAGAAGACTCGGATACGGATTGGGAACAAGAAGAGGATTATCTTGAGGAAGCTTCCAAAAAGTCGAAGTCAAACTGAAAACTAAATTGTCAAATTGTGTTACAAAGAAATTTGAAGTCAGCTTGATCCTAAGGAAGCTAGTAAAAAAAACAAATATGTCAGTACATTTTGCAAAGTGCGGAAAGCATTTATGCTTGAAACATTTTAATATGTCACGTAAGTTGTCTGTTCCTTTTATTGTTTTATTCCTTTTATTTTTGTATGGATGAATTATGGAATTTGTTTGAAATAAAGAACCAATAAAATTATTTACCATTATTTATTCAAATTTTTGCGTTTAGTTGTGGTTTTGTATAGTTTTGATTGAGAATAAAATTGGTATTCCAGTGCCCAAACGGCCTATAGAGAGATAAAAACGCATGAAATTCCGGTGCATCAGAGGCTTGGTAGAGATAAAAAAGCATGGTATGCAGGTGCACATGTGGCTTGGTATAATGCAAAATTTGTATGATGTGTAGGTGCCACAACGGCATATTTATATGGAAAAAATTCTTGATACACCGAAGCATATGTGGCAGCGAAAGTGTTAATTAATTAGAAAATTTTACATATTTAACAATCTTCTTTTACTTTAAATTACATTTTAAAATACATAGAACATTTTTTTTGATTTAAAAGAATTGTGTTAATGAGCTTCACAAATTCTTTATTACATCATCGAAATGATTCAAAATTGTTTTTTCAACAACGAATCATTTTTTCCACCCGAAGTTAAACATCATAAACTACAGTTCAGGAGCGAGTTATTTATGAAGTATAAAACAGAAGCCAATTTGGAACCATTATGAATCATAAATGAATCACTTTTGATATAAAAAAAGAGTTAAAATCGAATTGTTTATAAATCATTAATAAATCTCAAATGAATTAGAAAAGGAGCATTTTTAATTCAAAAATGAGTCAATAATAATCTGAAGGTATTACCCATGCTACAATAATATTACAAGGTATGCTTGACAGCTGACAGCACGTGGAGCGTGACGTCACTCAGAGTCAATTTAGATATTTTTTTGCGAATTGGTTTAGGTTTATAAGAATATATTTAGGTTTTGGAAATGGAAATAAGTTTCAACGATAGTACACGATAGAAAAAACACAAATCCCGACCAAACGGTGTCAACATTACGAAATATATTACTCAAAGTGACGTCACTAAAACGAAAAATGGCGATATGTCGATTGGTTGGAACATACCTTGTATATTTATTATACCATGGGTATTCCCTGTAAACAAAAACCCAGATCCATTTTTTGAAATAGAAATGATTTAGATTGTTCCTCATTTTTAACTCAAATATTTAATTCGTATTTTATGCATCATTAATAAATCATTTTTGATTCAGAAAAAATGACGCCCATGTCGTTGACTCAAAATATCGCCATGTATTAAATCAAAAAATAAATAAACTAAAAAATTTTTACGAGCACGTTTTTACTTTTAATCACTTTGACTTAATACATAACATACGAATGAGGTGAGGATGTTATAAAAAATGAACAAGAAGGAGGAAGAGAAAGTTTAGTACGGTATTTTGTTCGTCGCGACACGATCATGTAGTATCTGATTTTGATACGAAACATTTACGTTTTTTGTGATGCAAAATGAATTCTTTTCGAATTAACCCATTTGATCCCACTCCTATTGACGATTGGAGTATCACGGATTCCACCTAGTGGAACATTTTTAAACTGAGCTACCTGTTAATTTGACGTTCGAAATTGTTATAAATAATTCCAATTTTGATCTGTAAACACAATTTTTACTTACCGGATTGCTAATAATTGTAAATAATTCCAATTTTGGACTATAAAAACAATTTTTAATTACCGCATTGCTAAATTTTCTTTCGTCGCATTTGTGACAAATGTCATTTTATCAGGTGCATCATTTTAACTATAGTCCCGAGAGGCGCTTTCTTTACTTTTACAATCGTCAATAACAAATTGTGTAAAATATTTGTACTTGAAATGTTTTATAACACCCAAAATCCTTTTTCGAAATGTTTTTTTTTAAATATGATAAACAAACTAAAAACCATATATAATGGTAAAATACAAATCAAAATTTGACATTAAAAACCGCAGTAGTGGCTAGTGGCGTCGTAAAGCTAGTGATTTGTCTGTACCCATACAGGTAGGTACAGTGAGATCAAATGGGTTAATAAAATTGAATCAGATTTTTTGATGTATAGTTGAAATGAATTCGAAGTCCGTTGAAACATCAATTTTAAATCAAGAAATATGAAGAAAGATATTCCATTTTTAATGATCTAAAAACGAATTAGCTTTTTTGAATTATTTTGTTGATTCAAAAATAATTGGTTTTTGAATTTTAATTTTGAGTCTATTTAAATTCATAAAAATTGATGAGTTTTTTTCATGTTTAGTGAAACGTTTATGATTCATTTTCGATTTTTTTTTTATGATTCATACTTTTGATTCATAATTGATTCATTTTTGAATTTCATTTATGCATCATTTACAAATCATTAAAAAAGAGGCGAAATTTCGAGTTAACGACATAAATGAAGGACAATTTAAATCATTTCTATTTCAAAAAAATGGATCTGGTATTTTGTTTAGAGGGTAGCTATCAAAAATATAATAGGTACTTAACAGTGCAAACATGCCAGTGTATAGGTTTGTTTGAATTCTTTTTCAAATTAAATTTTTTTAGGCTACGGTCGTATTGTACTTTTAATATGTTTTCTATTGCTTCAAGTAATATTCATCGAGTAATTATAAATATGTATGCATAAAATATGAGTTTTAATAATTTGTCGCTATCAAAATAATGAATTGCACCCAAGTTCCCACACAAAAATTTAAAACAATTTTAACTTCACCCCAAATGATGGAAACATGATAAGAAAAAATAGTAAATATTATTATACTATTGACGATGGAAACTGCCGTTAAATTGTCATTAAATTAGTCAAATTGTCTAACGCAACCGATTTGTAATAATCCTATTGAATTATTAATTCGAACAAGATAATCTTTTTAAGTTTTCTCTTGAAAGTAGGAAAGGGAAGCAAACTTTATGCTGAAAATACGTTAATACGTTCCTCTTATTTGGCATTTAGTTCAGCTGTATAGTACCCATAGGATACAACTTCACACGTAAAAAATATAAGTTATCTAGTTATTAGAATGTGTTTGATTTTTATACTTAAACTTGGTTACTTCCCTAAAACATATAATCGTGCTGTACTTTGATTTGATTTTTTCGAATATTATGGAATTTTTTCCCAATTCTAAAAACTTTTTGACAAATGGTTCCAGAAATGCATTGGCACAACCCGGTTTTTTGTAGCCATGAAAAACACCAATTAAAATAACTTTTTAATATGTATAATATTTATTTTTTTATTGTTTTGGCCGATAACAGGCCATAATTGGCTGCAGGGGCTTTTCGTTAATGGAATACCATCAATTTCTAATTTATTTTCAATTAAAATATATTTTTGTTACTTAGTTAATAAGCTATTTTTGATTCTTTTAACTTTAAGAAATTTTTTTTTTTTTTTAATATTGTTATACTTTTGCTGTACATCATTAATTGAAATAAATAAAATTCCAATATCAAGTTGAATGTAATTTTTTCATACGAATTATTTTTGATAAATTTTTCTAAATACTTTCAACATCCGATAGATGATGAATGCTTTCGCGATAGAAACCTAGTGGTTTCGAAGCAAAATAGTCATCGAGCCATTTTCGCACATCTTCATCTTTCGTGAACCGCTGGTCTTTTGGGCCTGGTAACGTTCAGCTGTAACAGTTTGACCCCAGGCTCTAGAAGCTCGTAGTAAATTACTCCTTTTCAATCTCACCAGGCACACAGTAACACTTTCTTGGCATGAATATTCATTTTTGCAACCAATGACGGTGGCTAGCCTGGATTAATCCATGCTTTACTGCGTTTAGGATTGATGTACAAAATCCACTTTTTATCACCCGTTTATCCCGCGTTCGGCCACCTCGCACTGCGACATAAAAGATCTTCTGTGCTTGGACCCTGCTTAATTATCCGTCGATTCAATATTCAGGCTTTTAATGAACCTGATAATACTGCCGACCGGTACGGTATAAATCGAATTTATATTTTGGCAAAAGCGCTAAAAATATTTTTTATTAGTAAACTTCTTTCCCTAAATCGAATTTCTATAATTGGAATTTCTCTATAACTCGAAACAAAGCATAAAGGAAATGGTCAAAACTATTTTCTGTAATTCGAAATTTTTGCATCTTGTTATGTTTTTATATGTTTATTTCGTTTTAAAAAGTTATTTCAGTTTGTCTCTGTCTTTTGCTTTATACGAAATTAGTTCATTTTTTAATTGACGACTACTTAGTAAAGTTGAAAAAGCGCCTTAAGCGGACGATATTGAACTAACTAAACCATGTAAACAAAAATTTGCTATATGACGTTATATGGAAATAGAGTCTATTTCATTTTAATTTTTATTTATTAAAATTGTCATGATTGGAAAATCTAATGAACCCATTATGTTCCTTAAAGTGTGATTTTTATATATTTGATTAATTTGGATAGTTTTATCATTTCAAATAACAGAAATTTGTGCTTAAAAATTGGAGAAATTTCATACTAATCTCATGTTACTAAAAACATAAATATTTTAAAAGTATTGAATTTTATCTTGTATTTATCATTCAAAACGTGGTAAATGTGGTATAATATAATTTCAAAAATATTTAGTGACTCAAACATATGTTTATAGTGAACTTAACATTAATTTTCTGCAATTTTCTGTACAGTTTTCTGGCATTTTTAATGATAAAACTGTTCCAAATTAATGAAATATATAAAAATCACATATTAAACAATATAATGGATTCATTAGATTTTCCAATCATGACAATTTTAATAAATAAAAATTAAAATGAAATAGACTCTATTTCCATATATCTTCATACAGCAAATTTTGTTTACATGGTTTAGTTAGTTCAATATTGTCCGCCAGATCACACCATACCAGTCGTCATGTCCATGATTCAATAAATTACCCAGGTTAGCTCGATTTTGCAAACCACGTGTTCGTGACGTCATGCAATTCCGATAAATATGTAAGTTATTCTTTGTTTACTTTTCGTTTTTGTATTTGTTGTTGTAATTTAAACGTAAATGAATTGGGTGACGTCAAAAAAAAATTGCCATTTATTTACATATTTCGAGCTAACCTGGGTTTTTATTGAATCATGATTTATGTCTTTATAATCTCACTGTCTCATTCTCACTTATACCTTGTACATATATAGATGGACAATTTTAATCAACATTTAGTCTCACTCTCGCATTCAATAAAGATAGGTGGTATAATTTTGGTTGGTTTGTTTCATTCAAACTAAAGGAAATATGTACTCGTATATGTTTACATTGCAGTTTCACATAACGGTTATCCGAAGTAACATTACATATTGTTAAATGCAAATTTTTTAAATAAAACCAATAAAATATATAAAAGCCTTAGTATTGCACACAAATTTGAGTTAATAGCACACGTAGACAAAGGGATGCTTAAGAAAGACGTGGCTGCTAAATTCGAAATTCCAAAAAGTACAGTGTCGACCATCTTGAAAAATCGCGACAAACTTGATCGAATCAGTGCATGCAATTTGACAAAAACAAGAAAAAAACGGATTAAGGAGTGTCAATACGAGTAAATTAACATCGCAATTCTTGCTTGGTTACAACAAATACAACATAAGAATTTACCAGTGAGTGGCCCTTTAATTAGACAGAAAGCCCGTGAATTTGCAAAATCGCACAACATTTCTGATCTTCATGCGAGTAGTGGATGGTTAGACAAGTTTAAAACTTGGCACAATATGGTTTTCAAAACCGTCAGTGGAGAAAGTGATTCAGTTAGCGTCAATGTAACAACCGCTTGTGGTTGTTATGTTTTATTTAATCTAAATCTGTAATTGCGGTTGGAAATCCCAACAAGGTTCAATGTTTATCCACTGCGCTGCATAAAATCTCTTCCACTACACGTCATTCTTTCTTTGGCTTAATTTGTAATAGAAAATATATTTTTTTTTTTTGGTAGAGTGTACCATTTAGCATTTTATACTTCTCCTTATTTTGGTCGGTTACTCGATTCGTTTTATCATTTTTTTTGTTTGATGGTATGTAATGACGTGTAGTGGTGTCGTTTTGCTTCATCTGTTTTGTTTTGGTTAGCGCGTGGATTTTCCATGTAAATGGAATGTTCCAGTGATTAAATTAAATAGTATTGGTGTGTGCGAGTCGATTTTGGGTGATGTCGTATGTGTACGTCACCCGAAATTTATCGGTCGGGTTTTTTTTATATGAGTAAATAATTTTGGGTGGGGGAAAAATATTTTTTGTACGGGTCGGTATTATTTTTTTATTGGGATAGTCTAGTTTTGAATTTTAGATTATACGGTCGGGTTTTTTAGTTTTGAAAAAAAAAAAAAACAAAAATAAAATAAAAGTCTCGTTTTAATTTTGAAAAATCGAGTTTTGAATAATTATATGGATATTTTTTTTTTTGGGTAAAATTGACGTCAAGTTTGAGTGTTACTAATTGATAAATATGTATGTAGTAAATTGAAAAAAAAAATAATATAATTTGAACAATAATAATTATAAATAAAGAAAAAAAATAGAAAAAATATTTAATAAATATGATTAGTTTTGGGCCGAGTGGCGTAATTTTTTTTGTTGTATGATAAATTGTTTTGCCCTGTGGCACTTGAGTATTATATATTGTATGAGTGCCAATGGTATATGTTTTGAGTAGACATTTATAAAGTAATTTGAATAAAAGTACGTGTAATTATAATAAAAAAATATTGTTGGTGTTTATGGTGGTATTTTAGTCTCAAACATTAACCTGTACCTAATTATCTTGCCAATATTAATAATAATCCTAAAGTGCGTTTTACTACCGGTTTGAAGTTTGTGGTTAAATCTGATAAAAATAAAAGAAAAATACATCTATAACGGTAGTTGGTGATAAGACAGTTTTGCCAGGAAAAAGTAAAGTGAAAAACCAAATCTAATATATTACATAAGGTAAAACGTGTTGAGAAAAAAAAAACCGTATAAAAGCCGAATTTCGAGATTTGTGCATGTAGTGAGGGTCCCAGTTTTAAATTACGAGGCCTAATGCTAAGAAGTTAAGCTCTCTGATAAAGTAATTTATCAAATGCTTGAGGAGGGAACAGTTTTATTCTGTCCTGTATTGAATTTGGGTTTGTGGCAGCAACTCCGACGAACGGAGTGGGGTTCGTGAATCCAGAGGGGGCTGCTGCGTCGGCGCTGGTAGCTGTTTGATTGGTCGGACGGGCCAAGGTTTTATGTTCAGGTATGGTGACCAGCCGGTAAAAATATATAAGAAACCGGTGGCACCGCGTGTTTTTTTTATTATTGTAAAATTTTGTAAGCCGAACTTGATTTCTGTTTTATTACTATATTGTTTTATTAAATTTCATAAATTTTTACGGGTTTCAGGTTCCGGGTGGCGTACCGTATGCGACACCCCAAATCGATTCGCACCACATTTTGTTTTTTTTGGTAATTCATCTAACGGTTCATTTTCATTTCAAATTTCTTTCATTTCATTTTTGTTTTCATTTCGTTTTTTCCGCTTTGGGTTTTTTATGCGTAATTGCAGATTTGTTTTTATGATTTCGGGTTACATTTAGTGATGTGTTGCTAATTAGTTCGTGTGATCGCGTGAGGATGGGCGGCCTTATGCTGACCTAGGCCTTGAGCAGGGTCGCCGGAGTGGCACCGGCGTCCCTGTCGAACACAGATTTTGTTTTTATGATTATCTACCACTGTGGTCGTGGCACAGTAGAATAATTTTCTTGTCCCCTTCGTTTTATCTCTATGCGGTTTTCAAGCATAGTAATATGTCTGGTAACCCCCACGCCTAGCGGCGAGCTTCAGCCAGTGCAATACCGCAACCAGACCTCTATTGCTATGTTCTGTTTAACAAAATCCCTTTTGGGGGATTTTGTAACAGTGGCGCCCAACCCTCGGCTAATTTTTTTGCATTTTCGTCTTTAATTTCACAATTTTTTTTTTCAGCTTGCTTGTTGTGAGTACCACGTGCAAAGTCCAACGCTAGCGTTGTTTGAGCTTGCACGGGTGCTCACTTCAACGGTTTTTTTTGCCCGATCAACATTCGAATCTGCATTGCAACCAGCGTAAGCTGTTTGATTGCATGCAGATGAGAGTGTTGATCCCTATTCTCAGCTCGTCTGATGAATGGGCTTACCATTTCTGCCATGTGGCATTGATTGTGGTTAAGCTCATTCTTCTTTCGTTCTGAGTTTAGTCTTTTTAAATTTTTAAAGTCTTCGTACCCTATAATTAAATTAATTTTTTTATTTTCAGTCCGACTACCTTCATGGGGAGGGATCACAGCATGTTCTAACCTTTGGTTATTTGATCTTGCTGGATCGCTCGTCATGTTGGTTCCATGTGTCATGGGTGTTGGGATCACGAACTTGTTGTTTCCACCAATGTGGTGTTGATTGGACAGTTCGTGATCGCAGTACTCATTGGCACATCTTTAGTCAACTTCTACTTCCAGGTAAAATTTTATTTTTCAAATTTTTTTGTTCAATTCTAATTAAACTACTGGGACCACAGTGGTAATTTTATTTTTATTATTATAGCGTTCAAGCCTGGCTCAGCATGGGGCCGTGATCATCTCTCGCGTGATCACCTTTTTGTTATTTTTTTGGGATTAATAATACTTCTTATTTTTCTTTTGCTTTTGCATTTCTTTTCTTTGTGAAATTTTTCTGTTTGGGTTTTTCGGTTGGTTAGTGGAGCAGCTGAAATACTGTGAAAATTTTTGGGTAGTTCAGTTTTTTATTTTTAGTAATTCTAATTTCTTTTCTTCATTAAATTACGTGTTTAATTTAATTAATAGTTTTATTATTCGATGATTTTTTTTTGGTTTGGGAATTTTTTTATTGATATTTAAAGTAATTTTTCGGTAATTTTTTTTTTGGATATATATATAAATTCAACTCATTTTCTTTTATTTTTTTTTTCACCTTCATTTCGTTAGTAAATTCAGTAAACATAAATTTTTCTTTTGTCCTTAAAATTATATTGAAGTGTTAAGCAGCACTTTAGATTCCAATACATTACCTTGGGATAGACTGACGAGTACGGATGAGAAAAAAGTTTTGAGTTGAGCGCTAGTTCAATATTGACGCGAGTGGTCCATTGGATAGTAATTTGTTTCTCGCAGCTCCTCAAACAGCCCGGCTTGTGGATATCTACTTGGTCATAGTGAGTCTAATTTGAGATTGGTGCTTCAATATATGTTTTCAATAAATTTCTTTAATTAATTAATTAATAATTTAAAAAAAAAAAATTTTTTTTTCTGCTTTAAATTAAGTAATTCTATCTTGTTTTTTCATATATATATATATATATATATATATCCAAATATTGTTATATTTAAATTTTTTTTTGGTTGGGAAAATTTATTTTTTTGTAATCTCTTTAATTAAATAATTTGATTTTTTTGTGGTTGAAAGTGCCAGTATCGCTGGTTTTCATTTATTATTTACGTTAAATTTTAATAACTTTTGATTTAGGTAATTTTAATTATAACTATAATTTATTCAGTTTTCTATAAAGTAAATATAATTTAGAAATTTGTTAAAATAATATTGTTAATTTACATTTGTCGAAAATTAACTCTCATTACGTTTAAAATCCCGTTTAAATTCAATTTTGGTTAATTTTTTCTGTAGCTTTAAATTTTTTTTTCTCTGTTTCACTCAATCTTTTCATAATGGACGAATTAATTAAGGCATTTAATGTGGATCCTAATTCAATTGATCAGGCGGAAATGATGAGAGTATTGACGGCTCAAGTTCAACTGCTGACCAACGAAGTGAGAATACAGCTGGATGCGGAACAAGCAGCCGGTGTGCATAGTCAGTTAAATCCAACGTTAAAAATTCCTGTTCCGGAGGTGTCTTTTGGGCCACCTCCTCACCCTGATTTTGCTGGTCCTGCAAGAGATCCACTTGTTTCCACGGCGATAAACCCGCAGGACAATAATTTGCCTGAATTAACTCATTCTTCAATGGTACCTGTCTCTAAAGAGCGCTCATCTCTGGAGCAGGCTACTCATTTTAGTAATACCAATTTTTCACCAGGTGTAGCTGGTCCACATAATAGCACATTAAATACAGTTCCAAATCAACCTTGTTCTTCTCATGTTCCTTCTAATTCTGAGTTCAATCGACGTTCGCTAGCACGTTGTGGCATTTCATACAGTGGTTCTCCAACAGGGATTACTGTTGATTTGTTCTTGTTTCAGCTTGATTCTGTTGTTATGTCTCATAACATATCTTCTGAATTTGTACTACTCGATTTGCATCTCCTCTTAAAGGACGTGGCATTGCAGTGGTACTGGACGTACCGACGCCACAACCCGCTAGCACCTTGGAGTGATCTAAGAAGGGATTTCCAAGAACGTTTCAAAGATCGACGATCACCCTATGAGATTAGACGGATGGTTGAATCGCGTAAACAGCTGCCCACGGAAACCTTCTTGGATTATTACCATCATATGTGGTCATTGTCACTGCAATGCCACACCCCTTATCGAGATGACGAATTCATCCAACTCCTGATGAATAACATGAAACCAGTTTTGCAGTATCATCTCACTGACCGTCAGTTTACCCACATTAATGAACTTATTAAAAGTTGCACAGCGTGGGAGGATTCTCTAAAACGATTGCGAGCACCGTCTGATTATCACTCTTATCCTCGGCGGGGAATTAACGAACTGACCTCTGATTTGATGTTGGAAAATACTGTGCCAGGACCAGATTTCAATTTACCTTTTTCTGATGTGTCCCCAGGTACGACGAGAACCGCCTATCACGTTCCAACTGGTGTTTTTGTTCCGTCATCGAATCCTGTTCAACAAATATCTGGCGGTGCTTCTGTAGCGGCTTATCGTACTCCAGTGGGAGTTTCTTCTACAATGTCAAATCCTGTGAAAGCATCGACCAGTAGGGATCAAACCAATTCTCAACGTGCCGTTGGGGGAGGCAACTACCCCATCTGTTTTAATTGCTCTGACATGGGTCACGTATTTCAAGACTGTCCTGTCCCTCTTACTGGAATTTTCTGTTTCCGTTGTGGTTTAAGAGACACTATTTCCACCAAATGTCGTCGTTGTACGGAAAACCGAACCAGTGGTCCATGGAGATCGGGGATCCATGGATCACAGACCAAGTCCACCCCAACAATAGTGACCAAAGTAGAAGCAGCCAGCAATACCGACCCAGAGCTTCAGAAGTGGATGAAGCCAGATGGGAAGAATCAACCGAACCTGTGAAAGTTCTCGTTGAGTCATTTGATTCCGAATCACTATCTGGATCAGGTTCGTTTGGTTCCAACCAAATGGTTTCTGATGCTTCTTTAACTTCCAATCATTTTTCAAATTCTTGTTCTTTTAAATCTCAATTTTCAAATCCAGTTAAATCTTTCATTAGCCGTTTTAAGAAACTCAATCCTTTACGCTTACTTCGCTCAAAAAAATATTGGGAGGAACGTAAGATCATGAGATCTTGCGTTGTTTCTTCAATACTCGGGTCTGAAATGGGTGATAAACGGCCTTATGCCGATATTCTCATTAATGATGTGCCTTACCGAGGTCTGTTAGACAGTGGAGCGAGTGTAAGTGTTTTAGGTTGTGGATCCGAAAAACTGTTGAATGACTTAAATTTTCAGTTACATCAATTTCCGTCTTCTATTCAAACTGCCAGTGGTCAATCTCAACAAGTTATCGGTTATCTTAATGCTCAGGTTGAATTTAATTCCCAAACACATAAGATGCGTTTCTATCTCGTACCATCTTTAGAGCAACCTTTATACCTGGGGATTGATTTTTGGAATCAATTTGGTATTACTCCTCAATTATCTGCGTTGAGTGAATTGACTGACTCCGCAGACTTATCTTCTGCTCCTAAATTTCATTTACTCTCTCCAGATGACAACAGTAAACTCTCTACAATAGTTAATAAATTTCCGTCCAGTGCTGAATTAGGTCTTGGCAGAACCACATTACTATCACATGTGATTGATGTAGGGGAAGCCAAGCCTGTTAAGCAACGGTTCTATTCTGTTTCACCAGTTAAACAAAAACTAATGTATGATGAGCTCGATCGCATGTTGTCTCTGGATGTGATCGAAGAGAGTCATAGTTCCTGGTGTTCTCCTATTACGATGGTGCAAAAGGCTAGTGGTCAAGTGCGCTTGTGCTTGGATGCCCGTGAGGTGAACAAGGTGACGGTCAGGGATGCGTATCCGCTTCCCCTTATCAACGGATTGTTGGGTCGTTTGGATCAAACTCGCTATATATCAACTATTGATCTAAAAGATGCCTTTTGGCAGATACCACTCGACCCGCAATCCCGAGATAAGACAGCGTTTACTGTCCCTGGTCGTCCCTTGTACCACTTCAAGGTCATGCCCTTTGGGTTGTGCAATGCTCCCCAAACACTGCGCCGCCTTATGCATCGCGTGATACCTTATCAACTACATGATAAAGTTTTTGTGTACTTGGATGACCTTTTGGTTACTTCTTCTACTTTTGGTGAACATTTGGAATTATTGAATTTAGTTGCTCAATTACTTAGTAATGCTGGATTGACCATAAACTTGAAAAAAAGTCAGTTCGTCTTAAAAGAGGTTAAATATTTGGGTTACTTAGTGGGTGATGGTTGCCTTCGCACCAACCCAGAGAAATGTAAAGCGATAAGTGAATTTCCTCGACCGAAAACAACTAAGCAGATACGTAGTTTCTTGGGTTTATGTGGGTGGTATAGGCGTTTCATAAAAAACTTCGCGTCTTTAGCTGCTCCACTAACTGATCTGACAGGGAAAAAATCTAAGTCTAAATGGAATCTTCACGCTGAGGAATCCTTCCAATCTCTTAAATTATCTTTGTCGTCTGCTCCTGTTTTGGCTAATCCTGACTATGGGCGCCCTTTCTTTATCCAATGTGACGCAAGTGCTGTTGGCGTGGGTAGTGTACTTTTTCAGCTTGATCCTGATGGCGCTGAACACCCCATTGAATTCTTTTCTCACAAATTAAATGCCGCTCAGCGAAATTATTCTGTAACTGAGTTGGAGTGTTACGCAGCAGTACTTAGCGTCCAGAAGTTTCGGCCCTATATCGAGGGATACCCGTTCACGATTTATACCGATCACGCTAGTCTCCGCTGGTTGATGTCCCAAAAAGATCTATCTGGTAGACTCGCCCGCTGGAGTTTAAAACTGCAAGCGTACAAATTTGATATCGGATATCGTAAAGGAACGGTGAATGTTGTACCTGATGCCCTCTCTAGAGCTTTTTATAGTGAGCCCACAGACGATTTAAGTAAAGATCAACCTTTTCCTCCTGTTGAAACTACTTTGAATGATGATTCCTCTTTACCTTGTAATTCTCCTGTTATACAAGAAAATGTGTCCAGTTTAAATTCTTCAAGTGACAATTCGGTTCTACATATTGATCTTAACTCTTCAGCTTTTCAGGACGATGAATATGTACAACAGATCAATCGAGTACAACAATTAAAAGATTGTGATCACAACTTCAAAATTCGTGATAATAAACTCTTGATCTTACCTTCCTACGCTTCTCGTTATACGTCCACTGATTTGTCTGAATGGAAGTTAGTAGTTCCGTTGTCCTTGACTGCAAACTTAATTGAACTGGCTCATTCTTCTCCTACTTCTGCTCATATGGGTATTAAAAAAACTGTAGAACGACTTCAGCGGCAATTTTTCTGGTTTGGTATGACTAAACAAATCAAACTTTTCATCTCCAATTGTTTACAATGCAAGATGAATAAGCCTGTAAATTTTAGCACTCAACCTTTGATGGGTTCTCAAACTGAGTCTACCAGACCTTTTGAAAAATTGTTCGTTGATTTCCTTGGACCTTATCCTCGCTCCAAACGAGGTAATACCTGTATCGCTATAGTGTTGGATCATTATTCAAAGTTTGTTCTAGTCAAACCATTGCGTGAAGCTTCCGCCTCTTCTCTGTGTAACTTTTTGGAAAATGAGGTGTTTTTACTTTTCTCTGTACCTGCAGTGATTACTTCTGATAATGGCAAACAATTTCTATCTCACTTATTTAAAGATCTTTTAAAAAAATATAATGTTGATCATATACGTACTCCTATTTACTCTCCTCAAAGCAACGCTTCTGAGAGAGTTAATCGGACGTTACTGTCTAGTATTCGTTCTTATCTTGATGATCATGCACATAATGAATGGGATTGCCATCTCTCTGAAATCACTGCAGCATTGCGAAATGTTAAACACGACGTCACGAATTTTTCTCCTCACTATTTGGTCTTTGGTCAACACATGTCATTAAACGGTTCAGATTATGCTTTACGTAAACTTTTATCTCCTCAGGATGATAACGAAATACATGTGTTGTCCAAATCTAATAGATTAAATCTTATTCGTGATCAAATAACTCATTACCTGAAAGTTGCACATGAGAAATCAGCTGTTCGATATAATTTACGAAGTACCAATAGGAATTTCCTGCCTGATCAACCTGTGTTTGTCCGATCCTTCGCACAAAGTAGTGCTCCTGATAGATTTTCTGCAAAGTTAGCTGCTAAGTTTATTCCTGCTTTTATCACTGATAAAATCGGAACAGTCTCTTATAATATCAGAAATCTTGATGGAAAACCTTTGGGAGTTTATCATGCCAAGGATATACGATTGTGACAAATTATTAGTGAAATTTTTTTCTCCTTCCCTCTTACTTTCATGCCTGGCTTTGAGATCTTTTCTCGGGTGTGAGTCGTCCCCACGCTGTAACAACCGCTTGTGGTTGTTATGTTTTATTTAATCTAAATCTGTAATTGCGGTTGGAAATCCCAACAAGGTTCAATGTTTATCCACTGCGCTGCATAAAATCTCTTCCACTACACGTCATTCTTTCTTTGGCTTAATTTGTAATAGAAAATATATTTTTTTTTTTTGGTAGAGTGTACCATTTAGCATTTTATACTTCTCCTTATTTTGGTCGGTTACTCGATTCGTTTTATCATTTTTTTTGTTTGATGGTATGTAATGACGTGTAGTGGTGTCGTTTTGCTTCATCTGTTTTGTTTTGGTTAGCGCGTGGATTTTCCATGTAAATGGAATGTTCCAGTGATTAAATTAAATAGTATTGGTGTGTGCGAGTCGATTTTGGGTGATGTCGTATGTGTACGTCACCCGAAATTTATCGGTCGGGTTTTTTTTATATGAGTAAATAATTTTGGGTGGGGGAAAAATATTTTTTGTACGGGTCGGTATTATTTTTTTATTGGGATAGTCTAGTTTTGAATTTTAGATTATACGGTCGGGTTTTTTAGTTTTGAAAAAAAAAAAAACAAAAATAAAATAAAAGTCTCGTTTTAATTTTGAAAAGTCGAGTTTTGAATAATTATATGGATATTTTTTTTTTTGGGTAAAATTGACGTCAAGTTTGAGTGTTACTAATTGATAAATATGTATGTAGTAAATTGAAAAAAAAAATAATATAATTTGAACAATAATAATTATAAATAAAGAAAAAAAATAGAAAAAATATTTAATAAATATGATTAGTTTTGGGCCGAGTGGCGTAATTTTTTTTGTTGTATGATAAATTGTTTTGCCCTGTGGCACTTGAGTATTATATATTGTATGAGTGCCAATGGTATATGTTTTGAGTAGACATTTATAAAGTAATTTGAATAAAAGTACGTGTAATTATAATAAAAAAATATTGTTGGTGTTTATGGTGGTATTTTAGTCTCAAACATTAACCTGTACCTAATTATCTTGCCAATATTAATAATAATCCTAAAGTGCGTTTTACTACCGGTTTGAAGTTTGTGGTTAAATCTGATAAAAATAAAAGAAAAATACATCTATAACGGTAGTTGGTGATAAGACAGTTTTGCCAGGAAAAAGTAAAGTGAAAAACCAAATCTAATATATTACATAAGGTAAAACGTGTTGAGAAAAAAAAAACCGTATAAAAGCCGAATTTCGAGATTTGTGCATGTAGTGAGGGTCCCAGTTTTAAATTACGAGGCCTAATGCTAAGAAGTTAAGCTCTCTGATAAAGTAATTTATCAAATGCTTGAGGAGGGAACAGTTTTATTCTGTCCTGTATTGAATTTGGGTTTGTGGCAGCAACTCCGACGAACGGAGTGGGGTTCGTGAATCCAGAGGGGGCTGCTGCGTCGGCGCTGGTAGCTGTTTGATTGGTCGGACGGGCCAAGGTTTTATGTTCAGGTATGGTGACCAGCCGGTAAAAATATATAAGAAACCGGTGGCACCGCGTGTTTTTTTTATTATTGTAAAATTTTGTAAGCCGAACTTGATTTCTGTTTTATTACTATATTGTTTTATTAAATTTCATAAATTTTTACGGGTTTCAGGTTCCGGGTGGCGTACCGTATGCGACACCCCAAATCGATTCGCACCACATTTTGTTTTTTTTGGTAATTCATCTAACGGTTCATTTTCATTTCAAATTTCTTTCATTTCATTTTTGTTTTCATTTCGTTTTTTCCGCTTTGGGTTTTTTATGCGTAATTGCAGATTTGTTTTTATGATTTCGGGTTACATTTAGTGATGTGTTGCTAATTAGTTCGTGTGATCGCGTGAGGATGGGCGGCCTTATGCTGACCTAGGCCTTGAGCAGGGTCGCCGGAGTGGCACCGGCGTCCCTGTCGAACACAGATTTTGTTTTTATGATTATCTACCACTGTGGTCGTGGCACAGTAGAATAATTTTCTTGTCCCCTTCGTTTTATCTCTATGCGGTTTTCAAGCATAGTAATATGTCTGGTAACCCCCACGCCTAGCGGCGAGCTTCAGCCAGTGCAATACCGCAACCAGACCTCTATTGCTATGTTCTGTTTAACAAAATCCCTTTTGGGGGATTTTGTAACATCAACACATGCTCAAATTGGAAAAATAAAATTTTAGCCGAGCTAATAAAACGAGAAACGAAATATTTTTAATTGTGATGATACGGAATTATTTTTCCAGTGTTTATCTATTAAAAATTTTGCATTCAAGGCTGATATATGCTTTTTGGTGGCAAACGAAGTAAAAATAGGTTAACATGTTTGGTGGGATCCAACATATCTGGAACGGAAAAGTGAAATTGTTGATTATCGGGAGAAGTAAAAACCGTCGACCATTCCGCGGAATTAAATCTCTGGGGATTGAGTATTATTCCAATCAAAAAGCATGGATGACAAGTGCTATATGGGAAGATTGGTTGGTCAAAATTGATACAATTTTTGGTCGGAAAAACAGAAAAATTATCATGTTTGTGGATAACTGTGAAGGGCAGTCGCAAAAGAAGCAGGAAGAATTCTTCAATTTGTAAGAGTGAAATATTTTCCACCAAACGCAACATCTGAAATTCTGAACTTCAACCAATGGATAAGGGAATAATAAACAGCCTAGAAATTCACTACAGAAGATGAATTTTATATACTGTCTTAAACAGCTTGGATGATTCAAAACTAACAACTATCAGCATATTAGATGCTATGAGGAGAGGATAATTGCGCCGGCTTGGGTTGTCGACGTCACGGAAAACACGAAATCACAATTAGAAATTGTTTCCACAAAGCTGAAGAAGATTTATTGCCGCTAACCGCTTTAAAATATGTGTATACAATAAATGGGTAACGGATACTAGTGCAACTATCCACATATCCGCAGAAAAATATCTTCATTTTGATGATGCTACTTGCTCGAGCGAATATCTGGACGATGAAACAATTTTGTAGCTATCGAAACCAACCATAGTTCATGAGGTTTCGGAGAATGGTGAAGTCCAAGAAATATGCCCAGAAAAACTAAATGGTCAACAAATAAGAATCTCGATTGATAACATCTACACAGCGATCGAAATGCAAGATCAGGTTCCAGATGAAATCCAATTTTATATTTACAAGATAGATCAGTTTTTCAATAAACTGTCCACGTACAGCAAACAAACGACAATTAAAGATTTTTTCAATGAAACTAGTAATGTAGTTTTATAAGCGGATGTATTAAATGTGCTTTATTATGATGTACTCTATTAAATAGAATTTCGTTCCAACACTTTTGAAATATTTTAAGTTTATTTTTATTTGTTTGTACTGAAATTTATTGAAATAAGAATGTATGTATGTATTTAAAATTGAATTTATTTAATAAATATGTGTAAAAATATTTAGAAACTCATCACTTATTTATAATAATTTGAAAATTTCGATTTAATTTCTTTATTTCGAATTTCCCCTAAATCGAACAAAAATTGATGGCAAGTAGTAACAAACAACAAAAATTGTTGGCAAGTAGAATTACAGAAGTTTGACGTCTGGGCTCATTACTTTCCCTCCTAGATGTTTACTATAGCATGTACTTCTGTTAGAAAGACGGTAGCATTGGTACCCAAGGGCTTCGAGAGGGCAATCCCACTCCGGTAACTCCTGCTCAGTCTATCGTTTTTGATTCTAGTCTTACGATTTGCTGGGAAAGGTAAGTCAACTGGAAGGTTACGGAGCTGGTATATTAATCTACTCAACTTTCGTCCCCCCTCCAATAGACGCCAAACCACCCCGGTGAGAGGCAAAAACATAAGTATTTTATTTTCATTCATTCAAAATAATAATATTAATACTACAGTCATAGTTGTTAACATTTTTGGTTCCATTAAAATCCGTTCATGAGGAACTAAAACAATAAAACACGGATAAAATAAATCGGCCAACATCTCGATCATTTTTGAGAAGTTCCATATTTATTTTCTAAACCTTTATTCCTTCTATAACCACCGGTATAGGTATGTCTCTCTAGGCTCTTTCTATTAGTTCTATTCGAATTTTTAATTTGTTGTTCATTTTTTAATTAAAATGAAAAAAATTTATTTTGAAGTACTCGTTTAATTTCTTAGTACAGTGCTCAAAATCTAAAAAATAAACTCAGCTTCGCTGCTATATTATAAAGGCAAATTTACAAACGAACCCAGTCATCGGTTAGTCATTGCTGAGTGTATATTTTCAAAAAAGGATATGAATGGACTTAACTCTGGTTTGTGTTTCAAGTTTCTAGGCAGTGCGGTTCACAAGAATTATTTATATTTGAATATTTCTATATATGTATGTCATGATTTTGTAAATGTCAAAAAATCAGCTTCTCTCTAAATATTTAAGCTTGAATGTGGGTTCTGATTCAAAACAGATTCGCTCAAAAAAAAAATTATACATGTTAGAGTCGAAAACTCAGTCTCTCAACTCTCTCTTTAGAAAACTAAGTCCGAGTTCGCGACAATATTCTGCGGAAAAATTTTCAGCAGGATTGCATGCGATTTAAAAATATTTTATTCGGAAGGGGAAATTTGTTTACGAAATAGACTACATTGATTGGTTGCCTGCTGAAAATTTTTCAGCAGAATATTGTCGCGAACTCGCACTCAGGTTTTCTATATAATTTTATATTTCGCACATATTTCATATTGTGCCTGTAATTAGAAAATTTGTGCGTAGCATACTTTAGGAAACGGATTTCTTATGTGATTATCACACCAGAAATCCCATATATTCCGATTATATTCGAAAACTTACTTTTAGGTTTATAATTACAATTTTCTGGATTTTTTGTGCTGTCGGTATCCAAGACTAGCAACAAAGGTGATAACTATAGTCTTATCAGCGCTTTGTAGATGTCTAGTTTTACTGGCATACTAGAATATTTTGATGTTGGCGTAAAATGCTCGGTATTTATTGGGTTGTTCGGAAAGAAATTTCGTTTTTTCCCAGCAGAGGACTTAATTGTATTTTTTTACAACCAACTTCACACTTAACCCGCATAATTCGATTGATTCTGCACAATAGTTTTTGGTTGATATCCTTTTAAATATGGAGCATTTTCGGTATACTATTTTACTTTTTTACTATAGAAAAGATAAAAATGCAGTTCAAGCAAGAAAAAAATTATCCGATGTGTATGGAGAAGATGTGTTAAGTGAGCGCCAGTGCCAAAACTGGTTTGCCAAAACTGGGTTGCAAAATTTCAATCCGGCAATTTTGATCTCGAAGATGCACCACGTCCTGGAAGGACAGTTGAAGCTGATAAAGATACAATAAAGGCATTAATTGATGCAAACCGGCGAATAACAACTCGTGAGATCGTTGAGAGATTAAATTTATCGAATTCGTCCGTTCATGATCACTTTAAACGACTAAGTTTAGTCTCAAAGCTCGACATATGGATTCCCCACCTTCTTACAGAAAAAAATTTGTGCCGTCGCATTGTATCATCACTGAGGACGAGAAATGGGCTGTCTACAACAATGTTAAGCACAAAAGATCCTGGAGTAGAAAAGATGCACCGGCTCAAAGCACTTCAAAAGCCAATATTCATCAAAAAAGGTTATGCTATCTGTTTGATGGGATTTCAAAGGAATCCTTTATTTCGAGCTTCTACCGAGCAACACAACGATCAATTCTGATGTGTACTGTCATCAGTTGGACTAATTGAATGCTTCACTTAAAGGAAAAAGGCCAGCATTGGTCAATAGGAAAGGTGTAGTGTTCCAACATGATAATGCGAAACCACATACAAGTTTGACCACTCGGAAAAAACTTTTAGATCTTGGATGGGATATACTGCTACACTCACCATCAGTGGCGTAACTACAAATTTTGCCCCCCCCCCCCCCCCCCCGCAAAACTTAATGTGAGCCCTAGACTACCCTCATCCCTCCACCTTGCATATAATATTTCCCTTCAGATTAATAAAAAATGTCGATCGTTCCGCTGTTGCGACCGTAACAGGTACCGTAAGAAACAATAATAAACATGTTATTACCTGCGAAACACTTGAAGCTGCTATAGTAAATTTTATTATTAGAACTTCAGTGAATTCAAGTATTGATGATATCCCTGAACTCTTCCGATAGATCGTCTTTATATTTTTCTTGTATCGCTCCTGCAGACTTCATGAGATCATTTCGACAAATTTGTCTGCCTGCATACAACATTTTAAACCAAAATTTAATTTTTATTGTTAAATTTTGACTTGAAATGTAGAAAATCATATTGTGGAAGGTATGAAACAGTTATTCATTATAAGAGCAAAGATCACGGGACCCGTGTTGCGGGCCCCCATCATTGCAGGCCCCCCCGGTGCGGGGTTTGCTTCCTTGTAGTTACGCCGCGGCCCACCATATTCTCCAGACCTAGCACCTAAAATTGAAATTTCCTTGGTTGTTTCTTACTTTTAATAATGACGTGCCCTGTCGAGATATTTTTTGATATCGTCGGTTTGCGAGAACAGTGACACATCTCAAAAATGGCCAATTTTGAGATAATAGGAAAAAAAACCTTTAAATGTAACAACCTTTTATCTGGCATAGTGCCACTTCTAAACTACCCATACTTTTCAATAGATGTGACGTTGAATTTGATGAATTCAACTATTTTACACCAAAAAAAAAAAAATTCAAATCGATTTCCTCAAAAATATGATATTTTGAGATGTGTCACTGTTCTCGCAAACCGACGAATGTAGCAGCGTATGATAGCATTTGCCGCACTATTACATGTTGCATCTTTGCTGTAGTAACGTGTTTCATGGTTTGCTGAAAGCATTTTCTACAAAACTTGTGCAACATTATTATCTGGTCCTGTTTGATCCTTCTTGGATCTGAAATCGTTGGCAATTTTGTAGCGAGTGATTTTTTTGATAAAACAGTACGTTTGACAATTAGTGCCAGCATTTCTTATTCCATATAAAAATTCGGTCACTGTATGTATGATTGATGAGATTTGTTGTTGGATCCTCGATGAGATTTTTCAAATGGTTATTTTTATGTGTATCGGTGACGTAAGTTGGGTGTTCTCTTAACATATTCTTCTTTGTTGTTCTAGTATATATTTCCGAGAAGTATTTGAACGACGCTTCTTCTTAATCCAGTACTATAATTGTATCCATCATAAAATGACGACGTCATTCTTGCATGTCAACACATAAAATTGCAACGAAGGCAGTCAAAAATACAGACAAAGCATTTCTGATCCCTTCTGAATTTTCAGTTACTTCTATTCGGCTAGAGATGTCCAGTTGCTGCCATACTGGTTGAGTTAAGATAGTTAATAACTCAGTGCTTTTGAACCGCCGCTCTTTTTTAGTGATCGGGTAATTTGTTTCGGCCACCTGCTCGCTTCATAATATGAGTGCGAATACCCACCCAAATGTATTCGTTTTTAGATTAGCAGATATTAATCACCATCGTTAGTTTATTTTATGTTCAACCAAAACTCTTTTTAAGGTTGCTTTAAAGTGCGTAGAATACTTTGTAGGTATTCCAAATAGATACACTCGATCGACAAAATCATTTTCGCTTGAATGAATAAAACGTACAGAATTATTTAATATACAGATCAATATAGAATCCAACGAGTATCTGTTTATTTTAATTCAATTACATTTCAGTTTAATATTTATATAGGTAATAATTATAAATTAGACTATCAATTCTTTTAGTCTAATAAATAAAACTCTGTTCCACACAAATCTTCACCTTCTTCTCGTATTCCCTGCGATTCTCCTTATAAAGTTGTGCCGCCATTGAATTTGCCGGCGAATTAGGATTTGGATCGCTCAACAATGATTGTATTGATGTCAAAATGGATGAAACATCATAGGTCGGGCTCCAACGATTTTGCAGAATATCCAAGCATATGGCACCATCGGCATACACATTGGGATGAAACATTTTCGATATAAAACGCACAGTGGGTGATTTATTTGGATATTCTTCGGTGAATTCGATTGTTACCTTAAATGTACCATCTTCAAATGGTGTATCGTACGGCCCGAATATAACACCATTCCATATCATGATATTATTATCGGTTGGTGCAGCCGAAACTCCAGATGGTGGATCCTCTTGTAATTTTTTAAAATCTCTCATAAGACGACGACGTGATGGCGTAGACATATTAAATTAATTGAACAACGTAGTTTAAACAAAAATAACTGTACTCGTATACTAAGCGTGTTCACAAATATCACTGCAATTGTTTTAAATTTTTATGATTCAGCGTGTGGTTCGTTGTTCATCTACACTACAACAAGACATAAACTAGATAAAATCGCGAACTGAACTGATTTACAACTAAAATCGTTTAAATCTAAATTTTCAATCGTTTTTAATTCGTATTGAATAGGGTGTAACAAAAATTATTTTTGTTTTGTTTTATTTTACCGTTAAATTGAAAATTTTATCATAGTTGGCTGGTAATTAATGAAGTTATATTTTTTAAAAACAGAGCAGGCGCTCATTTTGAAAAAAGAAGGAAACAAGGCGAAAGAAATAAATTTTTCGATTTGGTGGAGGAGGGGGATACCCTGAATTCGGTAAACTAGTACAGTTCGGGCAAAACCAACAATAATGTACTGCAAAGTATAAATAATTTTAGTTATCACTTTCTAACACGTACAGTGCTGAGATGTTTTAACATCACTTTCGATTCGTTTTCGATAGTATTTTGTCTCTTGTAACAAGAACAAAATTGTACGCTATTTTCTTCTTTCATTACAATTTTTCTAATGCGATCTCAGCCTTCTGTATACTTTTCCTTTTCTTCACATCGGAAAATATCGCAAACAAAATTTTTTGTGATAAAGAGTTATGAATGAAAGTAGAAATAGAATGATGTTTTATGCGAGCATGCTGAGATCGCAATAGAATGAAAAAGCTTAATTCAAAAGTCGAAATAGTATACAATTTTATTCTTGAAAAGAGAGACATGAATACTATCGAACATCGAAAAAAGTGATGTTAGAACATCTCAGAACTGATATTTTGACAATATTTTTGAAGTTATGTTCAATGTTTTTGACGGATAAGGAAAAAAGTTTATTGATTTATTTTTATGATTTAAGTGGTTATTAAAGTTGTATTCCTATTTGTATTATTTGCAAAAAGAAAGGTCACAAAGCAACCAATTGTTGCAACAAAATAAATAACATGCTAATTTGGTTCAAGTGCCTGACAGTTAGTCGTGATAAACCGTTCGCGCTACGCGCTACAAGTTAGTGATAGAAAGGTTCCAAATAATGATCTCAAGCCAAACGAGATTTGGTTTTGTTTGGATTCTGGATTTACCTACTGATCACATGATTAGTCAAGAAAATGTATTGCTGAATCCTCAGAAAATGTTATCACCATTCCCCGTAGGCATTGCCAAGAATAAAGTGTCTATGAAAGAAGCTCTTGTCAATGAGCGGAAGGAAATGGGAATGTTATACAATGTTCTGTATGTACGAGATGTTACACATAATTTATTATCAGTCAGTCATATAGAGAAGCAAGGAGGTATCGTGTCGTTTAAGAACAGCCAGTCCTGAACATTGGTCACACTTGAAGAAAGTTTTAAGATATTTGAAAGGAACCGCTGACCTTAGACTTGTTTATCATCGTCAAAATTAAACACCTTTACAAGGCTATGTCCATTCTGATTGGGCAAATGACTCGGATAGAAAGTCGACCAGTGGTTTCTTGGTACAAGTTTATGGAAATACAGTTTTATGAACAAGTAAGAAACAACCGATCGTTACAATATCAACAACTGAGGCAAAATATTTCGCTGCCACTTATAAACACTCACTTAAATGTCACTTAAGACAACCTGGGATGTATTTATGTCTCAAATAATCCTGATACCAAACGATCAAAACATATTGATATCAAGTATCATTTCCTGAGAGAGAAAGTTGAACAGGGAAAGTTGGAGCTAGTTGGTGTCTCAACAAAAGATAGTATTAGTTTCAAATAGCATCATCGTGGTCTTGTTATTTCAAATGAAAGACGTTGCCTGCACAGAAAAATATCATCCGACGTCATAACAAAGAATTGAATTAAATACTAAATTCTTGTTTTTCTTAAATAATAAACTTAGACTTTGTTCTCACTTTCATGGCAACAATCGCAAGAACTTGTTTCTGCTAGTTGTATTTTTTGCATGCCTATGTGGCTATTTTCTCATATCCTGTTAATGTTTGCGTAAATTGCGAGCTAAGTTCCAATTTTTACCCTGGTCTTGCCTGATATTGGCAAGAAACCAAAAGTAGTCCTTCCATAGAGTTACTCCACCTATATCTAGCCATTTTGCAATTGACACTTTCCGTATGCTCCCTTTAAGGGATCTCAAAAAGTTCGGTCTTATTTTGCTACCGGAAAGTTCAATGTTTTGTAATTTTATAAGCCACCAGCCTTTCTTCTAATAGTATTTCAATCAGAAAGCGTCAGCTGGGGCTGCAACAAATTCGTTTGACACCGTTATATATAGGCCTTTGTTATTCCGAGTATGATTCCCATTTTAGCACTTGCTAGTGTTCGTTTTGTACCTTATACCGTTTTGTCATACTTCGTTGAAATATTCTATTTTCAAACATGTTTTAATGAACGGATCCCGGCAGTAAGCAATAAAATTAAATAATCGTTTAAATTACCAAATAGAATTCTCCTGAATTTGGAAAGGAATTCGCTTGATTATCTTCCTGTAATTCTGTGAAGCCGACTTGGACTTTGAGACGGCCCATCTATTGTTTATTGGATCAAACCTCTCGTTTAGCACAAGCAGTTAACGTGGTTTAATTTTCTTTCGTTTTCTTTTTTTGCGAGATCAAATAGGAAAGGTACCAGAACTTGATAGCGGAAAATTAATTGAGAAGTTTTTCCATACTTCTTCCGGTTATACAAATTGGGCTTTGAAAGAGTTTTATTCTCGCCAGAAGCTTCTACATAAGTATTAACCTCTTCGCTTTAATATCTATCTCGTTTTTGTAGTTTTTTCGATAAGGTATAAATAAATTAAAGTTTTTACGTAGATCAGTAAGAGTACACTAACGTTAAATTTCTTTCCAAAATTTAGTCATTCGAATTTGTTTGTGAAGAATAAGAAGAAGAACGATTAAATTGACAGCCAAAGTAAAATCAAAATTCGTCGGAAATACGATTAACTTAAAATAATAAATTATTTATTGTATTATAAATTTTATCTTATCAAACATTCGTTTTTCAAAAACATAATTCTTTATGGGGCGATATAAATTTTAAAACCTTTATATTAAGTCACAAATACTTTGTATAATTCTTTAAAGAGTGACAGCACTCCAAAAATTATTATTTACCTTCACAGTAAAAGTATGTATGTATAATAAGCGATTTTTGGCGAATATGTCACAACTTTGATGCCATTTTATTGTTTTTTGGTCGTTTTACCGTATATTAGCATTAGAGACGACCCACCAATATTTACAAGATAGATAGAAAATAGTGGATACATACCACCGTTCACACTAACTTTAATGAACAACAGCAAATCTGTGAAATCCTTCTCATTCACAACAGAATGAGAAACAAATTATATTTAACCGAATACTGAAAAAATAAGGTATTAAAATGAGAAGCTTATACAAAGAAATAAGAAGAGAATGATGAATCAGGTTGCAGATTTTCACGACACCATATGCTTACACGATATACGTCGTCTGCCAGAAATTCAAATACCCCACTTCGGTTGCAGAGATTGAAAATAATAACAACCCGGACTTGGGATAATATAGTTCAGTTGGCCGATCCTAACTTCCATATGTCAGCACCGACAGACTTACTTCTTGGTGCAGAGTAAAATACCAATATAGTGTTACCGGGTATAATAAAAAAAACAATCAACAACCAATTGCTCAATGTACCAAGTTTGGATGGATCATTTTAGGAAGATCCAATAATTCACACTCAATAGACAAGCCGTTAATTAAAACCGTCGCTATCACAATCAAGGAAAACGCACCACAGAGGAAGTTGAGAAAACCTTAAGAAATTTTAGTAATGACGTCAATTTTCTTCAAAAGATATTGGTCATGTTCTTATTTGCGACCAATGGTATACAGCAGTTGCCAAAATAATGCATACTTGAATACTTTTTAATTGAATTGATCGCAGCACGATCATTCCCACTGCAATCAATGCAAAATTGGTTATCGCACAGAGTACATGAAACAATGTCCCATAGCAGCAAAAATTGTTTTGCAAAGTACATATTACAAGACATTTTCGGTGGTATGTAAATTGTTTAATGTATATCGAATATAAATATTAAACCTTTAATGTTAAATGCTACAAATAGGAACAACTGCAGACCGAAATAGAGGAACTACATCCACCAAACAAACTGCTGAAATCAGGCAAACAGTCAGTGGCGTAGGGATGGGGGTTGCGAGGGTTAAAACCCCTCCCTCATGAGCTTCAAATATCATAAAATCGTTACATGGTGATGTGTAGTTCCAAACAGTAAACAAAATCATTTATAATTAGGCATAGTACATGTAACCTTTATTTGATTCGTCACTTAAAAGAAAAGCAAGCAAAGCGGCATAATAGTAGCCATGTTTTTTTATAGTTCTGTTTAGATCTTTTACCCAGATTATGTCGAAATTAGTTTACCTAAGTGAACTTAATTAAAATGTTTAAAATGCGGGCAGGTAGATCTTGAGCGGTATTACATATAATAAAAATAATACATAAGTACAAAATATTTGTCAAACTTTTAGAAGGACTATTAATCTGGATAATCTCTCCAATTAGAGAGCTCCATGGCGCTCAAGCACCTTAAGAATTACCTACGAAACACAGTTGGCGAAGAGCAACTAAAGGGATTGGCATTATTACATACTCACAGAGATATGGCTGTGTATCAATAGACGGTGTCCTCGATGAATTTCACACGAATTCGTCACAAAATTATTCTAAATTTTCCAAATTAACCATCACTTTCGATTCAGTTGTGAATGTAATGTATCTTGTTGATCTTATTTATGAAACTTAAGAATCTCATAAATCTTATGAATCTCATGAATCTTACGAATTCCATGAATTTAAACGAATTTTATGAATTTTATTAATTTCATGAATCTTATAAATCTTATATGAATATCGCAAGTCTTACAAATCATAAGAATCTTATTTATCTTTAAATCTTTTGAGTCTAATAAATCTTATTAATCCTATGTATCTTATGAATCTTGTGAATAGTATGAATCAGAAGAATCTCATGAATCTTTCCAATCTTACAAACGATATGAACCTTATGAGTCGTTTGAATCTAGGGAATTTCTAATTTCATTATTTTGATTAATTTTACAAGCCTTATGGATCTTATAAATCTTACGAATTTTATGAATCTGAAGAATCTTATATGAGAATTTATGAATCTCATGTATATATCTTATTAATATTACGAATCCTATGAACCTTGTGTATCAAATAAATCTTATGAACATTCAAGAATATTTTAAACGTTATAAATTTTTGAATTCTATCAACTTAAATGAATCTTATGAAACATAGCTGCTAGACAATTTTGAGTAGGTATTTGAGGCAGCATGAACATTTGTGTGACGCTTCTTTAGCAATGTCTAAGCACAAAATCAAAGACCTGGCTGAAGGGTAGCGGGGCATTGTCAACCTTTGATTTTTTTAAGTTGCGAAATTTTTTTTGCAAAAAATGTATTTGAGGCATTCTGAAATTTTAATACCTTTTAGTTTAGTATTTAATAAAATATAAAATAAAAAAGCCAGATCATTTAGTCGGGTCCAAAATGTTGCCAGGCGGCTTCAAACTTGAATTTCATAGACTTTTAAAAAATATATTTGAGGCAAGCTAAGACTTAGACAGATGAATATATATACCTAAAAAAACATAACTTCAAAAAGATAGGTCATTTTGGTGGGACTTTCTACTTGCCTGGTGGTCGGGAATGTACTGAGTTCTTAAGAGCTTTTGTCGTAATTCTACTTTGCAGTTTTCTGTTTCGCTTATTCTATTACATCTAGTTATCATCAACACTACTTTCTTGAACCTTATTACCTGTTTCTACAGTTTTTTTCAATTTATAAGCAAAACAATTCATAATTTTTACCTTTGAAATATATTTTTCGAACCTATCAGCAGATTCGTTACATTCAGAAATAAACTTTTCACGTAATTTTGCATCTACTTCTTCAATATTCGTCAAAAAATCTTGTTCTGCATTTAAAGCTGCTTTTCCACTCGAAATATTGAAAAGTCGTTCCTGGTCGATGCTAGTATCGAATGGATTCATAAATTTGGAAAATGCATTGACAAATAATTGAATTTGTTTAGTGTCTTTGTTTAAATTATATTTTTCCAAATCAGCTGTAACATGTTGCCGTTTCCGTAGACAAGTAGCCTCATATGTATATGATACAACAGTTGATCAAATCTCGTGGCTCTTACAACAGCGCTGCCGAACAGAAATGGAGTTAATAAAATGTACTCCACCGGTTAATCTTCTTTCAGCATCTGCGTTAATTGTCTGTTCCAGAGTCAGATCAATTGGGTGTCTACAGAATGACTTGTCCGTTTTTTGGATTCCAAAATAACTTCTTTCCATTGATTCTTGTAATCGTGGATGAGTTTGTTCTATAACCAACCAACGTGAATAATTTGGCTGATTAATAGAAAGAAAAGATTGGCCATTTTTGGTTAAATAAATTTAAATAGATCAATATCGCCTGTCCGTATACTGTGGCTTAACTTCTGACAATAATTGACGAGATTTACGTACGGCATATAAAATTAAGGCTTTTTACCATAAGCTCCATTCGAACGGGCTTCTTTATGTTGAAGATATGAAGATATGAGGTTTGAGGCACCACTATTTTGTAATAAAGCACCATAAGATAATGTTTGATCACTAAACTCCATCAACTCTGTACGTAAATTTTCTATATGTAATCGTTATTTTTTAATTTTTGAAGAAAAATTGAAAATTCAAAATTTTTAATCCAACTGCCATCAGTGGGTGAAATCGTTTACATCTATTAAAGTGCTTGCCAGAAAGGAATGAATTAACAGATCCATTTGCTATTTTTCACTTTCAACAGCCAATATTCATTGGTCCACAGCTTTGAAATATGCAAGGATAATATGAAAAGATCCAAAATGAATAAATATGTTATCAAGTAATGGCTGCTCACTAGCTTGGATTTGCATCGCAACTTTAGCAATAGCTAAATCGGAAGTAACTTCAATGTGAGACCACAGATAAGAATAGACAGATGTGGATCTTGTATGGGCCATATTTACATTCTAAATTTCAACACCAAATTCCAATCCAATTCTTTTAGAGCAGGACGTACATTTCTGTCTCTTTTTATCTTTTTTTACGTATGGCTATTTTGATTATATCAAAGCAAACATAAACCAACTTCAAACAACATTTTATTTTATAATATATACGTCCTGTTCTAAATGGATTGGATTGGAATTTGGTATTGAAATTTAGAATTAAATATGGCCCATACAAGATCCACATCTGTCTATTCTTATCTGTGGTGAGACTGCAGAACTTCTTCAGCTATTTTTTAACTTTCTTTCAGTGTTTCGAGAACAACATTTTTAGAAGTAGTGTTGATGATAACTAGATGTAATAGAATAAGCAGAACAGAAAAGTGCAAAGTAGAATTATGTGAACAGCTCTTAAGAACTCAGTACATTTCCGACCACCAGGCAGGTAGAAAGTCCCACCAAAATGACCTATCTTTTCGAAGTTATGTTTTTTTAGGTATATATATTCATCTGTCTAAGTCTTAGCTTGCCTCAAATATATTTTTTAGAAGTCTATGAAATTCAAGTTTGAAGCCGCCTGGCAACATTTTGGACCCGACTAAATGATCTGGCTTTTTTATTTTATATTTTATTAAATACTAAACTAAAAGGTATTAAAATTTCAGAATGCCTCAAATACATTTTTTGCAAAAAAAATTTCGCAACTTAAAAAAATCAAAGGTTGACAATGCCCCGCTACCCTTCAGCCAGGTCTTTGATTTTGTGTTTAGACATTGCTAAAGAAGCGTCACACAAATTTTCATGCTGCCTCAAATACCTACTCAAAATTGTCTACCAGCTCTTCATCTAATAGGAATCTGATAAATTTTCTCTTACTTTTGAATTTTACTAAACTTGTGAATCTTTCCAATCTTATCAATCTTATAATTATAAACCTTATGAATCTTATAAAACTTTAATTAATCTTATGAATAGTATATTAGTCCTATGAATATAATTAATTTTAGGAATCTTATGAATCTTAGCAACCTTATATGAATCTTATGGGTCGTTTGAATCTAGTGAACTTACGTTTTATTAATTTGATTAATTTTATGAATCTTGTTATGAATTTTATGAATCCCATGAATAATTTGAATCTTATGGATCTTGTGAATCTTATGAATCTTATAAATCTTATGATTTATGAATCTTATGAATCTCATGAATCTTATCAATTTTAAGAATCCTAAGAATCTTGTGGATCTACTGAATCTTATGAATACTCAAGAATATTTCGAATGTTATGAATATTTGAATTCTAAGAACTTATACAAATCTTATGCAGCATGGGAATCTTAAGAATTTTATAAATCTCATGAGCCTTATGAATCTTGTACGTTTTACGATTCTTATGAATGTTATGAGTGTTATGAATCTTGCGAATCTTGCGAATCTTTTGAATCTTATGAACTTATTGAATCTGAAGAATTTTTTGAATCTTATGAACCTAACGTGGTACCAGGTGACAATAAAATACGGAGACCATTTATAATTTTTTTTTTATCATCTAGAATGCTATTTTAATTTATTTGTTTCTGATATACATTAAAATAAAGTCTTTTCATTAAACAATGTCACTTTTTGAGATAACTATAATGCCCAAAAAAACTCAGCTCACTATCAAATATTGAACTGCACGAATCAGGAAATTCGACAACCTAAGCGAAGTTAATTAAAATGTTTTAAAGAAATGTTATAATAGTGGCTTTCCAATCAACCATCGCAAGAATGTACTTAAAAGCACTTATGATTCATTTCTTTGCTAGATTAACTATAGTAAATTTAACAAAGACATGAACCATAAGTGCTTATAAGTACATGCGGAGATCAATTGGAAAACCACTAATAACAAAATTAGCACAAAATGTTTGTCAAACTGTCAGAAGGACTCTTAACCTAAACAATCTCTCTAATTACAGGGTTCCAGGGTGCTCCGGCGCCTTAAAAATTACCTTTGAAACACAATCGGCGACAATATTAAATATTCACAGAGATGTGGATGTATCGATAAACTGTGTCCGCGGCTTAGTGTCACGATGAATCAATAAAAAATTGTTTATTTGTTTGTGTTTAATTTTGCAATTTTTAGGATGTTTTTGCCGGCTACAGACTCGTTTTTGCATAGACCACCTGCACATTGCATTGCTTCATGCCAGCCTATAGTACTGACATGAAAGGTGAGTCGGCCCATGGATTCGGCACTCTTAACAGGGGGTCATAGATGTATTCATTGTCATCACTGATCGTAAGCAGATGATGAAAAATCCCTTTTGCAACCCGCCCCTGAAGGGATTCGACGAACCCGGTACCTCCCGATCCAACCGCCGCAGCTTTAACCACAAATATGTCGGTAATATACAATTTAAAAAAATAATTAAAAATTTAATAAATTTTCGTAAGCATTATTTCCTTATTGACGATTGTAAAAGTAAAGAAAGCGCCTCTCGAGGACACTAGTTAAAATGATGCACCTGATAAAATGACATGTGTTACAAATGCGACGAAAGAAAATTTAGCATTGCTAAATGCTATTTACAATTATTAGCAATCCGGTAAGTAAAAATTGTGTTTACAGATCAAAAATGGAATTATTAACAACAATTTCGAACGTCAAATTATCAGGTAGCTCAGTTTAAAAATGTTCCACTAGGTGGAATCCGTGATGCTCCAACCGTCAATAGAAATAATTTTTTATTTAAGAACCCACTTAACCAATTTCTTCTCTTAACACAACAATACATTTTTATGTTTTTCTTTATGGGCACTAACAAAACCAACGTACTACAAGTCTGACTGTCACCAATATGTATTATTAATTTATTTTTCGCTTATACATGAAAGTATTGGTGATCGGATACACTATATAAATGAGTGAGAATAAACATACAAATTGTAGATCACTGAGATATATACATGGATACGACATATACTGGCTTTACACCGTATAGGTAGTATAATAGCAAAATAGTATAATACTATTTTACTATCTACCGTAGTCGGTTTTACACCGCATAAAATATTCATGAAAAACAGGAAATTATAACAAAATAATGAAAAAGAATAATTTCAAAATACACAAAAACATTTCTAGACTAATTTATCTATAATCCGCTGTCAAAATTTTCCTTCTACAATAAAATAAAATAAAATATAATAGGTATTAAAATTTGATAGCTATCAAATCTAAATATTATATTTTATTTTTGCTATTATACTATCAAAACATCAGTTTTACACCGGATAGCAAAATAGTATTATACTATTTTGCTATTATACTATCTACGGTGTAAAGCCAGTAATAGGCAAAAATTCATGGTACAAGAAAAAAACGAAGAAGAAGAAAAAAAGCTTGCGTCTGTGTGACAGAGAACGTATTTATTTTCCTTGTCTTAAATTGGTTTCGAATTTTCGGAAATGAAATCATATAAACCTAACCTTCGTACCGCTATAATTACATAGTAGGCTATGACCTTCGAGTCAATAAATGCGTTGTTTTTTTTCAATACACTAAATGGTTCTTTCACATTTTTGTTTTTACAAATGTTTAGTAAACAAGTTTGTTTATGTTCGGAAGTTTGACGTTTCACAAAAAAATTTTTTTGTTTTTATTTATTTTCCAGATGTGTATTGAAAATTTTAAGGAAAAATAGTGAGAAATAATTTAAATATTTTACGAAGATAAGTAGTGCAATGTGTTGATAGTTCAAATAATGCTTCAATTACACAGCATTCACAATGCAAAAACTTTTTACTTTTGATTTACAGGTTTGTATGAATTTCCAACATAACGAGCAAAAATTTTTATTCGTCAAGTTGGAAATTCATACAAACCTGGAAGGCAAAAGTAAAAGGTTTTTCATTTTGAATGCTGTGTTAGTTAATCAGTCTCAAAATCTTTGTACGTTTAATGAGTCAAGCGCAAGTTTAATACATATTAACAAAATTATTTTCGAATCCAGTACGGTCCTTTTTCGGAATTAGCTTTTCAGAGTGTGAGGCATATATAAAATGAGCGGTACAACTAAAAAAAAAACTTGTACCATTTGTTTTTGCTGTTTAGTATGATAAATATTTTGCACGTCGTCTCCATATATATGTCTCAGTGTTGCAGATACAACAAAACAAAGGAATTTTTGCACCAACACTTTCAAGTATGAGCGATTAAGCGTCATCACTGAATCAGGCTTGTAGTACATTAGTGTTAGTTTTGGCATTAATCTAAATGCAGTACAGGTACATACTACAATACTTGTTAAAGCGTTTAAAGGGTTCCTTTCATACAATTAGAATAAACCCCTTTGTTTATTTTCAATTTTCAACCAATGCCCGCTTTCAGTTAATAATTTTAAATATGTAATACCTAGATACAAAATAATTAGTTTTTAGCCGCCTTTTGGGATCGGCCCCCTGTGTGCGGAGCACACATTGCACGCATGCTATAGAATAATTTTTTATAGTCCAGTGTAGCCGATTAAATTTTATATAAATTAATGCAATCAATCAAAGTCGCCACAGTAATGTACGAGTATAACATTTAACCTGTTCACACCATGTTTACAGCGCATCGCGACACTACCTGGTTTCATACCTCTTTGCCTACAAACTTTGATGGAGGGGTAATATTTGTGTTGCGTCGTTTCAGAAAAAATTGTATGTGGTGTGGTGAACCAATAGCAACTCACTAACACAAACAAAAAAACAATCAAAATAGTTAAAATATTGTTCATCTAGTATGCTTATAATAAAATATTACTTAGGCCCGATTGTATGAACGAGGATAAATGATTAACCCTCTGATGTAGCGTAGTTTGCATTGTATGAACGATGCTATGTAAATCAGAAAATTAATCGATGATTTTTTTTACCATCCGTTTCTCTTTTTGGTGACTGAATCAGAGACTAAAAAAATTTGTTTTTGTTTTTTTGACATTTAAAATGTGGTTATCATACAAACGAGTCATTTTTATAAAAGAACGTAATTACTAAAAATGGACTCAACAAAGGAGAAAATGTCAAATTCGGGAATTGAAATTTTATTTTCCTCTAAATAAACAAAAAAACAATTTTAATAAACATCAACAAAGTAAACGTCATAGAAAAAGCATTGCCAGTCATACAAGAAACTGCTTTGAAACTGCAATAAAAGAGAGGCCAAATTTTTATTTAGCAACGTTCATACAATCGCCGAAAAGTAAAATCCTTGAGTAGTAATTAATCATTACTCTCGGATTTATTTTATTTAGCTATGTTCATATAATCGGCCCTTATACATAGATAAATATCAACAGTTGACGCAACATAGTGTGAACGCGTGACTGTTGCAAGGTTGCGATGCGCTGTATACATGGTATGAACAGACTGAACGAAATGAGGTTAAAAAAAATACTAGAAAACATAAAATCGACTAATAATAGCCGCTATGAGTCAATAAAAAATTCTGTAAACTTCTGGAAATTTCGTATTTATGTACGCGCTTATATGTATAGCTAACTAGTTTAGTTACGTACTATACATTTTTAACGCGGTCTTCTCTCAACTAATATAATAAAATTATGTAGAAGAAGAAGAAGGCAAAAACGACAACGTATTTTAGTGCATACATATATATATATTTACATACAGAATTACACACAGTGTGTAGTGTATTGTGTATGGTAAGAAACGAAAAAGAAATATTCCAAATTCAAAATGTATAACGTTTACACGTCACGGAATATCTCACCTCACACGAAACCTTTTCCAAAAAACAATTGAAACATTTTGGAAGAGTTACAGATTAATCACGAAGCATTCACAACGAAAACCCTTTTTGTCTTATGACTTACAGGTTTGTATGAATTTCCAACATAACGAACACAAATTTTTGTTCGTTATGTTGGAAATTCATTCAAACCTGTAAGTCGAAAGTAGAAAAAGGCAAAAGTTCAAGATTTATACCCTTATTATGGTTCTCACCTAACCGAGAAATACCAAGCAAATATGACTAGATTTGAGAGGTGAGAACCATAATAGGGCTATTAAGCTCAATAAAAATGCACCACGGCTTACTTGATTTCAAAATTATGTCTTATTTTGACGAGTAATTGATCAGAAATCTACCCCATCGTTTTGGTTCTGAAAATTATAAAGTAGAATCTGTAAAATTTAACTTTTCACTATATTCGACGTTTTGAAGATTTTCAGCTATGAGCATTAATAAAGGCAATTTTTTGATTCATTAGTGAATAAATCAAAAACAGTTTTTTACAGCTCTCGATTATAAGTTCAACGTGCACTAATGCAGTTTTGCAACAAATGGATTGCGCCGATGAATTAAGTTGCACAGTCACCTGGGTGGTCATTCTATGGTGCTATATCACATTTGTGATATAAAAGTGTGATATAAAAAATTGTCGCAGCTTACTGCGGGTAAATTATGGATGAATTATGTATGAATTTTGTCTTGTCGTATATTGATGTGAATGAAAGAGAACACAACATCTTTTGTTTCAATATTGTTCAAATTTGTATTTCAATATGTTTTTTAAACGTCATAATATTTTGTCATTCCAGTTTTATGAATTTTCCTAATTTTATAAAATTATTATCCACCCATATAATCCAAATCACAATTATAAATTTTACTTTATGAAAAAATATTAAATAACATTGCGTTTAATCGCATTTTATTTACAAACTTACCATTTTATTTTAAATTAAATTATGTCACAACATTTTCATGCTCTTCATAAAAAATTTCATATAATGCATTTTTTGTTTACGTAGAAACATCAGTTTATCACTTTTTGTTCATTATTTCCCCTTAAAATTCATTTCGTAGGGTTGTACGTGTAGAATTTTTTGTTTACATTTATATCACAAAAAAAGTCTCCAAATGTGATATAAAAAAGTGATATAGCACCATAGAATGACCACGGGTGATCTCAGTTCTTTCAAAAAATATATGAAGTACAGTTAAGAGAAAGTTGTATTGTTTGACCCGTTGCAGCAACGATTATTAATTAATCACAGAAATTGAAATGTCAAAATTGAGCAAAATTAATTTGTCTAACAGAAAAGTGAGCAATTCTAGCAGAAAATAATGAATTTTTAATGTTTATTTTGACGTTTCTAATTTGTTTATGGTATTAAGACACTGGCTAGAAAAAAGTGCAATATAGGAAGTAATGTATAACTAGGACAGAAACAGACGTAAAGAAAAGACAACACCATTTTTACACGTGAAATATTTACGCTGGCAAAAATAATATGGATTTTGTTTCTGCGTCGAGAAATTAATTTCAAAATGCATAATTGAAACGATCTAAATTTTGTTCCTACGAATTGCGAATTTTTTTTTTTGCAAAAAATGCCCTTGATGCATTTTGAAATTTTAATACCTTTTAATTTAGTATTTAATAAAATATAAAATAAAAAAGCCAGATCATTTAGTCGGGTCTAAAACGTTGCCAGGCGGTTTCAAAATTGAATTTCGTAGATTTCTAAAAAATATATTTGAGGCAAGCTAAGACTTAGACAGAATAATAAACATATTTTCAAAAAGACAGGTTATTTTTGTGGGACTCTCTGGGGTGGAAGTGTACAGCGGTGCGATTGGCTCTTGAAAGAGCACGTGACATAGTAGGGATACAGCTGTCCTGTTACAAACAATTTTGGAATAGTTAAAAGAGATATATGTATGTACGTCATATAAAACTGAGGCCTTTTACCATAAGCTCCACTCAAACAGGCTTCTTTATGTTGACGATATGAAGATATGAGGTTTGAGGCATCACTAAGTATTTTGTAATAAAGCACTATAAGATAATTTTTGATCATTAAACTCCATCAGCTCTATACGAAAATTTACTGGAATCGTTAATTTTTCATTTTTACAAGAAAAATTGAAAATGCAAAATTTCTAAACCATCAGTGGGTGTAATCGTTTACATCTATTGAAGTGCTTGCCCGAAAGGAATGAATCAACAGATCCATTAGCTATTATTTCACTTTCAACAGCAATATTCATTAGTCCACAGTCTGCTATACATTTACATACAGCTTTGACATATATAAGCATAATATGAAAAGATCCTAAAATATGTTATCAAATAATGGCTGCTCACTAGATTGGATTTGCATCGCAACTTTAGCGATAGCTAAATCGTACGTAACTTTAATAGTATTTCTTCAGCGATTTTTGAGCTTTCTTTCAGTGTTTCGAGAACAACATTTTTAGAAGTAGGTAATTCATTGACAGATAGGCGTTAGATAACAAATTTTTTGTTTAGTGGTTTTAAAGTCTTGTATAAACTTGTTGTTAAAGCCAACCCACATCGGAGTATTCGGAATTTTTAATGCATGTTTGTGCATTACAACTGAATACAAATTCATCTAGTAATTTATCTGTATTAAATGTTGTTAACTGTTTGAGGAGTATAACCCATCGGTTGGCTCCAGGTTATACTTACTTCATTAATTTATCTGTCCTAGTTCTAAGGGCTCCATTTTTCGAAGTCGTCTTACTGGATTTTGGTTGTTCAGCATACGACGAAAATCCGCATTTTCATGTTTCCTAGCATATTTCTTAATTTCTTCATCGACGTACTCCATTTTTAGATCCTTATGAAGGTTATCGTTTCTTATGTATACCATGGTGCGTTGACCATATTACGCAAGAATTTATTTTGAAAAGTTTGAATTATTTTGACAGTCTTGGTACAGCTCCATAGCTGTATACCATACGTTCATACAAGTTTCAATATCTGCCGATATAATAGTAGTTTATTATGTAATGTTAGCTCAGAGTTCCTTCCTACGAGCCAATTCATTTCTCTATATTTGATGTTTAACTCTTATTAGGCACGTCTCGCGTATTAAGCATATAGAATATCGGCCCCAGAACACTTCCTTGTGGAACTCCAGCCGATATTTTCTTTAATTCGGAGTATTCCTCTTCATGTTTTACACGAAAGTGTCGATCAGCAAGATATGCCTGCTTCGGTAGATATCTGTGTAGTTTATATTCCAGGCCTCGGTGCCATACTTTGTCGAAAGCTTGAGATACGTCCAAGAAGACACTTGAGCATATTTTCGTATTTTCCAGAGCATCCTCAATTAGATCTGTGATTATGTGACTTCATCTATGGTAGAGTGTCTCTCTATAAATCCAAATTGGTGAGGAGGAATGAGTTTTCTAACTTCTATTTCTGATTTTAACCTCTTGAGTAGTAGATTTTCAAATAATTTTGAAATTGTAGGAAGTAGGGAAATCGGCCTGTACGATGTTTTCTTGTTTGGCGGCTTGTTAGGTTTTAGAATCATTGTCACCTTTGCCACTTTTTTGGGTTCTTGACCGAATGTACCAGACAATACTATTTTTAATTTACAAAATTCAAAAACTTTTAATTAGGTGAGAAAATGAAAATTAAATTCTAAATAATTTTTTCGGATGAAAACACAACAATTACAGGTCCCGAAACCTATCTATTCATTGTGCTTGCTCGTACAATGCTAATTATAATTTTTTTTTTTTGTATTTGAATTTAAGAATTTATAATTTTATAAAAAAATAAAAATATAATAGTTTTCCATAAACATTTTTATTTCTAAAATCCTAATACTCTCCAAACACCAAAATCGGCAAGGCGACAAAACGAGTTTAGCTAAAAACGATCAGCTATTTTATACAATAAAATACAAATACGTAACACTATTAACTAAAACTGAGGTTGACTGTTGACATAGTAGCCACTAAATTTGAAAAATTCAGTAGACCGTCTTGCTAAATCGCCATCAATTCCATTATTCGTCTATCCTTATTAAAAATAAAAAATAAAAGTGGCAGTTTAACAAATCTCGCGCAGGGCGCTCGGAAGTCTTGAGTGTTTCCTAATTAATAATATTTTTCATAGTCCAAGTGTAGCCGATTAAATTTTATATAAATTAATGCAATCAATCAACGTCGCCACGGTACTGTACTGTACGTACGAGTATGACAACGAAATGAGGTTAAAAAATACTAAAAAACATAAAATCGACTAATAATAGCCGCGATGAGTCAATAAAAAATTCTTTAAACTTCTGGAAATTTCGTATCTACACGCTTATATAGCTAACTAGTTTAGTTACGTACTGTACATTTTTATTCGCGGTCTTCTCACAACTGATATAATAAAATTTGATTATAGAAGAAGAAGAAGGTAAAAACGACAACGTATATTAGTACATAAATATATATGTGTGTGTGTATAGTGTAAGGTAAGAAACGAACACGGAAAGTTCCAAATTCAAAATTTATAACGTTTACACATCACTGAATATCTCACACCATTAACAATTTATATGATATAAGTTTGGTGTAAAAGCTGAATCACTCGCTATGGCTTGCGCACTCAATGCATCCAACTAGGTAGTAGACAATATTTATACACATGCGATTTTTATAATAATTTGTATTTTTATTGAAAACGAATTTTCGACTCAATAACCTAATTTTACGTAAATAAACTTTAGAAGAAAAAAAAGTTATTTTCGGTCGGTTACAAATATAAAAGAAAACACCAACTCAAATCGACAGTATAAGTGCATTGTGTGCACATTTAGTTTGGCATAAAATTTGATGCGTTATTTAATTAAAAAACAACCATCGATTTTTTTTTTTAATTTTTAGTCTTCTTAAATTGAATGCAAATTGACATTTACAATTAAGATGATTAACGCGATCAAAAACTATATAAGTACATAGGTTGCATGTACTTATGTCTGTATGTCGATGATCTGTACCGTCATACCATGGCGTAATTTAGTAATGGCACAACAGCTAACAGCACACAATACAAAAAAGACAAGCACAAATAAATACGTCTATATACGTGTATAAATAAAATATCTTATATACAAAATACTTTATATACACACTCTTAAAGAGTACAAGTTATTCACCTAAAATTGTTTTCGTTTTAGTGGTGGTGTAGTACTCGCACATCACTACAAATAAGCCGCTCATATGAAATTAATCTATGCGAGTATGTATGACGAGTATATTATGTATCTATCTATATAAATCAACACCACACATAGAGAGGCTAAAAGAAAAATTTGTGTGTTAATTTTCTTTATTTAATTTCTTAATTTTTACGTTGTTGTTGTTTTTTTTTTTAAATCTTAAATAGCACAAAGAACACCAGTACAACACGATATTAGTCAAATTTAAATTAATTTACTAGACTTAAGAAAATGTTGAACCGTCATTTTATTTATGCGAGTGCTAAATATCATAATTAGTCAATCTAAACTACTAATTACCGTTTTCTTTTTTCTTAAAGACTTGAGAATGATTTGTTATGTACTTTTATCAAATGTACACACATGTATAGTAAATATGTTTTTACGTATAAATAACGTAATTAACGTAATATATTGAGACATATCAGCATGTATGAAATTGGTGTGGTTTAAAATTGTCTGCAATTTGGTAAAAAAAAATATCGCCCAACGTGGGGCTCGAACCCACGACCCTGAGATTAAGAGTCTCATGCTCTACCGACTGAGCTAGCCAGGCATCTGATTGAGATGATCAAGAATAATTGTTGATGAAAGATTTTCCAAATTAAAAAATCGGAAAACTGCGCTAATTAAATGTGTCCTCAAGAAAAGTATGCACGGTAAGTTGTAACTTGTAACTGATATCCTAATTCATATTATAAATGCATTCCATTTGGGGTTGGGGAGGTTTAAGAAATTTCAAATATCGATGGTATTCAACATAGATGTTCTCACATTTTTTACTGTTCTCCGCGACGAAATTTATAATCAGAGCCAATCATTTCCAAGAGTTATCTACATACATATGTATATACACAAGAAGCTAATCGAAACTTTTATTTATATATTCTAGAAATAAAATTTGAGTTTGGTAAGAGTTACGGGATTTCAAATCTTAAGAGTTTTTTACGGTATAAGATGTGTGATTGCTGCTAAATCACCAGTAATGCAATACAAAAGGAATTGCTGCAATAATTAGACAAACTACAACTATATTTGTTTAGTGCTTTGTGGACTCTATAAAGCGCAAGTAGTCAATTAATCAAAACGCGTTACAATAGTTTGATGTTGAAAGGCCTAGTGTCGTAAGGCCGAATCTCGATAGGTCGAACGCCAAAAGGCTGAATTAGGCGGAAGGCCGAATGTTGAAAGACCGAATATCGAATGGCCGAATTTGTCGAAAGGCCGAATGTCTAAAGGTCGAATGGGTCGAAAGTCGAATTTTCATGAAATTTTCCTTTATTTTATTGAAATCAATAAAACCATGTGCTAATAAATCCTGTTTATGTAGCATATTGGTTAGATTTTTTGTATGTTTTGTTATAAAAAAAGGTATGTTTATTTCTTTTGTGGTCAAGGAAATCAGTTTGCCGCCTATTTTAATAATTGAAAAATTATTTTTATGTTATGTATTTTGCATATACATATCTTCCATTTTTATTGATTTAATTTTTCTATTTTGCATTTTTAATGGTTTAGGACTTAGAAAGGTGTTTTACATGATAACTTTTGAATTATGTGATTAAATTATTAAATATTATTTGATAGCAATTACGGAATAATTGTAGGAAAAATCGTATATTATTTTATAAGCACTTTAATTCACATTCTTGTTACTTGTTTTATTTGAAAATAAAAGAAAACAGTTTTTTTGTAGTACATGGCGGTAAAATGATCAGATCCTTCTTTGAAACGGGTCCCTGTCTTTACGGCAGATTTCATTACGGAATATGTCAGTTCGGCATGCTTGAGTATGGCATATTTCGATTAGGCATATTTCATTACGGCATGTGGTACACTATACGACATATTTCAGTATTGCATATGGTTACACTATGGCATGTTACACAAGTATACTACAGAACATTTCAGTACGGCATAAGGACAAAATTGTACATTTTAAGACTTGGCTATTTCTTAACCGAGTATCTATTTCTTAACTGATTGTACTGAAATTCATTCCCTTAATAGAACTCTCCTTCAGAATTTGAAATTGTTTCTTGATTTAATATAATCTTCCTTAACTTAACTAAATTAAATTTTCCTTTACTTAACAGAATTCTCCTTCACTTAATAGAATCATCCTATACTTAAGAAAATTTTCCATCACTTAATTCCCTTCACTTTGATTCACTTATCAGAGTTTTCCTTCACTTAATAAAATAAAATGTATTCTCCGAGTGGAAATAAATTTGTATTGGTTAGTTTGTATTTACGAAGTTAGTGTAATACCTTCAATTTCAAATTTTTAACTAAATCTAATTTTGAAAATAAAGCTACAAAGGTACGTATAATAGCCCATTTTTATCCATTTTGTTCTATCGTAATTAGGAATTTTGAGATTTATTTTCAAAGCAAAGGAACAGGCCTTCTACGCTAATAATTAATTCGCGATGATGACCTATTGAGTATTGGCAACAAAAAATAAAAAATTAGTTCAACAATTAAATTGAAGAATTGAATTCGGGCTTTTGACACATTCGGGCTTTCGTCACAATCGGCACATCGACACCTTCGTCCTTCTACCTATTGGGCCTTTCGACATAACCGGCCTCTCGACATTCGGCCTTTCGGTATTCGGCCTTTCGACTCATTCGGCCTTTCGACCCATTCGACGTTCGGCCTTTCGTGACTCGGCCTTTCGACATCCGGCATTTCGATCTTATTCCAGTGCATGTACTCTTTAGTAGAGATTATGCCGGTACTGCGTCCTATTATTGGAATTCACACATTTTTATTTGAGGAATTGCCCTTCGGCAAAACAAACTTTTAAAATTTCTCAAAATTTATAGATTTGTACTTTTCCCATTATAGCGAAGTTATATTGGGTAAGTATTTTAATCGTGAAAAAAAAATGTTGCCAGATTTTCACATTTCTCGACGAATTAGGTTACCAGTGGTGACATGTTCTACCACCACTATTTTCGATTTTGGAAAGGCCTTGTATCTAATTTTTTCAAAAATAAAATTGTACGCTATTTCGAATATTTAAGTGTACGTTTTCTGTATTATGCTCCCGACTTATTCTATTCATCGGGCTATTTCTCCTCCAATTTATTACCAAATTTGTTTTTTTTCGATTCTTTACCGATTACGATGAATTTAGACAGTATAGCAATGTATTCCATTGGACAGAGATCGCAATAGGTAAAGCGTAATTGAGAAAACATGTCATCCGAAGATATTGATTTTGGTCGCAAAATCAGGATTGAGTAATGAGAATTTTATATATTTACTATTAGGGCATGAATGATTAATCGGTTTCCGAACAAAACGAAAAACGAAACGATTAATAGTTCATTTTTAGACCGATTAATCGTATACGTTATACGTTATTTTAAATAAATTTCTGAAGCCATTTTGGATAGAACTTCACTGTTTTTTAACAGGTTATATTGAAATTTGACATGCGCATTGGAACAAGAATCCTTGAAATGATTTTCAGGTGAATTTTTGGAATTTAGCCAATTAGTATGGAACTTGGTTATTTCGCAACCGATTACGATGAAACCCGACAGATACAATGGAAGTGGGAATCTAAACTAATATTGAGATGAAGTTCAGAAATTTTGCTCATTTATTTATTTATTTTTTAGGTTAGGGTATAGGCCTAACCATACTTGGAATAAAAAAAATAAAAAAAATAAGAAACTGAACGAAACCTAATTTTTTTTATTTTATTTTGACAGTTCGACCATAGTTTGCTTAAGTTCTTAAGTTTACAGCGATTTTATTTTTGTGAAAAATTAATTAGATTAATTAAAAGTTTAGATTTTATTAATAACGATAGATAGGATACTTAGTAAAAATATATGTATATAATTTTTTCAAATTCAGTTATTTTTAGCTAAAGTTTAATTCTTATATTCAATTTTTTATAGGTTATGTTTGGGTTTTTGGATAAATAGTTAATAAGTTAATTTATAAATTAAAATACTAGAATTACTTAGGATTATTAATTTAAAGATAGGATCAGATAGTTTGGTAGATTAATTTAATTTTTTTACGAGTTTAATTTATAATATTTGCGGTATTTTAGTGTTAGATTTGTGTACATACATAATATATGAATTAGTAAATTTAGTTAACAGTTTAGTAATTTTAGATAGTGTAGACATATAATTAGATTATTAAATATTAAAGCTTAACTATAATAGACATATATTAGGCATTTTTACAAAAAAAAATAAAAATGAGCAAGGAAGTAAAGTTGGCAAAACTTCAGAAGTTAACTAAATTCTTGACGAATTAAAAACTCTAAAAGAGTTAAAAGAAAGCCGCCGATCAAAGCGGTCGTGTAGTGTTCGGCCAATAACCCGCACCAGAAATGTGAACGGTTATTATAAGGTAACCTTTCTAAAAAATTAAGGAGCTGGACCCTGGCCAATTTTTTATTCATACGAGGATGAATAAAAATACTTTTAGTTTGCTGCTAAATTTAGTAAAGTCTGAAATGGAGACATCGCATAAAAATCACAGAAATGTATAACAATTTACACACTTTTATTCTTATATGATCTATTTGATTAATTTATAAATTGTATTTTTGATTTATTTTTATTTAAAACTTATTAAATTAAGAAAAAAAATTATTACAAGCAGACAAGCTTCTGTTCACGTTAAAAATTATTTTTTTGTTTATTGTTGCTTTTTGTCTTTTTTTATTTTTCTTAAGTTTACACGAAAAATTTCGCTCGTTTTAAGTTTTTTAAGTGAAGGCTAAAATTTAACGAACCCATCGAAACAATTTTTAAGTTTTTTATTTCAAGTATGGTCGAATGCACACAAATCCCCTTTCTCGCTCTCTTAAGTTATTTTTTTTATTTTTCTTATTCTAACTATGGTTCTCGCTTATGTTAGGTTAGGTTAGGGTGGCTGTCATAAGGGACCCGCATATACTCACTGAAACATCCAGAGATTACAACGAAGCGTTGAATACACCTGACGTCCATCCCATTGAGATCCGCCAGGTAGCTGAAAAGCGCAGCTCCTAAAAATTGCCACCTACTTAACACTAAACGGGGACAAGTACAGAGTAGATGGAGTACAGTTTCTTCCTCCTCTACATCTTCGCAGCTTGTACAGTAATCATTTGAGGAGACTTCTAGTCTCTGCGCATGCTCACCTATTGGGAGTATAAATAAGGGTTGAGGTTTTTTTTTGTAAATTCAAAGCTTTATTCACAGAAAGTATTACAATCTATTTTATTCAAAGTATTGTCAATCGTTAGCTACGATGCTGTCGTGCTGAAAGATCAATTTGTTAAGTCTTTTGGCATATTGTGGGCGTTTGAGCTTCAATGCTCCACTTAATTGCATCAATTTGATAACATTCTCCATGATGGTTTCGTTAGGCTGGAGTAGCTCATAGTAGACCACTCCGAGCTGATCCCACCAGATGCACAGCATTAGCTTATTGCCATGAATACTCGGTTTGGCCGTTGAAGCTGACGCATGACCGGCCTTACCCACGATTTTCTGCGCTTTGGATTGTCTTAGTGAATCCACTTTTCGTCCTACGTCATGATTCGATGCAACAAACCCTTCCGATTTTGTCTTTAAAGCAGTTATTAGCCAATTTCCTTGTTTTTGCACTATACCCATGGTCTTGAGATGGTTCGCAATCGCTTGTTGAGTCACTCCCAAAGTTCCAGCGAGTGGTACTTTTCGTAGTCTCGCAGCCTCCGAGGCTCCCTGTATTTTACCACAGTAAAGCATCCAGGCATTTATTTTGACACTTCTTATTTCATATTTGTATGTTCTGAGGACTTCTTTATAGCAAAAGTCCCAAATCCGCAGCAATTCTTGGTTTCTTTGGAAAGATTTAGAAAGCCACGTTTTACAAATAACAAAAATATCATATGAAATCGAAATGATTTTGATTTACCAAGAATACTTGAAGCATTGTTGTAGAAGAAAGAATTATAGATGATTAGTCCTGTGCTTACAAGTTCGAGTGGCCCTCCGTTGATGACGCGAGGGTGATAGAGGAGGTTTCCCGATTTTAATTCCCTGTTGAAACGTTCGTTGACGCTGATTGAGGATGACGCTGTTTGTGGTGCTGCCGAAGTATAGGACCCTGATAAAAATTAGAATTTTCGAACGGTCTTACGCACGTCCCTCGGCCAATTGTCCATGAATACAACTTTGGACTTCACGTCGAAAACCACTCCCACTTTAAAGCAAAGATAAGTAATTTCCTCTAACTTCAGACCTTTCGGTATCAGTTCCGTTGCTTTGGCATTAGATACATATCTCCAAGATCTCGTTGACAAAATCCGAAATTGCAGTTTCCGTGACAGAAGGCTCAAACTGAGCTATAAGGAATCAAAACTTCGGCTTCATTGTCCTTATGGAGGTGGACAAATTTGAGGCGTCAGCCTTCGTGCCACATATTGAAGCATAAGATGGTTGTGGGTTGACATTTGAAACTGGCTCGACGGCAATGGATGAGGAAGAGGTTCAGTAATTTGATTGGAACTTGGCTATTTTTTAACGGAGTTTAGTGAATATGGCCAAGCAGGATGGAACTTGGCTATTTCTTAGGCGATTATGAAGAACTCGACAGGTATAATGGAAATGGGATTCTAGAATTATTTTAGACAAAAATATAAGGTTCTTCCGGTACATAACCAGATAATTGTTTTACGAAGAGCGAAATTAATTATTCTAATTAATATTTTAAATAAAGTTCTGGAATATCGCCAGTTAGGGCACAGCTTGGCTACTTCTTAACTGATTATGATGAAATTCGAGATGCACTACGAATATAAGATTTTAAAATGATTTTTCTAATTCGAGGACCCTATACTACTGTTAGAAGTTTATCTAATGCTACGCGTGCGGTCACACACTAATTTTTATTTTATTTTGATTGTGATTAAATTTCCCGGCAGATGTACTATATAGTAAATATGTCAATATAAGAAATCTCAACAGCTGCCAGATTCACAAAAACTTTAATAGACAATATCATAAAAGCTACTGTTGAGGTACTGTGAACCAGGCAACTGTTGAGGTTTATGTATCTGCTAAAGCCAGATCAAAAATCGGTTAAGAAATAGCCAATAAATTGGCCAAATTTCAAAACTTAACCTAAAAACCATTTTAGAATCGGGTTTTTGGTCGTTTAACAACCAATTGTTGTTGAACGTGACCAAATGTAAGGTTATGCCTTTCTTTCGAATGCGTTCACCTAATTTTCGCCGTTATATTTTAAGCGTATTTGTAAAGACTTTAATGAGGTCACACTAAAATCTTTGTTTTCAATTGGATTGACATTTTCATCAGCAGTTTACCTGTTGAAATGTTTCTACGAGGTGTCCCGCAGACAGATCAACTTTTTGTTTACTGCTTCGAGGTTCGAGCCCATCTTCTGTCATCATTTTCAATTGTTGGTCTCTTAACCACTTTCGTTGCTTTTCATAAGGAGTATTCAGAGTCTTTTTGGCCAGCGAGTGAAGACAAATCTGTTGTTTCATTCTTGACTGTTCTGATAAGAGATTTCAGTTTTTTACATAGGTTATTAAACACGGTTTTATTTTCTGTATTTCGATTTATTTGCCAAGACTTTCGTGCTATTTAATTCTTTGCCCCAAGCTCTCTTACTTCAAGTGGATAATTTTAACAACTGATGCTTACATAACTGAGTGGAGTACTTCGTCATGAAGTTTCTTGTATATTTTCTATTAGCCTTTCTACTTCCTCTACGACGCATATGGTATTTCTTATTGGTACTTGAAGATCGATATTTTCTTAGACCATATAATATAATGGACCACCAGCAATGGCTTTTAACTGTCTCCAACATCTGTAGCGCAAAGTAGCCTTGTGACCGATAGGGTAACTATAGCAAGTATAATCAAAATTAGTACCCACAGATGTCGCTACATACCAACAGATGTCACTGCAACTTCATCCATCGTAAATCTTTTAAATCTAAATAATAAATCTTATGTTAGAACAAAGTTAAATAAAATTATCCATTTTATGGGTTAAGAAAATAATTTTTTTGCCTGATCGTTTTTTATTTTATTTATATGTAAATTTTAATTTGCACTGACTTCTGTTGGTACTAAATGTATCTACTGAATTTTGTAGTGACATCTGTGGGTACTAATTTTGATTATACTTGTTATAGTTACCCTATCGGTCACAAGGCTACTTTGCGCTGCAGATGGTGGAGACAGGCTACTTTACAATTTTATATGGAAACGTCACTTCGCTAGCGGTCCATTCTATTGTATGGTCTAAGGATATTTTGCTGTAACAGTTCACGAAAAAGGTTCCAATTAGTATTCTTATTAGAGAGTGTTGATGTGAATTCGTTTTTAATTACTGTTTCACTGACTGTCATAATAACAGGAGAGTAATCGAGGAGAGTAAACGCTTCCTTATTTTCCATGCGAATATATTTATCTAATATACCTTTGGTTACATAAAAATCTATAAGATTCGGTGTTTTGTTTAAATTGGTTGGCCAGTATACGTTGGTGAGCCGTGCCAGAATGAAAATCGTATTTAAATATTTTTTCTTTTGGTGTTTTAACTCTGGAATTCCAGTAAGTGTTTCCCCTTTCAAGTTATGTCGTGGTGGACAGTATATTGCTGATATATTTACTTCTTTGGGCTTTGTTTGAATTTTGATAGTTGTAACTTGCATAGGTTCAATTTCAACTTTTAAATCCGCCTTTTTTTTTTTTGACCATGTATTTTGGCATGTATGATAACCTAGTGAAATAAGTTTCGGTACTAAGCATATGTCAATTTTTTGTGAATATAAAAATATTTCCAGGTCGGGGATGTTTTGGATCAACCCATTCGCTTTCCAAATTACTATTCTAAACATTTATAAATTTATCTTTGATTTTCTAGTCGCAGGTCATAAGATCCCGGATTTATCTGTCATTGAGGTCATCAATAGGGACCTTAAAGTGAACCTCATCTTAAATTAAATTCAGGAAAAAGCGCAGAAACATGAAGAAAAGCTCTGGTAACATGTCAAAATTGAGCTGGTGTAATTGTTAGCTTAAACAGCATTGTGCTGATCTAAAATCCACTACTAAGATGTAGTTTACGCCAATGGAATGAAACCATAGATTAATATAAGTTAGTAAATTAAGTCAGAAACAAATTGCTCGTTAGTCCAAGAGACTAGATTGTAAATACATAAAATAAAAAAAAAGATAAAAAACATGACATGAAATTAGTAGTTTAGTAATGAGTTGTTTAAATTTTTGTCTATTGATAATTGTTAATTTGTATTTGTTTGTTTACCGATTGTACATATTTACTGTAGGTTTTAATAAATAAACAAAAACAATCAATCAACCAATCGCCACCACTGAATTGAATTCAAATTTTGTAAACAGTTTACTGGATTATCTCATTTATCGTGAACATAAAAAACCTTGGATCCGTTTATGGATCCGCTTTGGCCTTAGCAGATTTAAACTAAGGCGATTATCATGCTTATTTTATGTGTTCATTGTTGTCCCGCTTTGTGATTAGAAATTTTACTTTAAAACGACCAATTAAAGTACAATTTAGGCAATATGATTATAAATTGAATTAACTGTTGCTATAAGATCAATCTATAATAACCGCAATTACTCTAACGATAACCAGAACAAGAATACAATGATATGATGAATACAATAAGTTGCCTTTGTGTAAACAATCTGTTGAGCTCATCCTACATCCCTTCATTAGAAACTCTAAAACAATTTAGCGTTGAAGTAATTCTCTGAAATTAACATTTATTCGACCTAATGTATAATTGCACATGCTAATTTCTCGAATATCTAAATTTGAAACTACCCTTAACCCATATATCTCAAAAGCGTTTATAATAAACAAACAACTGCTTCTTAGACATTGAACTTAACGCATCAATGTAATTTTGTACATACAAAATAGCGGAACAAAAAATAAAAATTAGATTAAAAAATTATAAATAGTATACGAGTACAAAAAAAAAAAACTTTCCATATAATACTAAAATATTTTCGAGTAGTATACATTTAGTAATATATTCTCTTCACAAACCTTCATAAATCACAATTTTTTATTTTTTATTTTTTTGTGTTTTAGATCCATCCCATGATTTAAATTTTAAATGACTTCCAATATAATATGTATTAAAAGCATTTCTATTTAGTATTTTAATTAGTATGTATTACAGCTCTCTTGTCTCGCTGCTATAGAGGTCGCGTTAAAAAAAAAATCCGTATTTAATATGGATATATGTACTAACAAGCGATAAGTGCAACGCAATTAGTAAATATTTAATAGTTTCGGAAATTTTTATCAAAAATAAAAAAAACGCAACAACAACATCAAAATGTATTTTTGGCGAATTACATTTTAAATTCGCGTTCTTTGGATTACTAATAAAGCGAGTTGACACCTATAGAAAAACACCAGCTGTATTAGTATGCGAATATGTGATACTATTTAAAAAAAAAAAAAAAGTGTAATAATAATAAAAATGTGTTTTTAATTTTATTTTTTTATAGCGCAGGGTTCATTTTTTTTTTTTTTTTTTTTATTATTGATTTTAACGATTTTGGACGCGTATATAAGAAACGTTTGTAAAGTGCAAGAATTTTTTACAGAATTGAGTAGTATTTTTTGGAGTTTGCCTCTGTTCAACTAAACTAAAGCAGAACTATTGAGAAATTTGCTTACGTGTACAATTATTTATCGGCCCGTCTCACGTTATGTTATTGTTAAAGAAATAAGAGTTGTGCAATTTGTTAAAAGAAATATGTATGTTTAAACATCGCCCGTACTCGTATATAATGCTTATACTGAATTTTTGTCGGATTTTCTTAAATCTATGTATTAGAGTCATAATTGAAGTTTTAGTAAAACGAAATTTTACATACATACACTATGTGATTAGCCGAGCCTCTGGAAAAAATATACGCTAACCCATAGGTCAAAACAAAATATTTAGTATCCAGTTTTCTTACGGTCTTTTTCTCACTTATTATTAGTAATAAAAAAAAAAATCGATAGAACTTACATACATACATTTCAGACATAAGTAATACTTATGAATATTAATTGTGTGTTATGTTTTAGGTGTAATAAATTCAGTTAATATCAACACCTGTACAAAAGATTTTCAATTTTCTTTTTGAATTATGAACGGAACGATCGACTTCTGTGGTTATGTCTTATGAATCCAGAATGAGAAAAAAAAATTAAAATTTATTTTGGACTATACTGGACACAGATACTGGATCACGCATGCAATTCTAAACATTAGTGTTTACTATAATTTTAATTCCATGACGTTTAGACCGGAAACGCGACCTCATGTGGTATACCAGGTTATTGAATGGTTTCCTAATCGGTTTCTATAACAATCTATTATCTGCACCCTGCATCTGCTATGTAGTGATTGTGATTTTCCGAGAAATTGTAGTTCTCGAGAAACCGAGAAATGTGTTTTCCGACTAATTTCGTTTTTCGAGAATTTTTGAGTTTTCAAATTTTTTGTCAAGTTTCTTGGAACATCTCGAGAATTTTTCTATTTTTTAAATTACTAAATTTTTTTTTTTTTTTTAACAATTTATTTTATTACGACTGAGACCGTGCTCATGCACTGCTTGAGCATACTTTTTTACATTCTAACGTCCTTTCAATTATGTTGGTGATTCTATGAACCTGTTCAATAGTAGAATGCTTTTCTCTGAATCCAAATTGATGTGGAGGAATTAGTTGTTGGTCCTCAATTATTGGTTTAAGTCTCCTTAGTAATAATTTTTCAAAGAGTTTTGACATAATTGGCAGCAGAGAAATTGGCCTGTATGATTTTTTATCGTTAGGTGGTCTATCAGATTTTGGTATCATGATTACTTCTGCTACTTTCGCATTGATTATGTGGAGTAGCTTAGGAAATCCTTTGTCTGGTAGAGCTTTGATAATTTAGCAAGTAATCAAGTCATACCCTGGGGCTTTTTTAACATTCATGTTACTTTTCACTTCTTCTTTTAATTCTTTGAGAGTTACTGGCCGAATTATTTCATTGAGTTGTTCCAATTCGTCTTCCAACTGTCGAAAATTTTTTATCGGTACCTGGAGATTGATTTTGTCTTTCATTAATTCGCCAAAGAGAGCCCAGTTTGTTTTTGAATTTGTTAATCTGGGTGCACTTGCCCTTTGAATTACAGTTTCACTGACTGTCATGATAACCGGTGAGTGATCCGATACTAGAGAATTGCTGTTTTCAGTGTGAATATAGTTCTGAGATATACCTCTTGCTACATAAAAGTCGATTAGGTCCGGTATCTATTAGCTTCGTCACTGGGCCTGTATGTTGGGGAACCACCAGAGTAAAATTCCATTTTGATGTCTGCTCTGCTTGAAACAATTGACGTCGTAAGTCTAGATCCCCAATAGGTGTTTTACGCATTAAAGTCACCTTAAATAATAAAATCACGTCCTAACGATTTAAATAGTTTAATGTAGTCCTCCCTATTCAAGTTATGCCGGAGAGGACAGTATATTGCGGAGACAGTAAGCTGTCTGTGTTTAATGTGAATCCTAACAGTAGTGACTTGCATTGTTTCTTCTTCGATTTCTGTTTCTACATGGTGTTTTATATTTTCTTTTATTAGTAATGCCGAACCACCTCTTGCTCTCTCCGCTGGATGAATGGAATGATATAAGTTATAACCCCGGATTTTAACAAACGAAGATTTAACAAAATGGCTTTCGGATATTAGGAAAATGTCAATTTTTTCTGTATTTAAAATTTTTCTATTTCTGGAATATGTTGCATAAGCCCATTCGCATTCCAGATTGCTATTCTGAACGTTGAGTTCTTACTTAACATTTTTTATCGGATTGCGTTGTGGGAGTTGCATTTTCTTCAGTTGATCAAATATCATGTTGTTCAGATTACTTTGGTCATCTAGCCGCTTTGTAATAGCTTCGATGCTGTTCATAATGCTTTCCATAATTCGATTATTTTCAGAGCCCATATATTTGGTTAAACCCGAGCTTTTCACTACCTGAGCAAATGTTCTTCTTTACCCTACGTTGCTTGGTTGTGGATTTTGATCCATCTCATTTGATGGTTGAATCCTTCGAATTTCATGATTTTGCGGTTGATTTCGTGATTTATCTCTTAATTTTTGTAGGTGTTTAGCAACCTCACAGCCCCGATAATTGGCCGGATGTTGACCTTTACAATTTATACACTTAGCTGACACATCTCTCCCTATTGTACACGTCTTGGTAAAATGTTTACCTGAGCATTTTACACATCTTGGATCCCGGCTGCAACATTTTTGGGTGTGATTAAATCCCTGACATTTCTTGCGTTGAGGTATGCGTGTAGTGATTCCCTCATTGGTTCAATTTTTACCTTCATGTGAAGAAACCATAAATGTTTTGAACATTCTCTTTGTTATCAAATACAAGCATAAAAAGAGGGAGCCCCCTTTTATTGAAAGTTTGGTTTCCTTCTTGGTTTTCTATTCGCTCTTTTTTAACAATATTCACTGCATCTACAATAGTATTTGAAGGCCTTTATTTTTTGAGTCTTCCATTATTTCTTGGCTTGAGCAAGTGTGATGCAAACCTCATAGGTAAACCACTGATACTTTTCAGCATTCAGCTTCATAGATTAATGTTCTATAGGTTTCCTGAGTCCAGATTATTAATTTTCCAAACGTCATTGTTTAGCGCTGTTACCTTATATTCTTTGTCAGTAACCGATTTCATCAGTGACTGAATTTTTGGATAACTGGTTAATCCCACGATATTTATTGGTGGGGGTGGTTTTTCTTTCGGTTGCACCAGTTTTGGTGCAATGTTCTTGGTAGATTTACTACCTTTTGGTTGATTGACCTCGGGTTGGACAACTTCCGGTTCGGTACTTATAGTTCCACTAACATTTAGTTGTTCAACCTCAGGTGACGACAAAAGGTTGCGGCGGATGCAAGACACTCGGAGCCCCCCTATCTGTTGGGGGCTCGAGTAATTTAACAAGTCAAGAGAAACCGTGGTAACAAAAAAACTGGGTTTATTATTGCAGACTGTGATGTATTCATAAATGATTTCAGAATGAATTTATTTATTTATTCATCAAACAACACGGAAAAAAATAATTTCTAATATGAAGAAAAAACGGATTAGTTCAAGAAAATTTGTACATCATTTTTCAGCTAAACGAAATTTTTCTCACCACAAACTTTCCGTTTCTTAATTTAAAATTCTTCTAAAATATTAAAATAATCTTTATTTATTTGATATGAGAAAACTAAATTCTTGATACAAGAAAACGTGATTACATAGAGAATATGGTTTTTTTCATGGTTAATTCTTATTTCTTAAGTTTAACAAAATCGGTTTGTTTGTAGAAACCGATTCTTTTGATTGACAACTAGAAATTTTTATGGTGAGAAATCTCGTTTCTTTATTTAAGTAGCATTTTCTGTAAATAAACAGATATTTTCTTGCTGAAAAACACATATTTTCTTGAGTAGAGTAAAAATTTACCAATCTATTGTTTGGATTTTCTTGTATGCATCCGTTTATTTCTTATAAGAAACTTGCTATTTCATGACTATAGAAAACAATTTATAAATCTATTGTTTGCGTTTTCTTGTATGCATCGGTTTTCTTCTTCCAGGGAACTTGAATATTCTTCACTAGAGAAACGAATATTCTTCACTAGTTACGCAATATTTCTTCGTTTCAGAAATATTTCTTCAATTTGAGAAATGGTTGTTTAAAATAATACAATTATATGACAATTTATTTTTGTGTTTTTTATTTCACCATCAGATACAGAAAATATTTAAATACGAATTTGATAATTTCTATTGTTATTAGTTTCATTATATTTAAATATAATTAATTATAATTTTCACTTAGAACTAAGCTTATAATCGTTGTAATATAATGTTAAGGTTAGACTTTCAATTTTTGTTTTTTAACTAAGAATTTAATTATCAAACATTATTACAAAAAGTATCACTATATCAAAAAAAATTGTAGATTTTAAATAGATAATAAAGTTGGTTTTAATATTTTAATTCCATTTGGAAGTGTAAATCAAATGATTTAAATGTATTAGATTTGTTTTAATAAATTCATATTTTGCCTTCTTCTGTGCCAACATAATTAATGCCAATAATTTTTAGCAGTTTGTTTTTTCTGTAAAACAAAGGAAATAGGATTTTTTTAAAGAAATTCTCTTGCATTTAATAACAGAAATACTTATATATGTTTTAAACATCTGAGACATTTGAATATCGAGCAAGCCGGGAGAAAATATTAAAAACATTTTTAAATGTTTCCAGAAATCCTTTTTCTGTTTTCACTTTACACCATTTTGAAGTGGAAACACCACCGTTTAAAAAATCTAAGTTTGTTCACTTTTAACAAAAGAACATTTTCACAAAATCCCACTTTATAAATCACAAAAAAATTTTACGTTTCTCACTGTTGAATGTTCGCAATAGAATGCTTTTTTGGTACGAACATCCATTATATAATGGTAGATACATACAATTATAATAATTTAATGATAATTTTCTCGTCTCAAGAAAGGCTTACTTAGTTGAAATACTTTATTCTATTGTTATGAGAAACAAGTTTTTCATATTATGAAATATTTTCTTGTATTAAAAATATTTTCTCAGATTAAGAAATTTTTGTTCAAATGAAAAAGAAAATGTTTTCTTGTCCTGAGAGACGTAAAATCATAGTTTTATTGTTAATAGAATTTATTAAGGAATATTTTCTTCAATTGAAGATTCTTTCTTAGTTCAAGAATAACATAAACAAATTGGTTGTTTCGAAGAGAGAATAAACTTTTCCTTGTTGTGCCACCTAATTAAAAATAATCTAAATTATTCGGAATGCTGTACTATATTTTCCAAATTGTTCATAACATAATTAGACACCCAACTTAGTTGTGTATTATAACCCAATTATTTCAGCTATAAAAAGGAACAAAGTTAGCAGAATGTGTACAAAATGCTCTAATCTCTCATTGTATACAGTACTCTCCACAAATGTTTGCAAACCATAAATAATTTTTTTTTTTTTTTTTTTTTTTAAATGCTGCCAATGGCTTTATTCTTGAATCTTTCTACATAAGAAACTAACAAGAAGTAATCAAATCTTAAGCTAAAATTATTACATATTTTAAGTCTTAACCAATGTTAATACTTATTGTTGGTGCTCACAATTTAATTAATTTAGATTATACTTATACATACATATGAATAACATCAACATTTAATAAATTTACAGGTTCACAGGTTCATCAGTCCGAGTGGATCTGTTCTTTTCAGTCGCCTAAATCGTGGCTGTTTTAATATATCCCTGGCCAATTCGTTGGGATGCGCTTCTAGTTTTGAATAATATTTAGAACTGAATTCTTTAATTGTTTCTTTAATGGTTTTAATCCCAAGGTCATCATGTATATTACTATTTCGAATGTACCACGGAGCATTAGTAATACTTCGAAGTATTTTCGCTTGAGTTCGTTGCAGGAGCTCTCTGTTTGAAGCGCTGGTGGATCCCCATAACTGAATACCATATGTCCATATGGGTTTGATAATCGCTTTGTACAGTAAAACTTTATTGGCTAATGACAACTGAGATTTCCTTCCCATTAGCCAATACATTTTGGCAAATGTCAGTTTTATTTGGTTGCGCTTAGTTTCAATATGGGTTTTCCACGTTAACCTTCTATCCAGGTGCAAACCTAAGTATTTGACCTTCGTTTGTTGAGGAATATTTGTATTGTTTAATTTCACTGGTGGGCAGGTGCGTTTGTTCAGCGTGAATGTGATGTGAGTTGATTTGTTTTCGTTCGCTTTTATTCGCCACGTCTTTAGCCAGTCCGCGATTTTGTTTAAATGATTCTGCAACTCCTTTGAGGCAATTTCGGGATTATTGTGTGACACCAGGATGGCCGTATCATCGGCAAATGTTGATATTGTTACTTTGTTGGTTACAGGTAAATCAAATAATTAAAATAAATAATTAAATTAAATAAATAATTAAATTTGAATAAAAACATAAAAATGCTTTTATGAAATTCATTTATTTATTTCAATATACATATGTATTAAATTTTTTAGATGGATGATTTCAAGAAAATTGGATAATACCTATATTTTGAGAAAAGATTTTATTTCTAGATTTAAGAAAAATTCAATCTTATTATTAAGATTTCAATAGTTTCTTGAATCAAGAAATTGCATTTGTGTTGATCAAGAAAATTTTTTATTTTTAAAACAACGAATTCCAAGAAAATTGGACAATATAGTTTGAGAAAAGGGTCAATTTCTGATGCAAGAAAAATTGGAAATAAAACAATCGTATTTTCCTCCATTCGTTGTTTTTTTTCTTCAATCAAGAATTTTGAGCAGTTATAGATGCAAGAAACTTAATCTCAGATTACAATTAAGCAACAAATTTTAACTCAAGAATTTTTTTATCATTTCAAGAAACTCAAATCTTACATGAAGAAAAACGCGATAGAAATAAGAAAATTAGCTTTTAAATGGAGAAAAAGTACATTTTCTTCAATTAAAAATCTGTTTTCTTCGTGGTAACAACACTAGTTTTTTCCGTGAATCTGTGTGGATGCTTAAAATCCAGTGTTGACTGCTGCTATACATTACAATTTTAAAAAAATTACATTAAACATATAAGATTAAAAGTTTTCAAAAAGTGTAGTGAAGATCATAAAAATAGAAGGAAACCCCATTACAGGATGTAATCGCATTACCGGCATCTCAACAATGCTGTCAACCATTAGGCACCAATCCTACAATAAAGAAGGATAAACAAAACTTTTTATTACGTAATAATTGGACTTGCATGTATAATACTTTATATACATCCATTCAAACAAAGTCATTTTCATTCATTCAAAGGCCAAAAAAATGTTTGAACATAGTATTCTAATTTCTATTATGTACTTTTATTGTTTTTATTTTTTACGTGAATATATTGCAAAGGAAATCTTTACGCGTCTATAACTTTGGAATGCGAGCACCTGAAGATCTTAGCCATACCACGTTTTTCTTATCTGATCAAGGTCTATAAGTCTGTCTTTGTTTCATGAAAATCGGATAAGTACTTTTTGAATTAATATTTGTTAACAGACATCAATAACGGGGATATAATACATCTCTCTCGCTCTAGCACTTTGCTTGAGTTGAGATGCCTAAAATTATACAAAACAATAAATAAAAATTTAAAATTGCACTTGAAATTTCACCAAATTACTCACACTATCACATTCGAATAAAAATATTTTTAGACCGCGGATTGAAAATATTTCAAATTCCGACAAATGTTTGTAAGCAATTTAAAGTAATAACGTATGTTGATTTGAATTTGAAATTTAAAAATAAGACAAGTGAAGTTGGTTAGGGTACTAAACACCCTTATTAGTACATATCATGTGGTTGTGCTAAAAAAATGAAGTAAAAACGAGATGTGGAAGAGATGAAAAAAAATAAATAGAAAAGGATTGATTGTGTGAGATTCAATGAATAGTGTCGTGTTTTATAATTTAAAAGTATAAATTGCTATATTTTCAATTCATCATTGAAGGCTATTGAACATTTTAGGAGCCAAAATTAAAAATGAGTTTGAAAGTTTGTTGTGTAGAATCTTTGAAGCCGAATATACTGAGGATTCTTTAAGTTGTATCTAGTGCTGACCTTTGACTGGTTCACAATGATAACAAAAAAAGCTTTCAATACTTTGAACATAAACAGATGCTTAAGTGAAAATATCTCCGCAGGAATTGAAATAGAGGCCATGAAGCAGAAGTCCTCTGCGCATTAAAAATAATCCTAACAATATGCTTCTGCGCAATAATGAGTGGTTGAATTCTGGAGTAGTAAGTGCCACCCTAATAAACTAAGCCATAAGACAATTTCGAGTCAACTATTAATGCAAAGTATATATTACTTAAAACTGCAGTCGGGCATGCTCTACGTAGTAAGTAAAATTTCCTAATCTATTATGAGATACTTACGAAGGTCATCGATATGGTGCCTGCAATAGCTAATCATCGCTAATCTTAAAGAACATACCTTTAGTTTTTGTACTTAAGAAGTTAATTGGGAATTAAAGTTAATATAAAAAATAAAATTCAAATATGTATATCAAAAACAGCAATGAACCTAATACTGAACCTTGCGGAACCTTTTTAAAATTTTAGGCAGACTCATAATATCTTTGATCTTAACAAGAGACGATTTTTTTTTGATGAAGAAGTTGCTAAACAGATCATTTCCAGATGAATGCGATATTTTAAGTTCCGATATTATATTTAGAATTTGAAGCGGAAAAGTTTCTAAAAACACACACGATTTTAATTGAGAATTGCTGTTTATAAGATTGGCGCAGGATTCATCATCACAGTTAATCGATTGTTTCAAATTTAAGACAGCATTTACGAAGTGATTATTAAACAAATCAGTCAATTCGCGTGGATCAGTTACTGAAGCATTTTCATTAACAGATATTTCTTCAATTTGAGCGTTTGACCTGGATGTTTCAAATCTCCTCGACTAATTTCAAACTTTGTTTAATGTTATCATATTGACAGCGTGAAACTTATTATTAAAATAATTAGCTTTTGTCAAAACTATTCCCTGCTTAACAGCTTTAATTAGTGCCTTAACTCGATTCGTAAAGTCAGGGTCATTTAAATTATTATTAAGCTTTTTCGAAAGTTTATTTTTATACCTAATTTTCCTAAGAAGGGCAGGCCTTATCCAAGGCTTAATAATTCTATCTTTTGCTTTAACCTCAACCAACGAAGTATTTCCATCAACATAAAATTTTAAAAGATTTATGAAATAGCTATAAGTGCTCGTCATATCAATTTGAGAGTAAACAGAAGACCAACTTTCTTCGTTTAAAATTTTAAATAAATTCGAATAATTTTGATATTCCGTTTCGATTTAGATGAGTAAGAATTAGAAACATAAATAAGTACAAATACAATACTGGTATGCAATGGTCAGTGATATTTAAATTTCTATAATGTCAGCTTAGTAGCTAAACTCAAACTTCGGTGAATGCCTGAAAAACAAGTGATCAATGCTGGTGTATGAATGCGCGGGTTGGCTTATTTATCCGCGATTTAAGGCCGTGAGAGGCCATCATAAGCATGTAATCAACTGAGGTCGGTGGAAATTTAAAATTATTTAAGTTCAGATCACGAAAAACCATTAAATTCTTGGATTTGATCTGTAGTAAAATATTATTAAGTTCCTCAATGAAAACAGCTGTGCGCACAGAATGTAACCTGTAATTAAATTCTGTAACGGTCACTGATCGGTATACTGGCAAGTTCCGGTATGTGAAGGACCGTGATAAAACCGCCTGTATTTGTCCATTCGGGCTTTATCGGTTTAAAAGAATGCCATTTGGTGTCAAGAATAATCCTTCCACGTTCCAGCGACTCATGGATCGGATGAAGGCGGAGATTTCAGATGTCACTATTTTCGCGAATCTCGATGACCTTATCATAATTTCTCCAGATTTTGCGGGACATCTGAAAGATATCGAGACTGTGTTCGGACAACTTCAGAGGTATAATCTGCAAGCAAATCGGGCAAAATATTCCTTTTCCCGAGTAAGTGTGCCGTTTCTTGGCCATGTCTTGATACCGAAAGGGATCCAGCCGAATCCGAATAAGGTGACCGCGATGACCTAGATGCCTGCACCTCGAAACGTTTACCATTTCAAAACATTCCTTCAAACTTGTAGTTGGTATAGGAAGTTTGTTCCAAACTTTGCCGCTCGATCTGAAGTATGATCTCACAAAGAAAAATGTCAAAGGACCGATGCGAGTAATTATGCTCTTGGCGCTGTCCTTCTCCAGAAATTCGATAATGAAGAAAAACCTTTAGAATATGCAAGTCGTTTATTAAGTTCGGCGGAACGAAATTATTCCACCACAGAATGAGAAGCCTTAGCTGTAGTATGGTGTCTTAAAAAATTCCAGGGTTATTTGGATGAATCCGACGTAATTTTGGGCACTGACCATCAGCCCATAAAATGGCTGATGTCCCTTCGTTCGCCGAGATGGGCGTTGTTCATTCAGGGATTCAATGTTACCATTGAATACGTACCAGGAAAGTACGTTATCGCGGATGCTTTTCCCGACCCCCATGCGAATTGACTGAGGAGTGTGGAATATGTTCAATACAGGTCGATCTTTCGTCCGGTAGTCCTCCTAACCTTCGTCGGAATTAGTTGAACTATCCGGAGATTGGTAAGATCATTAAGTGTTTCCCCATGGGGATACTGTATCGGTATCTACCTAACTCGGAGTCGAAGGACCCGCAGTTGGTGACCCCGGCAGCTAATCGTTCAGAGGTTATGAAGGCTTTTCATGATGTTTCGACAGCCGGTCATTAATGAGTGGACGAACTTCAAGGAAATATCAGGTAAATATTATTGGCCGGGGATGCGAACCCATATTGCTTCATACTAAATGATTTGTCCCAAATGCCAGATATATAAACCGACGAATTTAAAACCAGCAGAACTTCTGAGAACCGATCGACTTATTTGGCCCATTGGCGAAAAGTGAAGAGGGGTTACCGTTGGGTGTTCATTATGGAGGATACAGCTTCCCGTTGTGTTGAATTGTATGCACTGAAAGCTGCTACAGCTAAAACTTGTAGTACACTACGCTTTGGTATTCCACATCGCGTGTTGCCCGATAATGCATGGTAGTCAATTTGTCAGCACCATTATGCAGAAGGTCATGTATTGTCTAGATATCCATCAATCGTTAATACCAGTCTATCACCCGGAAGCTAATCCCGTAGAACGTAGGAATCGAGATTTGAAAACTCAAATTTTCATCCTGGTGGGTGATGACCATCGAAGTTAGCCGAAATATCTTCCCGCTATATATTTCGCTATGAACACATACCACCGTCTGCGAACGTATAAACTTACCTTTATATTTTAAGTTCAGTGTGTGTACTAAAAGAAAAACCACGCGAACACATTTTTTTTTTATTAAGCAGAGTAGAATTCAACATGAAAGGATAACAAAAGACAACCGGACAATATATACGTAGGCGATCAACCATTTTGTAAGAAGAAATAAAATTTAAAATAAAGACGAAAATGGTATTCATCTTCATATTTTTATCGGAAGGCGAATGATATGTAAAGCAGGTTATCCGATTCAACGGAAAATTTATAAAATACTGCAACACAACTGCATCTAGAATGAAAATTAAAAAAATTCGATTGAAATGTAAAACAGAATAATTAGGTAGGCTATTTTAACTAAAATTATTTTTTTTTTTAAAGTTTGTTATTTATATCAATTTTAAAGTACATAGTTTGTGCGCGGTTGCTATAAAAACTTTTTTACACAAATACTTTTTGCATACAGTCGGTATCTTCATTCAACTATGTGTACGACCAAGATAAAAATATTACAATTAATTATTATTTATTATTGTGTGACGTCATTCAGAGTCAATTTAGTTTAGGTTTATAAGAATATTTTTAGGTTTCGGAAATGGAAATAAGTTTCAACGATTGCACACGATAGAAAAAACACAAATCCCAACCAAACGGAGTTAATGGGCGCATCCAGCACATAGATTTCTCACTAAAAAAAGTAGATATCTCACATCTGATGTGCTGGATGCAAAATATCTCACTAGAAAAATGTAGATATTCTCACTATTTAGTGAGGCAAAAAAATGTAATCTACATTTGAGTAGATATTTCTTGGTTTGTATCTTCGCTTTTTTTTGACAGTTTTAATGAAAAATTTTGTTATACGAGTACATATTAGAAAGACAACGGCACATTATGCACATTTGAAATCTTTCGAATCAATTTCATTAAATTGAAATTAGAAAATAAACAATAATGGTTCATTACAACAATGTAGGTAATTATACAGATAATCTAAGACACAAACCAAAACTAATATGTAGATTTTACGTCCAGCACATTTGGCAGTCTACAATTGAGACTATTCTACATTTGAGAATATCTCAAAAGTAGATATCTGTGTGCTGGATACGCCCAATGTTACGAAATATGTATTATATAATTCAAAGTGACGTCACTCAAAGGATAAATGGCGATAACATGTCGATTGGTTGGAACATACCTTGTATATTTATACCATGGTGTATGAAAACGATGTAGCCACATAGTTAGTTTATTTGTTGCACCCGGTTATATAGATTAAAATGCCGGTTGAAAAAACGACGCTGTATGAAATGCTGACGCAGCATACAGTAAATGTACTAATTTTTCTCGAATGACTCACAAAATATTGATTAATAAGAAAACAATTTTACTATGTACATAAAATACAATCTCTAATCATTCAACATCGATCATCATCATCATCAACAAAGTACTAATGAGAAATGTGTGTTGTAAATATTTTAAAATAAACATGATTATGTCATGTTATATGACATGACGCATGTCCATTTTTATTTTGTCACGCTGCACAACAGTATTGCATACTTATTTCTATTTGTATTAGCTATAAGTAGATACATACTGTAATCTACAAATTAAATTATTTATGCAAATTAAAAATTTTTTGCGATACTTTAAAAACATGTTTTATCAAGTCCGTCAATTATAAGGTAAATAAATCAAGTTCATCACGTCACCTTACTAAAACTAATTACTGAAATTTGCTTATATATTAGTGATATGTACTAATTCAGATTTGGTTATTAAATTTCTAGTTAGCTATTATTTGGACGGTTCATTTTACTATCCAGTTACTAATACGATATCATATCATTCCATCAGCTTACTAATTTTAGGCCACATAAATTCAAGCTGCATTGGCTTCAAATTTTTCAAACGAAACACTTAGAGACATCTATTGAGTAAAAGAATAAAACAAATAACGGGTAGACTATAAATTTCTTTATTTGCATTGTGATTCACATCGTGCAATTATTTCTAAAATCGATAATCTCGTAGAAATTTTCATGTGCTTGGGCAGCCGTCGTAAAGGTCCGATAAGAGATAAAACAAAGTGCTTATCTTCATCATATTCACTCGTAGATGAAAATGGCGGTACTAATTCATCTGTTTGTGTACTACCATCAACGAATGTTTTCTCAATTTCGGAACAAATACTTTCTTCTTTTGCAAGTTCATCATAATTCAACGGCTCCATAATTTCTAACAATTCGGTTTGATTTTCTAAATAATCTTCTTCCAAGTGATTTTCGTTTGAAGATGACGCCTCCTCATTATCGGTGTACAAACAACTGGATATCTCCACTTCTGTAACTAATTCGATTATTTCTTCATTTTCGATCGTAGTCGAAACTTTATCCTCTTGAGACATATCTAAACTGATTTTTGAACGGTCCTCGAAGCTTGAACGACTGCAAAATAACTGAAAAATTAGAGTAATCTTATTCCTATGGAAAACTGACAAACTATTCCATACCCTTCACTGTTTTCAAAATAATTATATGGTACAGCATCTCGTCTCAGTATCGTCCTACTGAATTGCCGACGAAAATAAATCGGATCGAAATGATCCTCACAGAATCGCACTTTTTTACTTGCAGGCACAAATTTCAGTTTAAAATTACCTGAATTTTGAATCCAAATGTTACGGCGCTTGTCAACTGGTAAGTAGAAAAAGTTAGTCGATGAGAAAGTTTGATACCTCTTTTCACATCCTCGGTATGCACATGCCATTTTATTTAAATGGACCTAAATTTAATTACTTTTCATTAAATAAATTTACTTGTTTATTTATTTGAGAGAAATTATTTTTAAACTTTTGACATAAAATAGTAATTTTAGAATAATGGATTTTTTAAGAAAAGTTTCTTAAAGGTTTGAGTCTGTGATAATTTTTGTTTAGCGTTTGTGGTAAAAAAAAAGATTATTAAACACATTCGTAGGCATTGTTTCGTATTGAATGTGTTTTGCAGAGATGGGTAAAACGGCTAAAAACCTGACTTTTCGACAATTGTGTCAAAAATAAGTTAAAAACCCTAAATTATGGTCAAAAACTGTCTAAAAGCGTCAAAAACAGTCTAAAAGTGCCAAAAAGTGTCAAAAACTGTCGGAAAGTGTCAAAATCTGTCGGAAACTGTTAAAAGCTGTGCGATTGATATAGAGAAAAAAGGAAACAAAATATTCTTATTGTTCCATGAGCAAGTTTTTGAAATACACTGGTAAATTTTGAAAATGTTTAAACTGTTGAAATAATTCGGAACCTAAATAAAGTTAAAATTTTACATTTTTCAATGTTTTTCGCTGTCAAAAATTAATGTCAAAAAGTGTCGAAAAGAAAGACTGTCAAGAACTCGTGTCAAAAACTGTCGAAAACTGTGTCATAAATACTACTTTTCGACACTATCCATCTCTGGTGTTTTGTTACGCAAGTAATATATGTCAGGCTAGAACAAATTTTGAATAGGGCAATTTTCCAGTTCTACTGAAAAAAAAAACTAAACTGTTACGAATCAGTGCTTGACCAACCACTACTGAATTGTTACGAATCAGTGCTTTAAGAAATATGTATACATAAATACATAAAATTTTGTTATAACTTCGGTCACACAAACATTGATAATTTTGCCTTTGTGATCCTTCTAAAGCATTTGCTATTAAAACTCCTGAGCTTCTAGCGATATTCGAAACTGGTTAATTTATTAACCAAGAACGATTCGATCTTTTACTCATTTACCAATTTATTTTAACCTGTTCTTTTTTAACCAAATCAAATCTATATGCTCAGGTTCTATCAAAATATTTAATCAATAAAGAATAGTATATTATATACATATAAATTGTAATAAATGTCTATTTAATAATAATTAAGTAGCATATTTCAAAATTAATTACAATTTTCATTTTTTTTTTTCAAAATTATAAAAAAAATATAGGCTCATATTTTTAAACAAGGATAAATCGACGGATTAATCCACAGTTTTCGAAAACCCACTGATTTAACCGAGGTTACTTTTTGAATTTTTCATGTCGTAATTTTGAACGAAGTTCAAACCAGCGATTTTCGAAATCAATTTTCGAATTAATAACTGCTTGCTGGGACATTTGTCAATTTTTTTTGTTTGTTTTCCTCAAAATATTTTTTATTTTAAACCGTTGACAGAGAAAAACCGCAATAATCTCAAATCTTTCTACCTTAATTTTTCTGTATTTCATATTCATCTAATTTCAAACTCTACTATTTAAATCGTGTTGTGACTGAAAAAAATGACTATTATATATGCCGTCTTACTTTGGTAAAAGATATTCCTATCCGGATAGGAATGAAATTTTGCCCAAAGTAAGAACAATTCTTCTTCGGAATAATTTTTTGTTTTTACTTTTAACAGTTGGTACTAAACTCTAAAATATAATTTATTATTTAGAATTTTAACAAATATAAAATAGTGATGACAAATTATTGAATAAAGTATAATAATTCTAAATGATAATTAACAAAATTTAAAATTCTGATTTATCGAAAAATTGAAAATTGTTATTTACTGTGGGTTTCCACTTGGGATGCCTTTGCGAATAATCGCAATCTGTTTTAAATTTTTTCACACGGATAGTATACATTGAAAAAAATACGTATCGGTATATAAATTTATCTACGCAACCACAGACAAATTTGCAATACGATTCGCAATCAAAAGTAGTCATGCCTACATCTTTTTCCATTGCAAATTTTGCATTTACAAAAAAAAAATAAAAATTTCCCTTATTTTGTTTAGGAACATTTTCAATCGTACGATAAACAAAGCAAGCTGAAATATTTTACCTATGTGAATACTTTATTTTTTTTATTATGATTTTTTATTGACGTCTAGAAATGTCTAAATTGACAAAATTATTTGGTAATACAAATACAAAATTTTTCTAACACAGTGACATGAAACAAAAAATTTCCCTTTGCGAATATTCGCAAAGCATCCAAGTGGAAACCATAGGTTAATACCAACTCATAAAACTAAATATTATGTAATATATTTACTCTAGTGGTAAACACTACTACTATGAGAAGAAGAGAATTTTGCTATTCCTACTTCTCAGCGGAATGAAACTCTTCATTTCGGAATGAAAATACACGGCATTGTTGTTGTAAAATTGCCAAAGTTATACGGTAGACAGACACAAAGTTAATCGCGATTTTCATGTATCCCGATTATCAAAAATCGCGTTGTGAAAACGAAATAATTCAGTTTTTTGTGAAGATTGCGCAATGACAGTCGTCTGTCATTACACGATTTTCACCTAAACCAGATTATTTTATTTCCACAACGCGATTTTTGACAAAAATGACAGCTGAAAATCGCGATTAACTCTGTGTCTGTCTACGGTATAAGACTACAATACTAATCTCGAATTTGCGACTAGGTAGTTTTAGTTTAGCTTGGGTATTAGTCTTTAGTCAGTATCGTTTTTTGTGGCATTCCTGTGCAAAAAATAAATAATATGAGTCCAAAACGAAGATACATTAAATATATTTCCATGTTTAACTTAAATTTTCAAAAATTAATTTAAATTTAAATTTCCAATTCATTGTGTATATATATGTTACATATATAGTTTTGTATATGTAATTTGACGAATCATAAATGACGTTTAATATTTCCGAATTTTCGAAAATAGCCGTATCCCCTGTTTTAGCCATCGATATCGAGGTATAAATCCGAGAATACAATTTTAATCCAGGTTTGATTCAGTGAATTTATCGTCCGAACCGATCACCACAATTTAAAATTGTATCATCGGATGAGCGTAGCTTAATTTGACACATTGTTAGCTATCGTAGGCCCAAGCCCCGAAAAATGCTATTTAGTTCGAGAGCCCATTCGACCTGAATTAAGATTAAGGATTATAAAGGTAATATTAGAAATAAATTAATTAGAATCATACTGTATAACAGCTATTTTAAATATTAAGCAACTGGAATTTCGCGGCAAGAAGCCGAATTTGAACATCGCAGAAGTGATGGAGGAATTTTCAAAGTGAGCGAATTGGGACAAAAACTGTATTTCAGAACTTTAACGTAATTTTAGTTTAGTTTACACTTCTAATCGCTAAATATCTAAATGTCACTTAATACAATTTTAGTTCAATAAAATGTCGTGATTTGTCTGCATTGAGGTGACGCATTGTTTCCTTGCTTCAATTATTTTTTCTAGCAAACAGAAGTAAATTTTATAAATGAATAATATAAAAACCAATTTTTTGGTAATTACCATCGTCCTGAAAATCGTAATCTATATTATTAACGATATTCGCATTGGAATCCTCTTCAAGTATGACGTCCACAATACATTGCACTGGGTCATCATTATATTCTTCCAAATATTCATATTTATTCATATATAGTTATGATCTGATGTCGGTGTTTCCCAGTACCGATTATGTGTTAATGAGGAAGATGGTTCAAACGGTGCTGCCTCCATTTTCCTCGATGATCCGGGTACAATAACAAAATTACAAAAGATTTTTATTTTGTTTTGTATTTTGATTCATACCTAATACATAGCATTAAAAACGTGTTACATATAATACAAGCAAAATTAAAAATCAACAGAACCTACTTCATTCATTTTCTGCGTTCATTTTCAATTTTAGTTCTTATAAATTGTTATACAAATTTAATTTGTTAACCTTTATTCTAACCGACAAATCGCAACATGGAAATAGCTTTCAAAATAATTTGAGGTTAGGTAATTTTTGCCACTATGATCTATGATTCTTTCGGTTTTTTTATAGACAAATATATTATTTTTGATGCATTCCAATATTTACGGTTTGGTAAACCAGTGAAATAAAGAAGCATTTACTCATAATACATCTACCACTCAAAAGTAGAAATATCATTTACCCCGCTATACCCATTAAAGAAAAAACAAGAAAATTTCCTTCAGTTCTTTCGGTAGTTTGGTTTCGTACTGATAATCTCAAAACAAAAAGTTCGATCTACTCATCAGGTAGCTACGACCAAACTACAAAAATACAACTCGAAATGTATACGTTATATACCAGAACGAGCGTACTGGTAATTTTTGCCGTATGAAAAATTGAGCAATGTTCAATTTTAAAATTTTGCCTTAAAGACATTTCAAGATGGCCGACATACCAATCAACGCGCAGAATTGTTAAGGCAAAAATTGAACATATATCACTGCCTTAACTCTACTTTTATTTGGATTTTTTTTGGAGTTTTTTGACAACCGAAAATTATTTCTTCTATCGGTGATCCAAAATTTCTTCGAATTGAAAATTTTAAATTTAAGTAATATGAAATGCTTTGATTTGAACAATGATATTAATAAAATGTATTAAAATAATAAAAAAAAATGTGATGTTGACGTTTAAAATATCAAAATTATATGTCAAGTAAAAAGTCGTTCGCTCATGAAGTTAGAGGGGTAAAATTTGTCAAAAAAAAATACGGATATTTTCTGTCAAATAGTCATCAGTGAACATTATGGATTATGTGCATGCGGCAAATAATCATAGTTTGACAAAATTATCAGTTTACTGTTTAACCCTTGTGTCAACACGAGAATAAAACGACTTTTCACCAACACGATAAACTCTTGGTGTGCTTGAATTTAATCAAGAGTTTTGCATCAAAGAATAATAAACACTAAATATAGAAACGATATCATAATAATAAATATCATTTACCTTTATTATAAAAAAACTTCATTCAATTACAAAAAATCAAAAACACACCCGGGTATGTCGTGTTGACAAGGGTTAAAGTTAAACAAACAACTTAAAAATTGTAAAGTTCACAAACGCTCCGCAATGAATCCAGGCGCTTTCTCTACTTTTACAATCATCAATTAATCATCGAGCCTTCATGGGGTTTCTGTTTATACATTCATGTAGACCCAAACAAATTTCTTCCCTTCATGTAAACCGATCAAAGCGACGTACAAAAATAATATTTTTAAATAATCGCATCACACTTCATTTTGACGAAAAAAATTAAATGTCAAATTATTTTTAAAGAAATAAGGCACGAAATTTTATTAATCATTCATTATTTTTCTTAAAAATAAAATAAAAAATTAAATTAAAATCAGGTAATTGTATAAACCCAAATAATTGTAAGAAATTAGTTAAAAGGTGAACGCATTGTAATTCAATTTGTATACATTTATGGACCCAAATTTTCAATGAGAAAGTTGGAAAATCATCCAACTTTGTATTGTTGTTGTTGGGGAATTTGTACAGCGCGAGTACCTTGTATTGATTGTTTTGTGTTGTGTGTGGATTTTTAATTTTCAAAAATATTATTAACAAAAAGAAAATTGTGTATACTAATTTTCATTTCATATAAAAAAAATCAGAAAATTCCTATAAATAGATTTTACAAAGTCATTTTTTCGTCTTTTAATATATAAGTGAAAATATTCAATGTTTTTCTTTGTTTTTTCATATATTATGTGTGTGTTCAATAATTTTCTTTTTCTCTTATTTTAGGTAGTAAATAAAAAACAATTCATTTTCGGTAGTATAGCAATAAATATTTATACAATAATTAAACCATAAATAATTCGTTTTGTTCGAACACAACATACACAAATTAGCAACAAAATGTCTCTGAAACCTAAACGTGTAAATTTCAATGAAACCTGGGAAGATCTGAAAGAGACAATCAAAGAAGTGATCACTTTGGGCAATGTCAAACGGGATGTTTGGAACAACAGATTCGGGTAAATTTAATGGCATTTATATCAAGCTATTATTTAACTCAAAATGTTATTGTTTATTTCAGAGACGTGTATTCATTGTGTGTCGCATATCCAGAACCGCTAGCAGACAAATTATATTACGAAACAAAACAGTTTCTCGAGAATCACGTGCAAAATATGCTAGCAACACAAGTAGGTAATTTAAATAGGCAAGATGTAGCTGGCGATGGTGACATAAACAGTTTGTTACTTCAACGCTATTTCAATGCATGGACAGAGTACAGTCAGGGGATTGATTATTTAAATTATTTATATTTGTAAGTAAAAAAAGATCTTGGTCAATTCGATGATATTCTTTAACCATTTCTTTTCATCAGATATTTAAATCAACAACACATTAAAAAACAAAAGCTCTCTGAGGCTGAGATTATATACGGAAATGTTTCGAACGACAGCCTAGAGCAAATGGAAATCGGTGAATTGGGTCTCGATATATGGCGTGTTTATATGATTCAGTCACTGGGTGAGGAGCTCGTCAAACAGATCCTCGAAGGAATCAAAGCGGATCGCGTTGGATCCGGATTCAATTCACAGAGCATACAAACCATTCACGGAGTAATTCAGAGTTTTGTAAAAGTTCAAAATTACAAAAAAAAGGGAAACCTAAAATTGTATCAGCAACTATTTGAAACGCCTATGCTAGCTGCTAGCGGTGAGTACTATCGTACGGAGGCATCTAAATTACTACAAAAATGTTCGGTCAGCCAGTACATGGAGGAGGTGATAAAAAAGTTGAATGATGAGTATAAACGAGCTTACACATTTCTGCATGAAAGTTCTATACCAAAATTGCGCAAGGAATGCGAAGAGCGTATGATTACCGATCATATGGACTTTTTGTATTCCGAGTGCAAGGAAATGGTGTCACAAGACAAACGGGATGATTTAAAAAATATGTACACTTTACTAAAGCCAATACCAAATGGTTTAAAGAATTTGATACAAATATTCTTGGATCACATTAAAAACGAAGGTATTGAAACAATTTCAACTTTGAAAGGGGAAAATGTAAGTTTCATTCAATGCATATAGATAATCTTTATTATCACACTAATACCGAGCTTTTATATTTTTTTTTAAGATTCATGTTCAATTTGTCGAAAATATGCTAGAAGTACATCAAAAATATGAAAAATTGATTCTCCAGACCTTTAATAATGATCCGTTATTTTTAAGTGCTTTAGATAAGGCATGCGCTAGTGTTATAAATAAGAAAATAAGTGATAAACAACCGTGCCGCAGTGCGGAACTTGTAAGCTCTATATTTTTTCTTTGCATTTTTATCTTTCTTTTTTGTGACTTTCTTCTTTTCTTTTTAGGTGGCAAAATACTGTGATTGTTTATTGAAAAAATCAAAATCGACTGAAACTGAGATTGATTTGAAATTAGCTAATAGTATTACGATATTTAAGTATATCGATGATAAAGATGTTTATCAAAAATTTTACAGTAAAATGTTAGCGAAAAGGTGAGTCTGTGTTTATATGAAGAGCGAGCGTCATCAGCAGGCAATGACCTTAATTTTAATAAAGTATTTGTAATGCTTGATTTCCAGCTAAATAGATTTTAGTTTGAAATTAATCGTTGTGTTGGTTTAGCAACACAAATTGGTTCTCTAACACTGGATATTACTTTCACTGAAACAATTCATTTAATTTATCATTTTTAATTTTAGATTAATTCATGAACAATCGCACAGCATGGACTCAGAGGAATCAATGATCAATCGCTTGAAACAGGCGTGCGGCTATGAATTTACAAATAAATTACATCGAATGTTCACCGATATTTCGGTATCGGCTGATTTAAATAATAAATTTAATAATTACTTAAAAGATAATAATTATGAAATAGGAATAAATTTATCAATAAAAGTGTTACAAGCAGGTGCTTGGCCACTACTTGGTTCGACAACGGTACCAATTACATTTGCGATACCTCAGGAATTTGAAAAATCCATTGGAATGTTTGAGAAATTCTATCATATAAATTTTAGTGGAAGAAAGCTTACGTGGCTACACCATTTTTGTCATGGTGAACTTAAAGTTTCGTACCTCAAGAAACCCTATATCATTACGATGCAAACTTTTCAAATGGCTATCCTATTGTTGTTTGAGACATGTGATGTGATGACGTGTAAGGATATTCAAGAAACGCTACAATTAAATAATGAAACGTTACAAAAGCATATTCAAAGTTTAATTGAATCAAAATTGTTGCTGTGTGGAACAGAGGTTGGTTTTTTTGTACTTGGTCTTGTACTTTGGAACAATATAATATTGTAACGTTTTTTTTTTTCTTTGCAGAAATTAGAAGATTCGACCGAAATCAAGTTGAATCTTGACTATTCAAATAAAAGGACTAAATTTAAAATTACTGCAGCTCTCCAACGTGAAACACCTCAGGAAGTTGAACATACGATGCACGCAGTAGACGAAGATAGAAAAATGTATTTACAAGCAGCTATCGTTAGAATAATGAAATCAAGGAAGAAGTTGAGACATAATGCGCTTATACAAGAGGTTAATGCAATGAAAAATTAAAACAAACATTTGAACTAATCGATTACTCTTTCTGCAGATACTATCCCAATCAAAAGTAAGTTTTGCTCCAAGTATTCCAATGATAAAGAAATCTATAGAGACGTTAATAGAGAAACAATATATTGAACGGGCGCCAAATTCAAGTGATGAATACAGTTATGTTGCATAAGTGGATCTACAAATTAAGATCATCCTCAGAGCAGATAAAGCAACAACATGATTTACATGCATAAAAAACTAAATTAATTGATTTTCGATCATTATAAGTTTTGTTTTTTTAATTATTACATAAATTACAATAAACCCTGTCGTTTAAGATCCTCGTATGTTCGTTTATTTACCACGTTGCCTTGCGAGTCTTCGTACTCCTCTTCATGGTCTGGAATCCAACGTTCGCCCTGTTTTTGCGTTTTTAATTTTTCCCACACTGAAATAAACAAAAAGCTGTATCCAATATTATTAGCTAATTTAAGAAATTAAACTTACAGGTTATTGCATCCTCAATTTGGGTCACATTAGCAAAATGAGCAGTATTCGGTATGCCCAAACATCTCATTCCATGAGCATGACGCCACTCGGCAAAATGACGTTGGAAAGCTTTTGGCCCTTTATATGTATAGTTGCCGCATATTTCACAATTGTAGCTTATATTCAAGCCGTGCAATTTGTACAACCAATAAGGGATAGGTTTTCCGTCCCATCCAAGCGGTAAATTCTTAGGATTATATGGAACATCATCGTTATCGTCATCATCCGATTCCGTTTCACTTGCTTCCGCATCGGAATCTTCTCGCTCCCCTTCTGTTCGAGCCTGTTTACGTTGTACATTTTCTTTGGTGGCAATACGCTGCTCAGATACCAAATCGGCCAGTTTGTAGATTTGTGCTTCAAGATTAGCAATATCTTTTTGTCGCAAAAGTTCACGTGAATTATCTTTGCTCGATGTTTTCTTCGCCAAGAGTGATGGATCTAAAGTTTTTTGTCCTTTGGTCGAAAATAAACGTTGAGCTCGTTCTTCTAGGGTGCCACCACATTTTAAACCTAAAGCCATCAGTGCTGATTTCAAACGATCCAAACCGAGTGAAGCTAATTCTTCCCAACACGAGAAGGCAGATAAATCAAGATGGGCACCAATTGAAGCGAGTGCAGATTCTGCCTCTTTAGGCCAACCAGGGAACGTACCACTATGCCAATGAATTTGAAACTCCTTTTCGACTTTTTGTTGAATCGTATCGATATCGGACAACGGTTTAATCCGAATAATATACTCAAGCAAATATTCTAATAAACTTTCCAAATATTTTTTGTATTCGGAATTCTTACGATCTCGTGAAATATCGAACAAGTGATCGAATGTCATCAGATACGAAATATAATCGATTTTTTCGACCCCCTTTAGATTTATATACTTCTCGTAACATTCATTCAAATCTAGATACTTACCGTAACCTTCCTCATCGGTAAAATCGACTAGAAGTGTCATATCATCAGGATTTGAATAGGATTTCGAAAGCTCTTCAAATTCAACGGAGAGCGGTACAGATATCTCATTTGGATGTTTTTTATAAAACTCTTTAATCTGTTTCAGGCGAACATAAAATTCGCTAAACTCATTTGGCCCAGAAAGTGCTTGTACTTCTGATTTTCTTTCGCCATCCTTATCCTCATACAGCTCCTTTAGTGCGACCGTAGATTGATGATGAAGCTGGCATATATCAAAAGCATTATTTTTATTAATATTATCGTATTATGTATGAATATATGATTAACTTACATCTAATAACGCCTTTAGACGGTGGTCTGAATAAATTTGCTCTCGAGTCTAGAAAAATAGAAAGGAAAATTAAAATTTAGGTTATGTTTACAAAACATTTCAAAACGTACCGATGTTTTTTTGACTAGATTTTCATCTACCATTGCCTTTACTAAACGGTCACGTTCTTCGTGATAACGACGTTGTTGTTCTAATATTGTTTCCATTTTATGTAGTAATACTTAATTTTATTTATTAAATAAAAGTATTCAAATAATTTTGGGACAAAAATATCAATAAACTTTATTTGATGCTGTCTTATGTCTGTCAAATAAAAAAAAAAATAAAAGTTTACATGTACATAATCGTTTCACGGTTCAATAAACTTTACTTAAAAAATCTTCATTTAATTTGTACGTTTATGTGAGGTTAAACCAGGGGTCTACGTTATGTTGGAAAATAAGGGCTCGTCATGAGCTTACGTATTTGCATATTTCGTAATTTCGTAAATTTGACGTCTCTTACGTAATAAGTCCACTTAACCTAAAGCTCTTAACATATTATGTAGAGATGTAAACCTTAGACAATATAATTAGAATGAACCGCTAATACAATGACAGTTCAATATAATTTTCAAATAAATGATGATGCCAACACACAGTACACATAATAAGGTAATATACTCCGATGTTTCATTTTCGTTCTTTCTTGCGCATCTATGTAAAAAAAAAATTTAATATGGCGGACTTAGTGACCAAACAAATCGTGTTTGTTAGTTTTGCGTAATAATTTTGAGTGTTGAGTGAATATAATTAAAATTTTGTGAAAAATTCTACTGACTTTAATTCAAAATAATTAACAATGTATCATTGTTTAAATATTTCATAAACTTTCAGTCACGATCTCCGCCATTGTTGTTGTTGTAATTTTTTGACATCCTGCGCAATATATTACCTTATATATGTGTACTGTGATGCCAACATACAACTAGCGGTCAAGAGGCAAATTGCGGCAAAACGAAAACTAAAGATTTGTCAATTTTGTCAAAGTTGCCAACATCAATAAATTTTTATTTAATTTTTGGCTCCTTCTCGTGTGTTTTCTATTTTGTCACAGTTTTATAGTTTTAAATTCAATTTAATTTGATTTGAGATATTTTAATTGTGATTTTTGCACAAAATTTTTCCTCGGTTTCTTTTATTTTTACTGAAAATGGGGAGAAAGTGTGTCGTAGTTGGTTGTGATACCAGTTTGCCATTGACAGATAAGACTGTTTCTTTGCATCTGTGAGTACAAAAATAAATGTTTATTTTAATATTCAGTGCTTGCAACTGCTTATAATTTCAAATATTAATGATGTTTTCTTTTATAAAATTTAATCTTAATGTTGATTTTTCGATTATTCCTAATACTCAGTCCATTATCATTTCTAATAAATTTCTTGAAGTGGCTGCTTTTCCCAATATAGTTGTAAATGGTATAAACATTGAGTATTCTGATACAGTAAGATACTTAGGTCTTTATATTGATCGGACTTTGTCATGGGAAATGCATATTAATATGATGCGCACTAAAGTATTTAATATTTTGCGTTTGCTGTGGTCGGTAACTAAATTTGGTTCTTTTGAGCTAAAGCGACGGCTGGTTCGCTCCTATATTTTACCCCATATTACTTATTGTGGTGCTGCATTATTTGGAATGAAAAAGACACAATTCCGGAAAGTTGATCTAATGTTTAACGCTTGTGTAAGATATGTGCATGGATTACGTAAATATGATCATATATCAACGTTTGTTAAATCGATAGTGGGATGCAGTATTTCTGATTACCTTGATTATCGTGTTTGTTTATTTATTTTCAATGTGCTAAATTTTAGAGAGCCAACATATCTATCGGAGAAAATGGTACAACTTCGATCATCCAGACAGAATAATTTAAGCATACCTAGAAATAAGACGGATTTTCAATTCTTCGTTGTTTGTCCGGGGAGTCCATATGTGGAATATGCTACCATCTGATTTGAAAAATGCTGCGTCGTCGAATAGTTTTAAAATGAAATATTATCGGACGTATAATTTTGTATGCTGAAAAGGATCTTTTGTGAATGGACCTGCATTGGTTTTATTCGAGTTTTAGGATATGGCTGTCTATTTGTAAATTTGTAGCTGTTTCAGTTTATATTGTATTTAATTTTTAATTTTCTATTTAATTATTTAGAGGGAAGGGTAATAAGGGATTGTTTTTGTAACTGTAGCCCAAAATTTGTATCTATGTATATGTGCTCTAATAACATATAATTATAAAAGTTATAATTAACTTAAATATGTTAACTTGAATTAAATAAATAAATACAAATAAATAAATAATAAATTAAATGGTAACGAACTTTTTAGTTAGCGAATTCGCCACGATTTGCCTCTTGACCGCCACTGTATGTTGGATCGCATATGAAGTAAGCAACTAACAGTCCATTTAAAAATATATAGTCAAAGCCAAATACACTTTATAATTCGGTATTTTGTAATCCACTGCGGCACCGAATTACCATGAAATTATTAGCATGACAGATTTTAATCACAAAACTGAATAGATGTTTTTTGAATTTTGATTAATTAATATTTTCTCTCACTCTCCTTGTTGGTGATCTTTGTGTTTTCGAACTCCTTTTGAACATATCAAAGACCTGTCCTTCATTACTTCTTGACGTATTATCTGTTACCTCGACCAAGTGGTCAACTGAAGCACAGAATAATAAACAACCAGAACCGACATTACGTGGACCAAGTAATTTTTGCTCTTACCTTATATTTTACATGTTAATTTTGAATTTCCAGCCACTGCACGATAATTTAACACCGAAAATCTTACCTTCTATAAACCAAGGTCAAAAAAATGAGTCCACTTTTCTCCATATAAATACCGCGTTATGTCGCTTCTGGGTATTCTGTGACTGAAGTAACAAGATCGGTAGGAGTACTCTCTCTATAATCGCTTAACTCCTTCATTTCGCTTGTAATTACATCTGTCACAACTGCGAAGTTCGCCACAGTTGTAACTTTGCAGTTGCTGGATATCGACCGCAAGGAGCCTGATTGCCCACTCCCGTCAGGCGATATTGAGGATCCGCGCGCCTGTTCCTTCCCCTATCATTTTATATTTCCTGTCAAGTATATAAACAGCCTCCCCTCCTGGGGTACAGACACTGACCAGGGAGCCGCCCAATAGACCTTTATCCTTCAAAAATGTGTCAAATTTGTGTCCACTCGAAAATGTTAATAAAAAAAAAAAACGGCGACAGCAGCAGTCATTCGTCGCCCGGTAAAATTTTTCGGGGCGATTACTAACACAATTACATTTATAAAATGTTATTCATACGTCAAGAAAAATTTAAGGAAAAATATATTGTTGGTTTCGATTGCTCCTTGAGAATGGTGGAAAATACCACCGAAACGTCGGAGATTTAAAAAATAAAAAAATAAGTTTAAAACCAAATAAATATAATTTTTATTAAATAATAAAACTTAAGAAAATTAACAAAAATATATTTATAAAATTACCCCTCCCTGGCGCAGTGGTTAAAGCTACGGCGGTTGGATCGGGGGAGGTACCGGGTTCGAATCCCAATCGGCGAGGGATGCAAAAAGGGATTTTTCATCATCTGATTACGATCGGTGATGACGATGAACACATCTATGACCCCTTGTTGAAACACGTACTCTTCACATGTGATGCTATCATCCTAAAAAATATATTTATAAAATTACCCCTCCCTGGCGCAGTGGTTAAAGGTACGGCGGTTGGATTGGGAGGTACCGGGTTCGAATCCCAATCGGCGAGGGATGCAAAAAGGGATTTTTCATCATCTGATTACGATCGGTGATGACGATGAACACATCTATGACCCCCTTGTTGAAACACGTACTCTTCACATGTGATGGCTATCATCCTAAAAAATACACATACAATCCAGTGGCCTAATGCCGACCCACTGGATATACATCAGGTAGCGGCATTTATCAAGGACATAAAAACCTACATTTCAGTTAAGAACCTCTAGAGACGTACAATATGCCTCAATGGTCGCAGTGGGGCTACAAACACCCCCCCCCCCTAATTTAAAAAAAAAAAAATTATAAAATGAAGACATGCGTGGATGAAGGTGATATCACAGAATAATAATCAACCAGAACCGACATTACGTGGACCAAGAAATTTTTGCTCTTACCTTATATTTTACATGTTAAGTATCAAACAGATAAGCGGCGCTCTACGCTTAGCTTCGCTTCTATTCGTCTTTATGATTTTTTGCAACCACATAGACGCCGCTAATTTGACATTTACTTATATGAAAAATGTTGTTTGGGTTTTGTCAACAAAATATTTTCATAAAAAAATATTTGTTTAATGATTTATTACGACCAAATTTATGTTCAAATTTAAATTTGTTTTACAATAGTCTTTCTCTTATGCCCAATTTGGATATAAATTTAAGCTAAAATTACGAGTTTCCAAGTATTTAATATGAAAGCAACAGCAACAAATCTACATAAGTGTTATTGAACGCCTAAAAAAATCGAAAGTTTGCGAGTTTAGCGCCGCTCTATCTGTTCGCTCTTATGGAAATCCATGTATTCTAAATTAGCGCCGCTGTCAGCGCCGCTTATCTGTTTGATGCTTTAATTTTGAATTTTCAGCCACTGAACGATAATTTAACACCGAAAATCTTACCTTCGGTAAACCAAGGTCAAAAAAATGAGTCCAATTTTCTCCATATAAAAACCGCGTTATGTCGCTTCTGGCTTCTGGGTATTCTGTGGTGATATCACAGAATACCCAGAAGCGACATAACGCGGTTTTTATATGGAGAAAATTGGACTCATTTTTTTGACCTTGGTTTATCGAAGGTAAGATTTTCGGTATTAAATTATCGTTCAGTGGCTGAAAATTCAAAATTAACATGTAAAATATTCGCCTTTTAACGCGGAGTGGCTGACATCTGGCAGATTATTCGAGAACTAGAGCCAAAGGGGGCTAAACGTCAAAAAAAAATGCACATATAGCTCAGTGATTTTGTTTCTTTATTTGTGTTTTTAAAATAAGATTTTATTAGTAAAAATGAAATTTATCGAGTATGAGCAACCGCAAAAGTAAAAAAAAAATGTGTAGTGTACCAAAGTTCAGTACTTATTGTGACAAACTACGCGCACATTATAAACGCACCTTTTCTTTTGAACAAATATAATTCATCTGAAATAATCAAAATTATATTATTATAGTATACATTTGAACGTAAATAAAATAGGTTTTACGTATTAAATTATTGTAAAATAAAAATAGTTTATCAATAATACTTACATTACACCATTTACCAAAGCATTTTGACATATGACCCCCTTTGGCTCAGAGCTATTGTAACGCCTCTGCGGCGCTTTAAAGGCGAATAAGGTAAGAGCAAAAATTTCTTGGTCTACGTAATGTCGGTTCTGGTTGTTCATTATTCTGTGGTATAGTTTAGTCTCCATCAGCTTTAAATTTCTCTAGTTTGCGAAGATTTATTGGGACTTGGGAGAGAATGCATATATGGACATAACAACTTCATTCATGTAAAAAAATCAAAATTAAAAATAACATATCACCTTCATCCACTCATGTCTTCAAATATATTATAATTAATTCATAATTTTTGTTTTAAGAAAAAATATTTGATATGGGAAAAGAGAAATGTCAAAAAACTGTCATTTTTCAATCCGGTTTCGCCCCGGTTTTTTTTTGTGTCAACTGAAAAATCACATATGACTCTGTATAATTGGAATTGCCTCAGTCATCTGGTCACTTTATTATTGTGGCTTTGATTTCACTTTATAATTTTTGAACTTTGTATTGTACATAAACATGATATGTACAATAAAATGTTTATGGTTTAGTTTGTTAAAATAGCTTATAAGAGAAGAAGCTTAATAATGTCACCATTGAAAGGTATTAAAGTCCTTGAATTCGCTGGATTAGCACCCGTGCCTTTGTGCGCTAAAATTTTGGCCGACTTTGGAGCCACGGTTACGCGAATAGACAGAGTGAGTCCAAAGTAAAGTAGATAGTAAATTTCGTTTTTTACAATTGAGTTCTTTTTTTTAGGGTTTGAAGAGTAATAACGATGTGCTTTATCATGGGAAACGTAAATTAGCTATTGACCTCAAGAAGTCAGAAGGTGTAGAACTCGTTAAACGTTTAAGTAAGGTACATGATGTGCTGCTTGATCCTTTCAGGCCAGGAGTATTGGAAAAGTTGGGTCTAGGACCGGATATTTTAATGAAACACAATCCGAGATTGATTTATGCTCGACTAACAGGCTTTGGGCAATCTGGACCAATGGCACATCAGGCAGGACACGACATAAATTATGTAGCTATGTCAGGAATTTTATCACTACTCGGACGCAAACATGAGAAACCTACACCACCGATAAATTTATTGGCCGATTTTGCGGCCGGCAGTTTATTATGTGCTTTTGGAGTCTGTATGGCTCTCCTAGAACGTACACGTTCAGGTAAAGGTCAAATCATAGATAATTCAATGGTTGAAGGTTGTGCTTACATTGGAAGCTGGTTAACACAATCCCAGAAGCAATTGTGGTTTGGCAATGCACGAGGAGAGAATTGGTTGGACTCGGGATCCCATTTTTACGACACTTATAAAACTAAAGACGATAAGTATATGGCCGTCGGAGCAGTTGAACCGCAATTTTATGAAATCCTCCTGGATAAATTAGGTTTGGGTAACGATAACATTTTGCAATTCGACGAGTTCGATAAAAACAAAGAAATATTGCAAAAGGTATTTCTGTCAAAGACTCAGGCCGATTGGACCAAAATATTTGAAGGATCTGATGCTTGCGTTACTCCTGTTTTAGATTGGCAAACAGCCTATAAACATCCACATAACAATGCTAGGCACAGTTTCGTTCAAAAAGATGGGGAAATTATTCCAAACCCTGCCCCTAGACTCAGCAGAACTCCTGCGGAGTGTACTGTACTTAAACCAGATACAGACGATTACGAAGACGCGATTAACGCATTCAAAGAGATTAACATGCATAATGATGATATTCGAAAATTATATGACGACGGTATTTTGATGTTGGCCTTTAGACCAAAACTATAATCCGTGGGTCAATATATTCATATATTATGTACAAATGCCATATTTAAATAAATACATTTATTTTTTTATTTATAAGCACAATAATTTAAAATATTTTTTGAAACATTAATTTATCCTCGACATCGCGTAATTTTATCTCATCCTCTAGGGACTTAATCTCTTTGGTGATTGCATTGACTAGGCTGCGATCCAATTCCTTTGCTTTGGCAAAATCAGATTTAGCGTCATTTGGATTCCAAGCACCGACGTGCGCTTTCGCACGACGATAGTACGCCTTCACATTATCAGGATCAAGTTTAATGACTTCGGTGCAATGTTCGATCACCTTATAGTAATCTTTCTCGAATAATTTACATTGCGAAAAATTTAATAGAAGTGGGATTTTTAATTTTGCTAGCTCGTCCCATTCAGTATCATGCGGCTTTTCTTTAAGCATAAGCAATTCCATCATACCGAGTGCTTTTATATAATAATTTTCAGCTTCACAATAATTTTTCTCCTTGAATGCTAAATTACCTTTTAAACGTAACTCGTCTACGGCACCCAGCTTCTCATTATCGGACAACTGCCACGATTCCTTTTCGTATTCGGTCGAATCTTGCGCCGAAATTAATTCTAGAAATGTAATCAAATTATCAATGGGAATTAATCTTATTGATCAGCTATTGAAATAGTACCAATAATGAATTGTAAATCAACCGGATTATTGAATAAATCATCTAGATCTGAATATCCAATGCCCTCATTCTGAATTGTCATGCCACAGCAATGTTTCCGTTCTTCGGCTGGTTTATATTGATCCCGAATCACTTTCGACACGAAAGGATATTGTGATACTAACGTTTTATGTACAGTAAATTTGGCAACTTCGTTTAAAGACATTTTCTGAACAATAACTTCCCAGACTTCCAATTTAAACTTTTTACCCAGCACCAACTCCATGGGCTTACCAATTGTTTTACTGTCATCAATAATTGTATTTTGTTTGTCACATTTTATGGTCCGATAATGAAATTTCACCTAAAAAATATGCAATAAAAAAATTGGAGCTCCAAACATGGCTTTGTTCTCAAACTTGGATTTATATATCCGTTTATTACCTTGGTACCAGGTTTGAAATCAATATTTTTTGTTCCTGGGTAAAGAGTCTCCTTTTTAATAAGAGCCTCACTTTCTGGATTAAAATCCATATTTTATTTTTTTTTATTAAAATTAAATTATAAAAAATATATTTTCATTTAGCCGTATAATCAAAAAATAAAAGGTTTTCTGTTTTGTTTGTTTTGATTAAATCGATACGTCAAAAAAGTTTTATACGAAGTCAAAACTGTTATAAATTCGACCAAATTATTGTCGATGTGTTCGATTCTACCAGATGTCAAAATTAGACCTTTTGCTTCATTGTAAACATAGCCTAAACTACAAACAGAATAATTATTTCGCAGTTTTTTGTAAACAGAGAGTGTTATTTTGTTATTTCTTCGCTTGAAATTTAAATAAAGGCTATTATATTTTGTTCTAATGAACCAACAAGTTCCTACAAGGATGGATGTAACGGTAAGCTTCTGAATTGATAAATTTTTTTAAAGAAATGAATATGAAACGAAACCAAATAGAATATTTTTGAGGTTATGTCACAAAAATTATTTCACAGGATTTACAATTTATATTACAACATAAACTGAATTTATTCAGCAATCAAAATCCGCCACTCAATAGCTGTAACCTACTTGCGTCCGCTAGTACACGTGGAGTAGTTTTTGTTGGTGGTTATGAAACCCATTTACTTGGTGAGTAAAGTTACCAAACATTAGGTTCGACCCCATGGCCATGATCTTTACAGTTTTTAACTTAATATTTTAGTTTGTCCGTTGTCAGCCTTGACTGATAAAAATATAACCGAAGAAAAATTACCACATTTTAAACTGCAACTACCGAGTCGCCCACATCAAATAGCGCTTAGTTGTGATGATGCTTATTTGGCAGTTGATGTGGAGATCAATCGCAATTTTTTTATTCTTATCTATTCTGTTGAATCGATTATAAATCAGTCACCGAAAGTATTGGAACAAGTTAAATTGTCTGCTGAAGATAATGTACGATCAAAGCAAATACTTTGGAATCCAGTACAGAACAATATTTTTGCTGTGGTGCTGGATAACGGTGGAATGTCTGCTTATGTGCTCCAAGAGAAAGGATTTCAATTCTACATGCTCGATAAAGTGGAACAAACCCAGTAAGGATTAATTTTAACCGGTAACTATGTACATATTAAAATTTTATTGTCTCGCATTATTTGTTTAGATGTGCATGTTGGAGTCCCAAAGGAAAGCAAATTGTGGTCGGTTTTCGTAATGGAAAAATTGTCCAATACAAACCAGATTTGAAATCAGCACGGAATATTCAATGCCCTCCTGGAACGTTTGCTAATTCATTTCAAACAATTGCCATTCAATGGTTGTCGACTTATCAATTTGCTACCATGTTCTTATCGGATGAGAGTCCAGATGCTACTCCTTGTCTTCATATTGTAAACGCACCAAAAGCTGGATCGCCAGCTATTAGAAGTTACGGCGATATTTGTTATAGTTCACCAGGACCGCGAAAAGCTCAAGGGTTTTTAATACATTTGGCTCAATGGAATTTACTCTTGGTATCATCAACAAATAGCATGGAAGTTGGTATTTTAGGTACTAATGAAACAGGCGATTTTCCAAGCTGGAGCCAATGGATTACATCTGATGAGGCACGAGCCGAATTGCCTTTAACCGAAGATAAAGATGATACCTATCCGATTGGTTTTTGTATCGAAACTGATTGTACCCATAATGTATTTAAAGGAGAAACGAGATTGCCTTTAATGCCAATGATCCACCTGTTATCAACACATGGAATTTTTGTTTCGTTTAATGTTATAAATCTTAAATCGAGCTATGTTGATATTTGTTCTCCACCAAGACCACTACCAGATGGGTTACGATGGGAGGTTGGCGTGAGGAAGATGAAACCGGTCGAAAATCTAAATACATCTGAAATAAGTTTTGCGAGTCCAAGTAATCAGCCTGCATTTCAGACGTCGACACCGGCAGTAAGTAATTCGAATACATTTTTCTATGATCGGCGTTTTCGGAAATAGAGCTTGGGTAACACTAACTTCACAGTAAATTTCGAGCATTAAATTAGACCATTATAGTTTAATCCACCGGTCGAAATTTACAGTGAAATTACGTCAAATGTAAGCTAATTTTTATTTTAAATTTTCAGAATTGATCAATAATTGTATTTTGTTTGTCACATTTTATGGTCCGATAATGAAATTTCACCTAAAAAATATGCAATAAAAAAATTGGAGCTCCAAACATGGCTTTGTTCTCAAACTTGGATTTATATATCCGTTTATTACCTTGGTACCAGGTTTGAAATCAATATTTTTTGTTCCTGGGTAAAGAGTCTCCTTTTTAATAAGAGCCTCACTTTCTGGATTAAAATCCATATTTTATTTTTTTTATTAAAATTAAATTATAAAAAATATATTTTCATTTAGCCGTATAATCAAAAAATAAAAGGTTTTCTGTTTTGTTTGTTTTGATTAAATCGATACGTCAAAAAAGTTTTATACGAAGTCAAAACTGTTATAAATTCGACCAAATTATTGTCGATGTGTTCGATTCTACCAGATGTCAAAATTAGACCTTTTGCTTCATTGTAAACATAGCCTAAACTACAAACAGAATAATTATTTCGCAGTTTTTTGTAAACAGAGAGTGTTATTTTGTTATTTCTTCGCTTGAAATTTAAATAAAGGCTATTATATTTTGTTCTAATGAACCAACAAGTTCCTACAAGGATGGATGTAACGGTAAGCTTCTGAATTGATAAATTTTTTTAAAGAAATGAATATGAAACGAAACCAAATAGAATATTTTTGAGGTTATGTCACAAAAATTATTTCACAGGATTTACAATTTATATTACAACATAAACTGAATTTATTCAGCAATCAAAATCCGCCACTCAATAGCTGTAACCTACTTGCGTCCGCTAGTACACGTGGAGTAGTTTTTGTTGGTGGTTATGAAACCCATTTACTTGGTGAGTAAAGTTACCAAACATTAGGTTCGACCCCATGGCCATGATCTTTACAGTTTTTAACTTAATATTTTAGTTTGTCCGTTGTCAGCCTTGACTGATAAAAATATAACCGAAGAAAAATTACCACATTTTAAACTGCAACTACCGAGTCGCCCACATCAAATAGCGCTTAGTTGTGATGATGCTTATTTGGCAGTTGATGTGGAGATCAATCGCAATTTTTTTATTCTTATCTATTCTGTTGAATCGATTATAAATCAGTCACCGAAAGTATTGGAACAAGTTAAATTGTCTGCTGAAGATAATGTACGATCAAAGCAAATACTTTGGAATCCAGTACAGAACAATATTTTTGCTGTGGTGCTGGATAACGGTGGAATGTCTGCTTATGTGCTCCAAGAGAAAGGATTTCAATTCTACATGCTCGATAAAGTGGAACAAACCCAGTAAGGATTAATTTTAACCGGTAACTATGTACATATTAAAATTTTATTGTCTCGCATTATTTGTTTAGATGTGCATGTTGGAGTCCCAAAGGAAAGCAAATTGTGGTCGGTTTTCGTAATGGAAAAATTGTCCAATACAAACCAGATTTGAAATCAGCACGGAATATTCAATGCCCTCCTGGAACGTTTGCTAATTCATTTCAAACAATTGCCATTCAATGGTTGTCGACTTATCAATTTGCTACCATGTTCTTATCGGATGAGAGTCCAGATGCTACTCCTTGTCTTCATATTGTAAACGCACCAAAAGCTGGATCGCCAGCTATTAGAAGTTACGGCGATATTTGTTATAGTTCACCAGGACCGCGAAAAGCTCAAGGGTTTTTAATACATTTGGCTCAATGGAATTTACTCTTGGTATCATCAACAAATAGCATGGAAGTTGGTATTTTAGGTACTAATGAAACAGGCGATTTTCCAAGCTGGAGCCAATGGATTACATCTGATGAGGCACGAGCCGAATTGCCTTTAACCGAAGATAAAGATGATACCTATCCGATTGGTTTTTGTATCGAAACTGATTGTACCCATAATGTATTTAAAGGAGAAACGAGATTGCCTTTAATGCCAATGATCCACCTGTTATCAACACATGGAATTTTTGTTTCGTTTAATGTTATAAATCTTAAATCGAGCTATGTTGATATTTGTTCTCCACCAAGACCACTACCAGATGGGTTACGATGGGAGGTTGGCGTGAGGAAGATGAAACCGGTCGAAAATCTAAATACATCTGGAAATAAGTTTTGCGAGTCCAAGTAATCAGCCTGCATTTCAGACGTCGACACCGGCAGTAAGTAATTCGAATACATTTTTCTATGATCGGCGTTTTCGGAAATAGAGCTTGGGTAACACTAACTTCACAGTAAATTTCGAGCATTAAATTAGACCATTATAGTTTAATCCACCGGTCGAAATTTACAGTGAAATTACGTCAAATGTAAGCTAATTTTTATTTTAAATTTTCAGAATTGATCAATAATTGTATTTTGTTTGTCACATTTTATGGTCCGATAATGAAATTTCACCTAAAAAATATGCAATAAAAAAATTGGAGCTCCAAACATGGCTTTGTTCTCAAACTTGGATTTATATATCCGTTTATTACCTTGGTACCAGGTTTGAAATCAATATTTTTTGTTCCTGGGTAAAGAGTCTCCTTTTTAATAAGAGCCTCACTTTCTGGATTAAAATCCATATTTTATTTTTTTTTATTAAAATTAAATTATAAAAAATATATTTTCATTTAGCCGTATAATCAAAAAATAAAAGGTTTTCTGTTTTGTTTGTTTTGATTAAATCGATACGTCAAAAAAGTTTTATACGAAGTCAAAACTGTTATAAATTCGACCAAATTATTGTCGATGTGTTCGATTCTACCAGATGTCAAAATTAGACCTTTTGCTTCATTGTAAACATAGCCTAAACTACAAACAGAATAATTATTTCGCAGTTTTTTGTAAACAGAGAGTGTTATTTTGTTATTTCTTCGCTTGAAATTTAAATAAAGGCTATTATATTTTGTTCTAATGAACCAACAAGTTCCTACAAGGATGGATGTAACGGTAAGCTTCTGAATTGATAATTTTTTTTAAAGAAATGAATATGAAACGAAACCAAATAGAATAATTTTGAGGTTATGTCACAAAAATTATTTCACAGGATTTACAATTTATATTACAACATAAACTGAATTTATTCAGCAATCAAAATCCGCCACTCAATAGCTGTAACCTACTTGCGTCCGCTAGTACACGTGGAGTAGTTTTTGTTGGTGGTTATGAAACCCATTTACTTGGTGAGTAAAGTTACCAAACATTAGGTTCGACCCCATGGCCATGATCTTTACAGTTTTTAACTTAATATTTTAGTTTGTCCGTTGTCAGCCTTGACTGATAAAAATATAACCGAAGAAAAATTACCACATTTTAAACTGCAACTACCGAGTCGCCCACATCAAATAGCGCTTAGTTGTGATGATGCTTATTTGGCAGTTGATGTGGAGATCAATCGCAATTTTTTTATTCTTATCTATTCTGTTGAATCGATTATAAATCAGTCACCGAAAGTATTGGAACAAGTTAAATTGTCTGCTGAAGATAATGTACGATCAAAGCAAATACTTTGGAATCCAGTACAGAACAATATTTTTGCTGTGGTGCTGGATAACGGTGGAATGTCTGCTTATGTGCTCCAAGAGAAAGGATTTCAATTCTACATGCTCGATAAAGTGGAACAAACCCAGTAAGGATTAATTTTAACCGGTAACTATGTACATATTAAAATTTTATTGTCTCGCATTATTTGTTTAGATGTGCATGTTGGAGTCCCAAAGGAAAGCAAATTGTTGTCGGTTTTCGCAATGGAAAAATTGTCCAATACAAACCAGATTTGAAATCAGCACGGAATATTCAATGCCCTCCTGGAACGTTTGCTAATTCATTTCAAACAATTGCCATTCAATGGTTGTCGACTTATCAATTTGCTACCATGTTCTTATCGGATGAGAGTCCAGATGCTACTCCTTGTCTTCATATTGTAAACGCACCAAAAGCTGGATCGCCAGCTATTAGAAGTTACGGCGATATTTGTTATAGTTCACCAGGACCGCGGAAAGCTCAAGTGTTTTTAATACATTTGGCTCAATGGAATTTACTCTTGGTATCATCAGCAAATAGCATGGAAGTTGGTATTTTAGGTACTAATGAAACAGGCGATTTTCCAAGCTGGAGCCAATGGATTACATCTGATGAGGCACGAGCCGAATTGCCTTTAACCGAAGATAAAGATGATACCTATCCGATTGGTTTTTGTATCGAAACTGGTTGTACCCATAATGTATTTAAAGGAGAAAGGAGATTGCCTTTAATGCCAATGATCCACCTGTTATCAACACATGGAATTTTTGTTTCGTTTAATGTTATAAATCTTAAATCGAGCTATGTTGATATTTGTTCTCCACCAAGACCACTACCAGATGGGTTACGATGGGAGGTTGGCGTGAGGAAGATGAAACCGGTCGAAAATCTAAATACATCTGAAATAAGTTTTGCGAGTCCAAGTAATCAGCCTGCATTTCAGACGTCGACACCGGCAGTAAGTAAATCGAATACATTTTTCTATAATCGGCGTTTTCGGAAATAGAGCTTGGGTAACTTCACAGTAAATTTCGAGCATTAAATTAGACCATTATAGTTTAATCCACCGGTCGAAATTTACAGTGAAATTACGTCAAATGTAAGCTAATTTTTATTTTAAATTTTCAGAATGAAAAATCGTTCTTTAGTCTTGGCGAACCACCCAAGAATATTCAATCAAATTTATTTGGCGGAACTATTGCTCCTAAACCAAACGTATTGAGCGAACTGAATAAACCTACGATGCCTCCAACAAATTCTCAACCATCGATGTTTAGTTTACCAAACCCAGTGGTTCAACCACAATTTAGCACACCGACCAATCTTTTAGGTGGTCAACCTAAATCCGCGATGAATTTGGCTGCACCGACTCAACCGAAAATGAATCAACCTATATCACCTATGGTTCCGCCAAATCAAAGTGCACCACTTAAACCAGTACAAAAAGCAAATAAACCAGCTGATCCTATTATTACGGTGCAGCCAACTTTCAATAAAACTGTTCCAGTTTCTGGTACAAAAACTCCTCAATCGTCCATGTTGACGCCGGCATCTACCGCTGCAGGGTTAGATAGTAAGTCGGATGATGGAACTATATCAGCTTTGATAACTGAGGAAATTCAAAATTTCGAAAGAGATTTGAAAGATTTATTAAATAGAACCAAAAATGGTAAAGAATTAGAATCAAATGAGAAGTTCTTCACAACTGAATATAAAAATATGGTTGGCTTTTTGGGTAGGCTACAAGACACAATGGCTCAGGCTACGGAAGCAACGGAAACTCTAAAAACCGATATTCATTCTGTTCGATTGTCCCTGAATGAGGCATTCGCTATGCAGGCAGAAGCCCAGAGTAAATATAATATATATAACGACCCAGAGTAAGTTTTCATTTTTTATTTTTTGTTGTCTCGTGATTTAATAATTAATCTTTGATTTTATAGTTACATTTTACTTCATGAAAATGCTGGAAAAAATCAAACAAATCAAAAACAATTGTCCAAACTGAAATCAATGTTGAAAGCAAATGAAGTTCAATTCAATGAGATTTACAAAATTGTATATTCTCAATATTCGAATTTCGAAGAAACAAGGAAAGAACAAAGCCGCGATCGAATGAAAATGCCCAGCCTTCAATTGGTCTATCAAAGCTTAAACAAGCAACAGGATCTTATTCAGCATCAAAGGAAATCGCTCAATCTTATCAAACAGAAAATTGGACTAAATTCGTCACTGATTAGTAGTGTGGCCTCGAAGAGTACTGAAGAAACTACAGTTGAATCGCTCACGGATTCGATTATTTCGCTTTCGATTGCGGACCGAGTTAAAGCTGAAACTTCTCAATTAACTGACAATAAGAAGAAAAATTTACTGGAATATTTGAAAAATCGAGAAGTTCAAATAATTAAACCATCACGGCCTGAAAATGAATTTTTAATTTCCAAAATCATAAATGGCCGGAAAATTATGAAAGAGAATACATTAAAAATTGAGAAAGAAGCTAAAGCTAAAGAAACGCTTAAAGTTGAACCTAAACCGCAAACAATGGTACCCCAGAAATCCAGAGCTGGAATGGTGCCATTTGGTCCGAGCGTTCCCCATGTTTATAAACCATCGCCTGTAACAGCCTCCCAGGATACTCATACACAGCCACCCAAATTTACTGGGTTTTCCACACCGGTTGCACAAGTTCCGGAACTACCTAGCAATGCTAATGCTGAACGCAAAAAGAAAGAAATACAAAAGACACCGACAACAACATTACCGACAATACCATCACTAGCTTTTCCAGGATCAGGAAGTGGGTTTAATTTCAATTCGGGAAATACGCTAGTAGCTGCTGCTATAAAAAAAAATGAGCCTGATTCCATTTCAACACAATTTGCCGATCATAATCAAAAACCATCCCCTAATTTTGGATTTGGATCGACAACACCACTACTGTTTGGCAATACAAATGCTAGTAAAGAGATGCCAAAACTGCAAGACATTAAAATTAAACCAAATATTCCGAATACCCCACCACCGCAAATATTTGCACCAAAACCGATTGAGGTGCCAAAGTCGTCTACGGGCAATTTCACTTTAAAAGATGTGAGTAATGCAGATACAAAAACTATTACGTCAATGCCTAGTGGCGTAGATTTTTCTTTGGGGTCAGGGTTAAGTATAACTAAATTAGGTGAAAAACCAGGCGTTACGCCACAAGCACCGTTAAGCTTTAGTTTTAAACAGGGGACTGCGCAAGATAAATCGGCCGCTGAGATCAATGCACCGGAAAAACCTTCTGTTGAAGTAAAACCATCTGATTCGCTTTTAAAATCAACTCCATTATCTGTACCACCACAACCACAAGCTGCAAAGATACCAGCTAGTGTTCCAACTTCTTTGTCGACATTTCAATCGATTGGAGTTAGTTCTGCATTGCCGTCTATTTCAACTCAATCTTTACCAGTTATCGCAACTTCAGCGCCATTTACAGCCTCAACTGCATTACCAGTTACTGTAACTACTACTGCTGTAACAACAGCTGTTGCTGGTGCAACGACAGCAACAACATTAGCCGCCAGTACAACCACAGTAACAGCACCTCCCATGTCATTTAGTTTTGGATCAGCAGCCGGGTCTACGTTTTCATTTGCAAACGCTTTTGCTGCGAAAGCTGAAACGCCGTCGACATCGGAGCCCAGCACAGATAATTTGTTCCAAGGTATAAATATTTGTAAACCCATCGCGACCGCAACAATTTCAACGTCAAAAACTGAAAATATTTTTGCATCGGCGTTGCATAGTTTTGGAAATTCAACTACAATTACTTCACCCACCACATCAATATTTGGTGGTCAAACAACCATCACAAATACCAGTACTGCACCTGGTTTTGGGACTGTACCACCTAATACTAGTATAACGTCAACCGTACCAATAACGCCAGCAACTAGTCCAGCTGTTTCCAGTGCAGCGAATCCACCGTTCGAGGTGATTAATTTGTCGGCCCCAAAAACTGAAACAAATGTATTTTCTGAATTCGGGATAACGACGTCATCAGCAGAGTTAACTCCTACAACAAATGTGTTTACGTCCTCTATTAATACTAGTCCATTTGGAACAGGTGGATCTATTTTCGGTGGATCTTCTGAGACGGCTGCAACTACAACTCCATCAACTAATCTATTTGGTACTGCGTTGTCGTTCGGTGCCCTAAGTCCTACCACAGCTTCAACTGTGTCTTCCCCCTTTTCAATAAAACCGGCCGAAACAATTGCGTCAGCATCTCCATTTAGTGGTGTGACGCCAAACACTTCGATATTTGGAGGTGCTGCTGGAAATACAACAGTACCGACAACCGGATTTGGATTTGCTCCTGTTGTATCAAATAGTTCAACAATTTTTGGAGGCGGTGCAAGCGGTGATTCAGTATTTGGGATCGCTGCTTCAACAGCACAATCGACTTCTTCAGTTTTTGGAGCACCGGTTAATTCTAGTGCTACATCAGGTGGCTCATTATTTGGAAGTGGTTTTGGAGCACCGGCTCCTAATTCTGGATCGATATTTGGTGGTGGGAATAGTGGAATAAGTACCGAAGGTCACTCCAGTCCATTTTCTTTCGTACAAAAGTCAGAATCTGCCTCTGTATTTGCATCACCATCGGCGATTGCACCACCATTTGGGCAAAACACGACGCCAAATTTTGGTTCACCATCGGGCGGTGCATTTTCGGCCACACAGCAAACAACCTCTGCATTTGGATCTCCATCGAGTTTTGGTGGTGCAGGATCTCCATTCGGAAATTCCTCTGCAACATTTGGTGGTCCGGCCACATTTGGAACGACGCCAACATTTGGTGGTACTGCCACATTCATGAGTCCAACCAAATCAGCGTTTGGTGCATTTGGTGCTGGAGCTGTTGCAAGTCAACCACAGGCGCCGGCGTTTGGAGGCGGTGGTGCACCACAACAACAAAATACACTATTTGAACAATTGGGATCGTCGGATAATGGTTTGTCATTTGGTAATTTGGCACAAACCGCCAATAGTAATCAAAATAAACCGGCATTCGGAGGATCGGCGTTCATGTCGTGGCGATAATTTTCATTTATTTGTGTTTTTAATATTTTAAATAAATTCATCAGTAATACAAACAAATATAATTAAGATAAAAAAAATGTTTTATTTTAAATAACAATTATTTACACATAAAATAAAATAAAAATGGAGGTGTGGCCAACACACGACTTTCTTTTACGAACAGCGAATTTTGAAAAACTTTTATAATTCAAATATCCCGCAAACTTTATTAAGATTGTTTTTATTATTTCATGTTTCTGTAAATTGTATATTTTTGAAATATTTGCAAAATAAATTTTCTGTTTTACGGAATCTGGGAGCTGGGACCCCAAAATTTATGTAAAAAGTTTAAACATGAAGTTGCAGTTTGATTGCTTAAACCATTTGGACTACAAATTGACAGTCATATGTATATACCAACAGACACCACTTCAAAACTCAATTTTTTGAACTCATTAGTACACACGTAAAAGAAATAAAAGGTGATATTTATGAATTTAAGTTTTTTCTTTTAATTTTTTGGAATTTGTATTAGTGATTTTTTGTAAATCTTATACTTTTTAAAATATGTGCAAAACACATTTTCGGGCCGAGAGTGGCCACTTCCGGTTGACCGATTTGGCAATTTAACATACATGTAGGCTAAATATTTTTATAACATACAGTACGTCACTGAAGTGTGCAAATTAATTATAATTAGCATAATTGGGCTAATACACACAATAATTAAAATGACAAATGCAAGAACTGCTGTAACTCCCTGTAAAAAAGTGTGGGGGGGGGGGGGCAGGAGTTGCGAAATATTTTTGCAATTATAAAACGATATACTTAAGTATTACAAACCCTAATAAGTCGTTAAAAAAGTTAAGAAACATGAAAAAATGATCCACATTCAATTATGTAATATTTGCATTAAAAACCGGAAGTATGTCACTGTAGTGTGCAAATTAATTATAATTAGCATAATTAGGCTATATATACACATATATTTATGTGTTGGCAAAACAATATTTAATTTTTTTTTTATAAAATTTTTAAATTTTTTTTAAATTTTTTTTTTTAATTTTTAATTTTAATTTTTTTAATTTTTAATTTGTTTATTTTTATTTTTTTTTGATTTTTGGAAACATTTTGTATTAGTAATTTTTTGTAAACCTTATACTTTTTAAGATATTTGCAAAACAAATTTTCTGGCCCAAGGGAGTGGCCACTTCCGGTGGACCGATTTGAAGTAAAATTCACTGGGACCTCCCAATTTATCCAAAAAGCTTAAATCTGAAGTTTCAGTTCGATTGGTTAAGCCATCTGGGCTGTAGAGAAGACACAGACTGACAGACAGACGGACAGACAGACAGACAGACAGACGGACTGACAGACAGACATCATTTCGAAACCCACTTTTTCGGACTCAGGGGACCTCAAAACAGATAAATCTTCAATAATCTCAAGGTCGAAAATTTTCATGATTACTATACTTTATTTTACTTACGTAAAAGAAAGTAATAGAATTAAAATTTAAATTAGGCTTTCTTAGTGTGGCATTACAAAATATTGAAAGTTCCAAACTTCTGACTTGGTAATACGCATATTTTCGTGATAATGGCAAATCATTTATCTGTTGTGCATTATATTTGTTAGCCTTGGTGTTTAGTTTGGCGTTGAGTAACAGAGGATGTTCAGCGTTTGTATATTTCAAATTCGATTCGCTTGGGGAGCGTTGATCTAACTGTTACCTTGCGTAAATATCGAAACAAAATAGGTCGCTTTTCTATTTGACAACGTTTAAATAGGTGTGGAAGAATAGTCGTCAAAACTGCTATAATTGGGAATAATTGTTCCTCAATAAAGTAGGTGGAATTTGGCATCTTAACCGATTATGATGGAATTCGGCATTTACGATGGGTGATTATCAATGTGGTTTCCGTTCAAATTTTTACTCTGATGATGGCTCTAGAGAAGTGCTATGAAAAGGACATCCCTACCCACATTCTATTCGTAGATTTTCAACATGCTGCGACATCATAAAGAGGAATACGTTTTAAAACTTCTTGTCCTACCTGAATATACCGTCAAAATTATTTTCTATGTGCCAGCTTTTAATGGATACTTCAATTTGTAAGGTGCTAATAGAAGGCAATATTTCGGATGCCTTCGTGACAACATCTGAGAGAAGGTGAATGAGTTCAAATATCCTAGCATCATTGATGGAGGATCGCAGCAGGCTACCGAGCATTTTACGCCAACATCAAAACATTCAAGTCTCCTCACAAATCGTGCGAAGTAAAACTGGCCATCTACAAAGCGTTGAATTATCACCTTTGGTTGCGAGTCTTAAACGCTGACAGCACAAGACATCCAGAAAATTGATGAAAATAATGCTCGCCCCCACAACGAAGGAGCCATGTACAGAATGCGAATTATAAAATCGTCAATACTACGGATCTCGTGTGGGACTACCTACCCGATGGATGAATGATGTTGAAAGGGACCTAAATACTTTCGGTTACCGTGTCAGGCGTTCTCTTGCGGTGGATCGAACTATTTTGGAGGAACATATCGTTGAGCGGCCAAATGCCTTCATGTGATATAGCGCCACTGGAAGAAGAGAACAATTTTAAATGGGATTCCAAAATGATTTTTAGAAGAACTTCTGGAATATGATCAATTTGTATGGAACTTGGCTATCTCTTAAACGATTTTAAACGAAATGGAATTTCAAAATAAGTTTTAAGATGGAGCTTGGCTAATTATTAATCGATTATGATGAGTTGATGACATTCGACAGTTGCGATGGAAATAGGGCTTTAAAATGATTTGTAGCTGGAGTTCTGGATTATGGCCAAGAAGGATTGAACTTGGCTACTTCTTAACCGACTATAGAAATATAGGATTCTAAACTGAGTTTTACATGCAGTCCTGGAATATGGCCAATTAGCGGCACAAGAATCCGGTCTTTAAAATTCTCGCTTGTTAAAACCGAATAAAATTTTCTTTTTTGGCACCTCAAAAAAATGCAAATTCAAAATTACTCAAAAACTTAATTTGAAATATTTTTGTTATAACAGGCGCACATAACTAAAAAGCGCGCAAACACAAAATGTTGATCAACGATGTGGATCAACAAAATCTAAAAAAAAAATCTCCTCTTGCTTGTTGAATTCTATTTCCTCTCTTGCTTCAATATGGTATTTTTGATTGCTGCTAAATTCTGTTCGCCTGGTATAAAACTCATATTTCAAAATTCGAGTTACAAAATAATTTGTGTGTTAAAATTTTGCCTGTTAAAAACTAAAATTTAAATTTTATTTAACAGGCGAGCAAAATTTAAAAGAAAACAGATTTTTTAAAGTGAAAATATCATTTAAAATATTGGTGTTTATAACAGGTGCACATAATCGGAGAACAGCAAAAAAAATTGTTTTAAGCATTATTATTTAAAAAAAATCTTGGGCAAACATAAAGAATCGAACGCACGACCATCAACATAATGAGAACACTTAACAACCGAACCACCGACAATCGACATTATGTTATGTTGTGCTCTTCGCAATATTCATTACATAGAAAATTAGTAGATATTCAAGAAAATTAGTAGATGTTAAATAAAAAACGTTTTGGTGCTCCGTATAAGAAAAATTGAATATTATGAATACCTACCCTTATAATTTAAGTGTAATTACAGACCATTTAATTATTTGTTGCCATTAATTCATTTTGGGAAATTAAATATGTAATAGAAAATTATTTTTCTAAAATATAAATAAAACCTTAAGCAAATTGTAAACGTTGTTAAATATGGAACAATGGAGTGGTGAGTGAGTAACATCATCTACTAATTTTCTATTTAACGATTAAATATTAAATTTTTCGAGTTAGATGCTTGCCTGTTATAACAATTTCAAATACAATTTCACCAAGATCGAAACTAGAAAATTTCTGTTCAGTCGTGTTCGTTCTCCGCCTATTAAATTCTAATAGGGCCCACACACGATACAACTTGTTGTACAACTTGGTTGGGTTGTATCGTATTCGTATGACAAGTTGTACCGTTTGTGGCGAAGTTGTACAACCGATTTTAAGAAGCGACATAACGCGTTATGGAGAAAAGTGGACTCATTTGTTTGACCTTGGTTTATAGAAGGTAAGATTTTCAGTATTAAATTATTGTTCAGTGGCTGAAAATTCAAAATTAACATGTAAATTATAAGGTAAGAGCAAAAATTTCTTGGTCCATGTAACGTCGGTTCTGGTTGTTTATTATTCTGTGGTAAAACAGTCTGCATGAAATCAAAATGTTTTGATTTTTTGGGGGCGGAGCTACGTGTTGTTTAAACTGGTTGTATTGTGTGTGGTGAAGTTTAACAACTAAGTATCAAAAATCTTGCCAGTTTGATTTCACAACGCGTGAAATAATTAAAAGCATAGACGTATATAATTAAAAGTGATTGAGTGTTTTACCATTTGGATTGGAAAAATAGTGAAAATGGCGATTATGATTTAAGAGCTACCGGTATTGTGGCAAGTAAAAAATGAAAACTATAAAAACAAAAATTATCGAAATAATGCGTAGAAAGTTTTATTGTAGGTTTTTCAATTAATTGAAAAGGATGCTATAATTGAGCAACTAAAACGCAAAGTTGCCAATATAAGGTCATGCTATCGACGAGAGCTGAAGAAGAAAAATGTAAGTGAGAAAACTGGAGCAGGCGTTAAAGACATTTATATTCCATCTTTGTGGTACTTTGACTTTCTTGATTTTTTAAAAGATCAAGAGACGTCCGTTCCAGGAATATCGACACGGATGACGAGAGTTTTGATATTTCCGTAAGTTTAGCTGTTTAGTATAGTATTTACAATAAATATATTGTTTATTGTTTTTTATAATTAGGACGAGCATGTTTTGGGGAAAAGGCAGCGTCAAAGAAAAAACTCTTCAAATAAAAATGAATTTATGCAGAAAGCAGTGGACTATTTGGATGAAGTTAAAAAAGACCGTGGCGGTATTGTAAAAGATGATGCAAATGTTTTTGCCGAAGGTTGGGCTTGTTCATTCAGAAAACTGAATGAACAACAAAAGCTGTTTACTAAGAAAATTATTGATGAAGCTCTGTTGATGGGCCAGCTAAATAAACTATCTTTGGATAGTTCAATATCGCCACAATCATCCTCCAGTAAACCATCTTCTGAGGAATCTAGATCTTCACTTCATAATTATGTTATTATCCAGATAATTTATGAAAACATCTTCCAAAATTTACACGTACATACGGAAGTTCATTCGTGTCGTTATAAAGCAGATGGGAAGCTCCTCGTTATAAGAAAATGCTCCACATACCATAGCAATTCTGCCACAAAATTACGATTCGACCTAACGACGCCATGTTCCTCCAAATTATGCCAGTAGCAACTGTAGCAGTCGGGAAAATCCAGATTAATTTTTTTTCCGTAAGAAAAAATCACACTCTGCCAATCCGTTATCGACGACATGTATTTACGAGCAAATTTGAGCGGATTATTCGTATGCATGGTCGTTAAAAGTGGTTTGACCCAAAATTTTGTCCATTTTATGTTCGGTGAACTATTAAAAATACGGGCAATGTGTCGGGTCGTCACAGGAAGATCCAATGGCCTGCATGATAGACGGTTTCGTGTAGCTTCTTGCGAATTAGACTTTAAGCTGAATTCATAACATTGGGAGCGACATAGGAAAAAATACCTTAGTATTTATTTACGAACTCTCAATCAATCAAATCACTTTAAATAGCATAAGCCCCTCCTACTACGTACTACTTGTTCGTTTCTCTTTGTTCCTTTTCCTACTTGTTCCTTACTCGAGTTGAAAAAATTCTTACTACAATACTATGGTATTTTTTCCTATGTCGCTCCCGATGTTATGAATTCAGCACATTATCAGAAGTGCGTTTAAACGAATGTCTACCTTAAATTTAGATTTATCAATTTATTAAAGTACACCATTAAAGTTTTTACTAATGGTTTATCTTAGCAACAGATTTAAGATGATAGACACAATTTAGACTATTTGAAAAAAATCAAAACACTTTACTCTTAGAACTATATTCAAAAACCATAATGCGTTTAAACGAATGTCTAACACTGTATGTCACTTGTGATGCGACCAATCACCATTGTTTGGACTTTTACGTCGCATTATCTTATGTTATCACTTCGATCGACTAAGAGAATACTAATTTAAAGTTGAAGTGACACAACAATTGCCACATCAAATGAAGTGACATAAAAGACACTCTACCATAGATCAAGTGCACATGCATAATCATAGATCTAATTGAAGATGCTCTGGAAAATAAAAAATATGCTCAAGTGTCTTCTTGGGCGTATCTCAAGCCTTCGACAAAGTATGGCACCGACGCCTGGAATATAAACTACGTTAACTACTAAGTTATAACTACTAAGTTTTACCTGATTTTAAAGTCATAGGTATCTAGCTGATCGACACTTTCGTGTAAAACATGGAGGAATATTCCGAATTAAATAAAATATCGGCTGGAGTTCCACAAGGAAGTGTTTGGGGCCGATACTATATATACTTTATACACGAGACGTGCCAAGCACAAACGGAACAAGTATTGCAACATTTGCGGATGATACTGCAATCTTGGCAACTGGAGACAACATAGAAGAGTCAACCAGTAAATTACAAAACGCGGCTAATTCATTGAGTAATTGGACGAAAAAATGTCGCCTTCAACTCAACAAAACTAAATCTGTGCATATAAATTTTACCAACAAAAATGTTAATTGGTTACCTGTTCGATTGAATTCGCAACCAATTCCACATGCAAACACGGTAAAATATTTAGGAATGACCCTTGATGCTGAACTCAAGTGGACAAAGCATGATACAATGAAAAAAGAAGAGCTAAACACCAAATATAGAAAAATGTATTGGCACATAGGAAGGAACTCTGAGCTAACATTACATAATAAACTGCTATTATATCGGCAGATATTGAAACCTGTTCGCAAATAGTTGATTAGTGGCGTGCCAATAAAATTATTTCTTTAACCAATTGCTTTTTTTGCGTGCCACCTAATTCCGTAAAATATTTTTTTTTTATTTGTAAGATTAAGGATCAGTCAGAATCGAGCCATAATACTCCAGATTTTTTTTTTTGGCCTTTCAACGTAAATTTTTACATGAAGAGACGAATAACATAACTTAAGATACATTTTATTATCTCGGAGTTGGGTCCAATATATAAACCTCAGACAATTTTCTTTGGCCGTTCCCCGTTCGGTTCCTAATTATTGTTATAATATTCGTCTGTAAAAATAGAAACTCACAACGGTTTATCGACGGAAAATCTGTTAGTTCAGGACTTCAGGTATTGTCAGCTGGCACGCTAAATTCTGTTATGCGATAGTTAATATCGTAAAATAAATGGCTAAGTAAGTTGCAGTAGGTGAAGTATAAGGATTCTGAATTTAAGCTCTTCATACGAACATAAAGTTCCAAATCTTCTCGAGCCGGATGCGGCCTCCGTTATGTCCTTCGAGCCGGATGCGGTCCAACGCATTAATTTTCTTGGATTACTTGTGTGTTATCATCATTATAACCAGTGGTTGTAAGCAATCAGTGTTATTAAAAAAGGATGCGGTCCAACGCATCAATTTATTTGGATTAATTTGAATCATCTACCAAAGGGTTTTCCAACCAGTGCGCAAGTGAATCACCAAAGTCGCAGCCAGGAAATCTATAACCAATGATGATTTAAATAATCAACAAACCGTTAAGTCAGGTAATCTGTTTTTTGTTCCATATCCCATTTTAGTACAATAAATAAGTTAATTTTATTCCATTGCATCATAATTTATTTATTCCGTTATCCGTAAGTGAAGTGAAAACCAGTCGATTAATTATTCGTATGCATGCATGCATGCATTATACATAAGTAACATAACATTACTCCGCACAAAGTATAGTGAAAACTATCCAGTCGGTTATTTAATCGTGTTCACATGTGCATATTCTGTTCCGTTACTAACAAATGCAGTGAATTCCAGTCTGTTATTTAATCGTACGCATATTTTATCGTGGTCATACCTTATGTAATTTTAGTCCTCACCAAGTGCAGTGAAATCCAGTCTGTTAATTAATCGTGTTTACGTCCAACCAATAAGTATTCCAATTCCAATTACCAACAAGGTACCTGTTGACTAACCGAACTTTAAACAATTTCAGTATCCCTTTATATAAAGTTATAATATTGTTTAAAATAAATAATTTGTTTTGAAATGGATTTTTTGCCTTATTATTTGTGGATGTATAAATCGCCCATTATTTATACATTTGCTTGTCCGTCAAGCCTTGATCAGGCACCAGGCAGTACCGGGTGTGATACAGCGCATCCTCATCATGGCCGTTCTTGGATATTTAGGCGCCCTGGGCTAAAGTATTAGGCGCCTTTGTTGAAGCAAAACAAGTTTTTCCAGTGCAGAATCATCTTCTGTTTCAAAACCAGTACGTTCGATATCATGAAATTCTAGAGAAAATACAAGACATGAAGTTCAAACAGCATTTAGACGCCATATGATTGTGAAAATGCGTATGTAGCAGAAAACAAGTTTTTAAATTTGGGATGGTTTACAATGCATAAAATAACTATCGCGACTCGTGCATTCCAAGCGACGAATAGAATAAACTTATATAATAAAACGGTTTGCATTTCGTTTGAAGTGAAAAATGAAATTCAAATAAAAATATGCTCTCTAAAATTAACTAGATTTTGGACATTTGGTGGCGCCCTATTAATGCGGCGCCCTAGGGCTACAGCCCTTATAGCCCCATAGTAAAGATGGCCTTGATCCTCATTATTTTGTGTGGCATGTATAATCATTTCTAGATTATACATTTTTTGGTAGAATAATCGCATTTTCTGCTATTTTGATAGCTTAGAAACTTAGAGGAGGGACCAGAAAAATAAAAATGTCCATACAATTTAAATATTTTATTTAAGAAATTAAATTCCAGCCATACAAAAAAAAGTACATCAACAAAATATGTATTCCATTTGGTGCTGGAGGAGGAAAAAATTGTTTTGATTGGTGTATGGAAAACCAAAATAGGCAAATCTATAGTTTTAGAATTCTTAAATTCTTAAAAATCTATATAACTCTTAAAGAATCAATTGTACATCTCAAATCTCTGAAGTAAATTTTTATTAAAATCAATCCTCAGAAGTGCTATCTAATTCCATTTTGAGCTGGAGAAGTAGTAAACTGCTTCGATTTGTTTTTTATGTAAAAAAAACATTTGGTGAAGCAATTTTTTGATTAAAGCTACCAACCATAATAACATTAATGTATTCCTCAACATTCCTTGGATTTGGTTTTTATTTTATTTAAAAAATCAGACCCCCAATGATATGACCCAAGGAAATTCTTCAGAACGTGAATAATTAAATGTTATATTAGGAACCACTTATAGAGAATAACTTAGATATAAAATTTCACTAAAATCTATTGACAAACGTGCTTGTTCCATATGGTGCTGGAACTGTAGAAAAGGCCAGGATTGGTTATGTATTGATAAAACCAAATTTCTCTTTGGCGAATATAATTTTTTGATTTATGGTTTAAATGTACGTATGCGCCAAAATATAATTAGCAGTGTCCCGGAATATTTGTTGAATTCTGATCTTGTTTTATTTAAAAAACTCCATCCCTGCTCCAAACAGAACTTCGCCGATTATTCCATTGAAATAAATTTGTTGCGGCATATTCAAATGATGAATCAAGGTGACGTTTTTTGAAACTTGGTGGATCGTCGTCAGTCGTCAACACCAAATCAATTTTATATTGACGATTGTAAAAGTAAGAAAAGCGCCTCTTACGGAATATAGAAAAAGTGGACCGGATACATACAAATTGCGACGCAACCATAGTAAATATGTTATCAGCGTTTCGGCGGAAAATAGAAAAAATGAAGCGGATACATAAAAATCGAGACCCTCAAATCGTCAATTGACGAAGCGGATACATAAAAATCGTCAAATGACGATTGGAGGGTCTCGAATCTCGATTTTTATATATCCGCTTAATTTTTTCTATTTTCCGCCGAAGCGCTGATAGCATATTTACTATGGTTGCGTCGCAATTTGTATGTATCCGGTCCACGTTTTCTATCTTCCGTAAGAGGCGCTTTTGTTACTTTTACAATCGTCTATAGATCATGTTCAAATGTCAAATTTTCTTTAACCGCCAGAGCTACCATCTTCCAGAAAACTCCGAAAGTATAAGCCACTTTCACATAATGCCACTAGGTGTCACCAAATATTTGCTGTCAAAAATCGTACGACATTTTTATGTGTGCATTTTGTAAACATAAACAAAAATATTTGCGTGTTATAGGAGTGATTATTATTAATACGTGATAATTAAATTGATTTTGGCTGTCCCCTTTTGAAAAACGTCAGAATATTTTTTGATTGTGTAGTGACATCTAGTAGCAAATGCTCTGTACTTTTTCTTTGATCGTGCTGCCTCTTTCGGTAAACGCTATGTACTTTTTCTTTGATCATGCTGCCTCTTTCGGAAAACGCTCTGTACTTTTTCTTTGATCGTGCTGCCTCTGTCGGAAACATGATCTATTGACGATTGTAAAAGTAGAGAAAGCGCCTCTCGAGGACAATAGTTTTTTTTTTTTTTTTTTTTTTTTATTTGAATAAACAAAAACATCCAACTGAGCATGAGCTCATACAAGGATTATCCACAAAATTTTAAAAATAAGAAATATAAATAATAAAGTTAAAGTACATAATTGCAAAAATTAGCACGGCGGCAAGTGCAAAAAAAATAACAATAAAAATAATATAAAACAAATATGTATAAATATAATGTAGCAATATTTTAAAGTAAAATTACGTTAATTATAAAAATTATACTTAATAGCAAAATATAAAAAAAAGAATCAAAGGTTTAAGATTCATTAATAAAATTATATAAGAATTGACATAAAATGATAAAGAAAATAAAAAATTTATAAGATATAATTAACTTATAGTTTTGACAAGTTTATTCTTTTTAATTCTAATGCAAAATTTCGTTTATTTAGACGCTTTAAAGACGGATGAATTTTATTATACAGCACAGTACTATGATATAACAGAGATCCAGGATGATAATTACCAATATGAAGGTTGGTTGCCCTCCGTGTATAATAGGAATGGTGAAAATTATTTTGTAAAAAGTTGGTGTTAGTATGAACTAAATTGTTTACTATATTATGCGTGAGGATTATCAATCTTAGCTCCGCAATAATATTTACTGGCAAGATGTTATAATTCGAGTGGATAAGTATAGTACTAGTGCGGGAGTCCAAGCTATACAAGTTTTTTATTGCGCGATTTTGAATAGTTTGCAGCTCATCCATCTTGTGTTTAAAAGTAAAACCCCACACACATATACCGTAAGTCAGTACACTGTGAAAAAATGAAAAAAATATTAATCTTTTCACATTGTTATCGATAAGTCTAGAAATTCGTTTGAAGAGTCCAGCAACAGTTGAAAGACGCGCTAGTGTATAATCGATGTGTCTTTTGAAATTCAAGTTACGATCTAAATAAATGCACTAGATGTCAGTATGCAAAATGATGCACCTGATAAAATGACATTTGTCACAAATACGACGAAAGAAAATTTAGTAATGCGGTAATTAAAAATTGTTTTTATAGTCCGAAATTGGAATAATTTACAATTATTAGCAATCCGGTAAGTAAAAATTGTGTTTACAGTTCAAAATTGGAATTGTTTACAATAATTTCGAACGTCAAATTATCAGGTACCTCAGTTTAAAATTTTTCCACTAGGTGGAATCCGTGATGCTCCAATCGTCAATAGCATTTTTTTTTATCATAAACATAACAAATTTCGAGACTTAAAAGCTGCTTTGGTTTTTTTGAGTCGAAATGTTCTGGAATTGAATTAGATAGGTTTTTGCGAGAGGTTTGAATCTTTGATCGAAACACGTGGAATTTTTAGTTATCGATAAGTTATACAGTCGAACTTGGTTCTTATAACGAACCTCAAGGGACTAAACATTTTGTTCGTTTTAAGGAAGAAACGTTATATCAAGAGATCAATTTACCTACATTTGCATGTAAGCTTGGATATACAGAATCGTGTAATAACGAAAGTCTTGTTATAAGGAACTTATATAAAATCCCAAGCTTAGAGAAATATGTACAATACATACAAATGTAGGTAAATTGATCTCTTGATCTAACGTTTCTTCCTTATAACGAACAACATTTTTAGTGTATTGAGGTTCGTTATAACCAAGTTCGACGTATTTATCGAAGTTTGGGATTTTATATAAGTTCCTTATAACAAGGCTTTCGTTATAACCCGATTTTTTATATCCAAGTTTGACTGTATGTGGTTTGGTGTGCTCGGCAATTTTTTACTTGTGGAAACAATGGAATAAAGAATCTGGGTAAAATGTACAACGGTATTGGTAATGTAGAATGTTTTGGCTTCTATGAATAAAACAAACATTTACAAGTAGTACAAACGCTTCAAAGACAGCCTTATAGACATTGAACTCGCAACGATCCAATAACGCAATATAATAACACAATTGTGTCCGTTCAGTTCCATTCAAGTTTAAAATTGCTTTCAATTTAATCTCCTTTATTCATACCTTTCAAGTTTCCATGTTTTATTGAAAATGGTTGCGTAAATTGGGACGAAAAAATCAAGTGGAACGAAACGGACATAATTATGTTTGAACCTTGTACAATTCCATAAACATTCTCTCAAGAAATCTATTTTGCTAATTATTTTATAAACCTAATTTGGCTTTGAGTAAATTACAATTAAATAAAACGAGACGGCAATTTGTTTCAGTAGTTAAATTATTTATTTATGTTTACTTCTTTTTTTTATGAGGTAATTAAAATATACTCATTTCGACTCTTAGTATGAAACTTAAAAAAATAAAAACAAAAAATAAAAATTAAAAAAAAATACAATTAATTAATTAATTAAAAAACAGAATCACGATGTTCTTACTATTAAAATTTAAAATTAACTTTTTTTTTTTTATTCTTTTTAATTTGAATTCACTTTTTAATTATTTAAATATTGTTCATAATTTTTGTTTTTAGTATTTAGTATTTTTTTTTTTTTGTCTAGCGAAGTATTTAAATTTATAAAAAAAAATAAAGATAAAATCACGATAAAATTGCAATACTTCTTCGGGGACCACCTTGATTTATTTTATCCATCGATGACCATTTTTTCATACCATTCTTAACCGCTTCTATTGTGTACTTGTCTTGCATAACGCGTGACATTGCTTCTAATTTTTGTGCTCGCTCCTTTGAAAGCGGTTCCGCTGGGAATGAAAAATCATTCGCCTCGGCCAGTGTACGCAAATCGAAATAATATTTTGCATACACCGATGATGGTACATTTATATTAAATTGTAGTAATTCCAAAAATTGACGTTCTAATTCATTCATATCCTCTACGGTTATATCTTGTAATATTTGACAATAATCTACATTCCAAACGGCTTGGTCATCCCATACTTTGCTTGCCAACAGTATTGATCCTAATACAATCCGTTTCCAATTGTACGGTCCTATATCTAATTCAGCATAAGTTAGTAATCTTTCTAAGTATACTAATGTTATAATAGCACATTCGGCTGTTAATTGGGCTGCACTAAATAGCGTTCGAACAAATTTATAAATTTGCCGATGTTCTGGATTATGATCATCATAATCGTCTGGCACATTATCCTTGGTCAACGGATGCAATTTCTCATCGAATATATCGAGACGTCGTTCCGATTGTCGATTTTTTATATGATAATAAATTGCTAGTGATACACATTTTATTGTATTTTTTAAATTCGGTTGCGATACCGTACTATCGTCCAGGAATATTGTTGAACATGAACTACTCTTTGTTAATCTACCATGATGTTGTGATATTTGATGTTGTGATCGTTTCCTTGTTATACCACCACCACCGCCATGACTATCATTACTATGCTGTTTTGATCGTTCTAAAAACATTGTGGCCGCCGATGGATGCACCGATGGATCAGCAGCATCTCCATCGCCCGCTTCACGTTCTGATATATGTTGTAAATTATTTGTGGATAATTCACCCTCGGGCAGATGCTCTTCAAAGACGGGCGTTTCTTTTGTTTTTCGAACCGGTGGCGGACTTGAATATGCACAACATGAATTTTTATTTCCCATATTTTCTATGTATCACACGTGATTTTACAAAACTTTCTGCTTAAATTAATTAATTTTTAATTTATTTTCGTTTTTTTTTGCTCGCAAATTATTTAATTTAAAATTAAATTTATTTTAGAAATCAATAAAAAATTTAAATCCAAATCGTTAAAGTAATACATAATTCGTAGTTTTTTAAAGCAAAAGTTTCGGTTTTAATTAATTATCATTTAGAAAATGTTAATAATAATAATTTGACTAGAATCTTATTCTTAGAGTTGTTGCTTGTAATTTTTTAATTTAAAAATTTATTTTACTTAATAATTAATTTGGCACTAAGTCCATGGTTGTGTTTGACGACGAATAACCAGAAAATAGTTTTTGATGTGTGTTGAGTGTGTCTCTTTAGGCTTCTTGATTTTTAATTCATATCTGAAAATAGACAAACATAAAAATAATTATTAGTAAATATGTTGTCGCAGAATATTAAATTGAATTAAGAAATATTTAATTAGCTAAATGACATTTTAATTGATTGTTAGGACGCAGATGGAAATATTTATAGTGTTAACCTCGGCTTATTCGATTTTTTTTATTGTAAACGTATTAAACAAAATACTATTAAATATTTATACAAATTTTGGTAGTAATTGATTGTGTTTACGAAATAATTATAAATTTTTTAAATGCAGAATATGCGTAATATTACCCTAGGTAGTCGAAGAAACCTAAAAAGCAGTGGAGACAAAACCTTTTGTTGTGTTCTGTAGCATGAAAAAATCTCGATTAGTAACCCATCAGTTAAGGTTAGGAAAAGATATGAGGAATTTGGGTTTATTAGTTTTTACTAACATTAAAGGGAATAGGAATATCCTGTTTTCAAGTGGCGGTTCGTATAACGATAAATTCAGTGTGGGCTAGAATTTCGGTCCTGAAAATTAACTCAACCCCCAAATCAACCTCCAAATGATTCCCCAACCGAACCACTCACTTAACCCCAACGGAGGCTGACTAAACCCTAACTCGACTTCAACTCAGCTAAGCTCGAACCAAATTTCAACGCTCTACTTCACTCCGCACTAAACGGCCAACCTAATCCCGAAATCAACTCGATTCGAAAGCTAAACTTAATCTAATCTCCCACTAAGCCCTCATCTCGGCTCCAAATTAATTCCTTAAGATTTTTTCTTGCGGAATAAAATACATATTCAGGAGAAAGTCTATTTACATAAAAAACAGAGCGACCACCAGGTGGAAAACACATAGTACACTTACCTTTAAAGATACAAACATGTTTATTTGCAGAATCCAGAAAGAAGGCAGTAGCACGGTTACTGCAGATTGAGAGGAAATTCCCAAGGGATAAGCTATTCGCCAAACTCAATAACGATGTTACATAACACATAATGGAGTGATGAACCATAAAAGTACTACCAACACGAAACTGAGTGTAGTATTCGATGCGTCCAGCAAAACCTCATCTTGCAACATAAATATGAACGGGCCCAAAATTCAAAGTGACCTAATTGATTTGATCTTGAGGTGGCGAACCCACAAATTCGTGTTAACAGCAAATGCGGGAAACATGTTTCAGTAAGACGCACCATAGTCACCAGAACCTGCAACGAATATTGTGGCGAAAAAATTCTTCACAACTAACAAAAGAATACAAACTAAAAACGGTCATCTATGGAATAACAGCAGCGACGTTCCTCGCTGTAAGAACATCAATGCAATTGGCAGCGGATGAAAAGAACAACTATCCAACCAACAGCAACGAATAGCACGGAAAAGATTTTTACGTGGATGATCTATGTACTTACTGGGTGGAGGGAGTGACAGCTCAGACAGCATTGAATAGGTTGTAACCATTCAACAATAGATGGCAAAACTTGCACAGAGCGGAGGGTTTCAGAAATGACACGGTTGAATTTGACATGACCAGGCTAAATTTTTCACAGTAGGAACCAACTAAACGTTTATTGTCCGACTATTCAAAATTTTTTGATCCGGTCGGCCGGCTGTCATCAATAACAATAGCAGTGAAGCAAGCAGCAACAAGAGACTTGGAGAGCTGATATACAGTTGGGTAATCTACCAGAAGCTATAGAACAAAAATGGAAAAAATATAAGACCGAATTAGGGAAATTAAGCAGGTACTTTTAACCAAGATGGGTTAAAATAACGTCAGCGCAATAATTGAAGTTACACGGATTTGCTGATGGAAGCGTATATTTGTGTACTACAGGCATTGATGAAAAGGAAAATATTGGATAAGAAATCTAAACTATTGGCTTTAAATCCAGTCATCAGAAAGGATGGGATATTACGATTACATGGACGTTTGCAAAAATCACAACTACCAATGAGTCAAAATTGAATAATTGAAGAGGCTCATAAGAGGACAATGGAGGCATACAAATAACATTGGCAAACGTTCGCAATAAATTCTGGATCATTAATAGCACAAATCTGGCACGGTACATTATATAGAAATGTGATACATGTACAAGCAATTAATAACATTCAGAGAGGGTTGCAGCGCCTAGACAAAACCATAAATAACATGTATATAACGGAACAACAGGCATTAACAATTTTGATGGCATCCATTGAACAAACCGTCGCCATTGGAAATTACGCGACCTGCAGGAAGCACTACTAGATGTTATACATAATGCACACCTCAACATCCTGCATCCAAATTTATTGAGTCCATTACAACTTGAAGGACAGATAGTAGCCATCAGTGAACATAAACAGTTGCGATAACAATTTTTGGTCACGAATTGCGCAAGTTGGACCACTTATTTAAAAGTATCTCAACCAGGACACGTGTAACAAAGGGATATGTGATAATCGAGATTTCAATTCTCTTATCATACACCTGTACAGCGATTTTGGTCGCAAAATGAGGATTCATTTGAGGATTACCGGAAGGCAATAGTATTGGTAAATTGTATTGGTGTTGAATGTGAATTTTTCTTTCAATTTTTCGTTTAATATGATGCAAATAAGAGAGATAAAATGACGCGAGTAATGGGGATAACATGATACAAATAAGAGGAATAAGCTCAAAAGAGAACGATTGATGTATTAAATATTGAGGGGACTGAGATAGAACAACAAATTTCGAAATAAAAAAAAAATAAAAAATATTTACGACTACGAAGTACGAAGCGAGACTCAAAATAAAAAATAACCAAAAAAAAACAAAAAAGTTAGAAAACAAAATGATTTTGCTTATTTGGTTTAGTATTGTGTTGCAACTCATGATGGTCGGTTGCTATGCTATACGATGTTATGTCCGAGGATGGAGAAATTTTATTGTAGCATATACACAGCAAATAAAAAAGCGAGATGTAATGTAAATTCAATAAGAAGAATTTATAAATTAAAAATCATTTATATTACTGTTAACCGAAATTGAGGACCGAAAATTTTTATGTGGCGTAATTAATTACTTTTCAATAATAATTAAGACGAAATTTAACCAATTGTCTGAATATTATGAAAATGTTTTCGGCTTTTTATAGACAACATACTATTTGTAATGACATACTCATTATTTTCGATTTGGTAAATCAGAAAAATAATGGAGTCATACTCCTAATATATCTACCCAGTAAAAGTAGAAAATATCAATCCCCTCCCCCTTTTTCTTTCCCGCAGAGTTAACACAAAGTGTATCGACTCTTAAAAAATTAGAAATCTCTTTGAGCTTTCGTGTTGGTAATTCGGTTTCGTACAGAAAAAGTAAAATTTAGAGTTGAATTTTTGTAGTTCGGTCGTAGCTACCTGAAGAGTAGACCTTACTTTTTCTGTACGAAACCGAATTACCAACACGAAAGCTCAAAGAGATTTCTAATTTTTTAAGAGTCGATACACTTTGTGTTAACTCTGCGGAAAAGAAAAAGGGGGAGGGGATTGATATTTTCTACTTTTACTGGGTAGATATATTAGGAGTATGACTCCATTATTTTTCTGATTTACCAAATCGAAAATAATGAGTATGTCATTACAAATAGTATGTTGTCTATAAAAAGCCGAAAACATTTTCATAATAATAATTAAATATTACACAATTAATTCTTAAAAATGAATTAATTCATAATTAAAATTTTAATTAATTAATTGATTTAAAAAAAATTGATGTAGCAAAATTAATCCTTTATTAAAAATTAATTAATTTCACGGTAAAAATTTTGCGAAATTAATTAATTTTTGTCGTTAGAATTAATTGTTGGTAACTTAATGTAAGGGGCCAATTTAATTAAATTATACCTAAATTGTTATTAGTTATAATTTTTTTTTATGAAAATCAATAAATAATTAATGAAAAGAAAAATTATAAATTATATTATATCACAATTATCACAATCTGCTTGAACAATACAACAAAATATTTATGAATTCCCCATGTCAGAAGAAAGGGAAAAATAACTCAAGGCGAGCGTAAGCACCAAAAATTTGAACCGATTCACCCGATTCGTTTATTTTTGATACTTACCACGAGGAAACGCATGAGAAAATACACTAATACAATAAACAAAATTTTACGGCACACAATAGCAAAATGTATACTATACGTTGTGTACATATACAAAATTCTCAATCCTCAATCCTCATTTTGCGACCAAAATCGCTGCACTGGTCTTACAACATATTCAGTAGTAAGTACATAAATAAGTAATATACTAGTAAAGGGAATACATGCACATATGAGCCGTTTATTTTGAAAGTGGAATAAGTCACCCTTTCAAAACTCAAGTTAATGATAACAATAGATAAATGACAGTATAATATTCCTAACGTTAAATAATTTATTGTCGAAAAAAAATGAATCCCTAACAATTGTGCAAAAAATAAGAAAATTCAAAAACCCATATATTTTTTCATTTATTGTTTTCTATTCTTTCATTATATAGTTTCAGCAAAACATTGACTTATTTCACTTTCAAAATAAACGGCTCATATAGTGCCAACTGCGAAAAATGAACATTTTACGTAATTAACGGCTAGACATATATCTAAATGCAACATGATCGATGATGACCAAATTAATGGGTGTTCGTAATCATAAAGGAAACAACTGTCACAATTTTGTGTGGATTAGCAATTTACTAACCGCAATTATTCGTATCAGGAATACGCAAGTTAGCTTCGGGATGTATCTTAAGAGACGACCACGTAAGTATATGAACGAATATCGAATAACTACGTTATTTCACTACCTGGTAATAAGCCCCCCCCCCCCCAAGCGGTTAGCTCAGAATAAAGTGAATGAAAAATAGATTCAAGCTGCGGCGGAATCTAACAGCAGCTGTAACCTTTATAGTTAACAACTCTTTCATTCAATTCAAAATATTTAGAAAAGTATTTTTGAAAATTAAAAATGGTGGTTCCACCGCTAATTTGTATCCATTAGACGGTCGATGCAGAGTTTGGCGTTTGCCAGGAGAACGATTAAACCCTAATTGCGTGATGCCAGTCGTAGCATTTCATGGAGGTTCAGTGATGGTTTGGGCGGGTATTTCGTGGAATTATAAGACTGGTTTGGTAGTAATACCACATCCAGCTTTAACATCAACACGATTATGTAGAAGAAATTTTAAGGCTTCACAATGCATGACAATGGCCGGCCGCACACAGCTCTAAACATACACCAATTTCTGCAACGGCACCGCATTAATTTAATAAACCATCCTCAGCGAAGTTCAGACTTAAACCCTATAAAACACGTCTGGGATATTTTACAAGAACGGAGTGTAACAAAACGGGCAAGGCAACGAACAAATTTGCAGGAACTCCGAGATGCTTTACAAGAAGAATGGCAACAAATCACTACTCAACAAATACACAATATTTTAAATATTTCACGGCGTATTTATGAAGTAATGTCAAATCTTATGCGTGTCTCACTTTTTTGTTTATGTTTTAGCGAAAAACTTCATTAACTCGATTAATAAATTAAATTATTATTTTCCATAAAATAACGTAAAATTTAAAGATACATACTTAAAATGTTAACGTAAGTTTACAAGAAATACAAATTAACGTATTAACGTTTTCTCTAAAACTTCAATAACTCGACAAGGAGTACATAAATTTCCACAGCACCATTTTCAAGGTTTCTAAATTCTCTATAAAATTGTCAATTTGGATTTGGCAATGAAATATCGAGAGAGTTCGTTTACAGTCTCAAATAGCAGCATATTTTTTTTGCTTTTAGACAATTTTTATTTTACTCAAAAAAGTCATAGAAAAACAAAATAAAATAAAATAAGTTCCAGTAACGAAAATAAGACAAAATTTCCTACAATAAGAAACAAAATATTTTTTTTAAAGATGTTATTTTCCCAAGATTCAAGCGTTAAAATCTGGGTGGGTATTTCCATACATCACCCAATAATACTAAACCATTATACCACTATATCATCCTAACATCACTCAAATATACCATCATACCATCGTACCATCATAACATCATACCATCGATGGTTTGATGACCATTAAGTGTCGAGTTGAGCACACTATCCAATTTCCAACGCACATATCAAATTTCAACATAATCGATTAAGGAATAGCCAAGTTTCGTCCTAATTGGCCATATTCCAGAACTTCATCCAAAAATCATTTTAGAGTCCCATTTCCAACGTACATGTCAAATTTCATCATAATCGGTTGAGGAATAGCCAAGTCCCATTGAACTTTGTCATATTCCAGAATATTATCCAAAAATAATTTTAGAATCCTATTTCTATCGCATTTGTCAAATTTTACTAACATCCGTTAAGAAATAGATAAGTTCCATCCTAATTGGCCATTCATATAATTTGCTAAAGGATTAATTTGAAATGTAAATGGTTCAATTTTTGGTGGTTTGGCGTCTATTGGAGGGGGCTCCGTAACCTTCCAGTAGGCGCAAGTGACCGTACTGCCTCCTCGTGGCACCACTGGTAACTGTAGCCATTAGGCTGAATGTGGCCTTTTGTGACAGCATATGACGATGGATGAATGGCTGATAGGTTAATCAGTCTATATATGCGGACTCTGGATACCAGGCATCCTCCAGTTTTATTTAGCCTTCCTGTAGTAAACCTGGGTGACCTACAGGCGGCTTTTTATTCCCAGCAACTCGCAAGAGTTAAATCAAAACGGTAGACGAGGCACGGGAAGGAATACACGGGAGTGGGTCTGCCCTCTTGAAGTCCTTGAGTCCCAATGCTACCGCTTTTCTAGCAGAAGTAAATGTTATTACATCTAGGAGGGAGAGCAATGAGCCCAGATAGTATGTAACGCGTGTAGAAGTATTTCCTACAGTAAACATCTAGGAGGAAGAGCAATGAGTCCAGATAGTATGTATCACGTACCGGTCGGCAGTATTATCAGGTTCATTAAGAGCCTGAATATTGGCTGAACGGATAATTAAGTATGGCTTGATGCACAAAAGATCTTTTAGGTAGCAGTGCGAGGTGGCTTAACGCCCACATGGCCCTCAAGTAATAATAATAATAATTATATCCAATCATCCGTAACTGGATCTGGCTTTGGTTTAGAAACTATCATACATCCCAACATTCGTCCTTTTTTAAAATTAGTTGGGTCTTAAAACTCCAATTATGATAATTGCCATTACCCAAATTCAGCATATTTACGCCTGTTCTGTTAAAATTGTCCATTATTAACCTTAATAACAATTATCACACACTTTAAATTACTCTACTTTAAATTTATTTAATAAATCGATGCACCAGTACGTAGACTGGGCCCATAACCTGTTGAAATTATTAAATAAAAACTTTTAATTAATTAAAACAAGAATTACTAAACAACATGTGTTTTATTCAAAGAACTTTATTAGAGTAAAAATATATAGATTTTTACATAAAAATATATACCATGACGAACGGTAAAAATAAAAAAATAGGCGGGACTTAACCATTTTAATACAACATTAGTGTACAGAGTGTACACATCAAAACTTCATTCTACAGTGTTGCCAAAATGGTTTAAATTGATATACATATAATGTATTCATTTCTTCAACAGATCAATCACCACACGTTAAACATTTCGCTTTTCCAGCTATCTTAGCTTTTCGAAATATGTTCAAACTGCTGATCTCTTACATATTATTAAGAGTAGCACTGGAATAAATTTGTTTGGTTTAAAAATGTACCAGACAAATAGAAAATAATTTTCTTTACCTTTAAACGAAAATTCCACAATTATTGTTTAGTTTTCTTGTAACAGACAAATGACACTTTTAGCTTTTTAATTTTTATTACTAATAATGTACAAGCGACATTCACCAATTGATATTATAATTTTTAAACTATAAAACAGTCGCAAACTCATAATTCAAACATGAACAAGACGTGTTCAGTTCGTATTTTAGATTTGTTTCTATTTATTTTGAAGTTCCTTCTTCTGTGGTTTACCATTTACTCAACAAAAATTTTATTTAACACGTTCGCCACCCGGCCACTCATCTGTTTTTTGGTGTTAAAAAAAAATGCCGCCACGAATATTTACAACGACTAGGCTCCCAGTCAAACTACTTGACACAAGTATGTGTTAGATCCTTCTAGAAACACAGCCGCATCGCAAAGAATCGTAACAAAAATTACTACAAAATTATCCTTTTATTTAGCACGTTGAGTGGCGAACTTGTAAGGAATCGCTCTAATTTGACTATAAGCGTATTTCCTTGGCAAACTTACAACAACAATTGCATAGGATAAATCCCCGCTAGAATAACATTAACCCAAAAAAAGAATTGGGTTTATTTAAACATAATTCTAATTTTTGGTTATGATGCCTGCCACCAGGTCATAATACATATTAAATTTATATTTTATTTCGAAAAGTTGGCTTTTGTCAATTAAATCAAATTGGCTATTTTCTTGGGAAAACAATAAATCCAAAATAATTCGAATTCAAGTTTGGTCAACAAAATACGCTTTATGCCTGAATTCCATGAGAAAAATTGACTCACAGTAAAAAAAAAAACGAAAAGAGAAAAATAATCTGATGATATAAGAGACAAAGACAATGTTTTTTTTTTGTTTTTTATTTTAAAATAAAAAACAAAAAAAAAACATTGTCTTTGTCTCTTATATGGGGCATCAGATTATTTTTCTCTTCTCGTTTTTTTTGACTGTGAGTCAATTTTTCCCATAGAATACAGGCATAAGCCTGAATTCCATTGTGAAAAATTGACTGAGCTGACTTCAAGTTGGAAAAAGACAAAAAAAAAATCCATCAGAGTGACAAAGACAAAGTGTTTTGTTATTGTTTTTATTATAGCAAAATTTGATGCACACATAATGACAGCAAACAAAAACATAACCAAAAATTATTAAACAAAATTAGGTATTAGTGTTAATTCGATTATTTTCACGTTTCAAAATAATCTAAAAAATCAATTATTATTTTTACTCATATCAGAATTATTTTTTTCGAACATTATCCGTCATAAAATAGAAAATTAAGAAAATCTTTCCCATAACAATGCCACACTATTATTTTATGTGTTTTGACAGCAAACAACAACATAACCTAGAATTAATTAACAAATTAAGTAGTATGTTTTAATTCAATTATTTCAAGTCTCAAAATTATCTAAAAAATTAATTATTATTAATACTCATATCAGAATTGTTTTTTTCGAAGATTTTCCGTCATAAAACAACAAATTAAAAAAAAAAATATCGCCATGCTATTAAAATTGTTGGTGTGTGCGAGAAATATTTTTCATCGTACACAATATTTATGCAGATGTGTTAGTTGAAATGATCTCGAGTTGATACTTTTCAACAAAACCAACACTAATGTACTACAAGCCTGATTCCGTAATGAAGTACACAGATACCCTCTTACATTTAATCGCTTATACTTGAAAGTGTTGGTGCAAAAATTCTTAGAGAATTTATTCTCACTCATTTATATAGTGTATCCGATCACCAATACTTTCATGTATAAGCGAAAAATTAAATTCATAATGTTGGTGACAGTCAGGCTTGTAGTACATTATTGTTGGTTTTGCTTTTCAACCATAATTATGGCGATCCACTAATACAGACATACATTTTTTGTTAATAAAATTTTGACTGACTTCGTTTTGTGTTTCATTTACACAACTACCGATTATATATTTTTATCTCACTTTATTTTGACTGACAAACTATTTTTCACAATGGAATTCAGGCTTTATTCTATATACATAATTTTAGAGTTACCATATGAAATATTTTTAGTTGAATACCCGAACGAATTGTAGAACGGCGTTAGTGTGTCTGTAGTGTGTTATTTTGGAAATTAAGCAATTATTCTTTTATTTTGGCTTTGGTTATTTGAATTGAATGAAAAATGTATTTTACCGATAAATCATAAATGTTTTACCGATTAACGATAAATATAATTTTCTGGAAAATGCGACGAACCGAAGGTTTTACCTCAGACATGCTGATCGGTTTTTCTGGTATATTTAATTACAACTTTAAAGTATACTTCAATAAAACACGCGGTTCGAAAATTGTTGTATATACTACTTTATTCTAGTAGATCTGTATTCTATTTATTATAGGCTAGGACGTATTCACGTTAGCATGTTGGAGGACGCCGCTCTCGATTAGATCGTCTGGCTGGAACGTTGGTAGGGTTATTATTGAAATTGGTTCGAACCCATAAAGGTTCCGCACTAATGCAGCAAGTGTAATATAGTTGCTTGTATAGCGAAATGTTATAAAATACCAATAAATTATACCAGCAAGTTATAATAATTTGGCAAAACTCGATGTTATAATAATTTCATATACAACATATGCACAATTCAAAGTAACGGCAAGTGTAATTATCCGTGTGTTGAATCTTAATGCTAATATATTAAGTTTTAATAATAAATATTTTCTAAATTAACGAAAAGGAGGAAATTATGAAATTAATTCAATTGTATAGAGACAATTAATGCTTATGGAATATAAATTTCAGTTTATTCGCACCGAATGACATATCGCACGTTTACCTCACCCGCAGCCATTTTTAATATTTTTGTTTATAGAAATGCTAATGGTAGTGGTACAGTATATGTCAGGTGGAGAGGTAGGGTTATTCGAGCATGAATTGAAAAAACATATATGAACGCAGTAAAATAAGGTAGTACAGTTTCAGATGTGAAGTCGCACGCATGTTCGTGTAGTATGAATAAATAAATGTAAAGCCTAAAAACTAAATAAAGTGTTTAATAATTGAATAATTGTAATAAATACATATACATACATATATAATATTGTTCTTTACTATTTATATGAACAATATTACATGGTATCAGATGTTTAATAAATATAAAAATAATAAATAAGGATGGCAATAAACAAACAAGATATGAAGCCTATGTCATTTCAAAATAACGTGGCGAAGGAATGGAAATGGTGGAAGCAGATATTTGAAGTACATTTAATTGCCACAGGGTGTGAAAAGGAATCCGAACGTGTCAAGATTGCAATATTTTTAAACACTGTATTGGTAACAATCGTATACGATATATCGATATATCGCAATATATAACACATTACCCAACAAAAATGATAAGGATATATCTTTGGAAAAAATAATCCAAGAATTTGAAAAACAATGTGCTCCAATAAAAAATACAACAATGGAGACATTAAAATTCAACAATCTCATGCAAAAGAGTGAACAGTCGTTTGAAAGTTACTATAATGAATTGCGTACGCAGGCCAAGTTGTGTGAATTTACATGTGAATGCAAAGTTTCATACCAAAATCGAATGATATAATGGATCGATTGGTAGTGTCGGTGCTCGACAAAATATGTCGAGATAAATTTGTTCGCGAGCCTAATCTAAAATTAGATGAAATGGTACAATTTTGCAAGGTAGTCGAGGAAGGAAAAAATTATCGAAAGCTGAATAGTGAGTACTAAAACCAGCAAAGAAAATAATTATAAACTAACAGATAATTATATGTATATCCAATGAGGTAGATGTGGAAATAAGCACCACAAAAGAAAATGTCCGGCTTACGGAAAAGTTTGCGAAGCATGCAAATGAAAAAATCATTTTGCGAAAAATTGCAAACAACAACGTCATATTATACAAGGTTTGGAAGCAGAAGATCAAGAGCCAGATGAAAAAAGTTCCAATGTTGTAGCTATCCGGATGATAGGAGAAGTAATGTCAACTATGTCAGCTGTAAATAAAACATTATATGAACAAATTAAAGTTGGTGATAAATTCATAAAATTTAAATTAGATACGGGTGCACATATTAGCGTAATCACGTTAAAATTGTTAGTTGCAAAAATATCAGTTAAGAAAAATAACCTCAAATTAAAATGTTATGGAGATTTTGTAAGAGAATTTGAACAGGGGTTTATCAATTCAAATATAATGCAGTTTACAGTATTATGAACGATTCCAGGAGAATATAAAATTAAGTTAAAAAATAATTATATAGAAATTGTGAATGCGAATGGTAGAGTACCATTTGGTTTACATGATACTTAGACTTAAGATTACTTTAAAGATTTAGAATCCCGTGAAATAATTTCAAAAGTAGATTATCCTACTGATTGCGTATTCGTTAATAATATAGTAGAGAAGCCAAATGGTAGTTTGCGAATCTACATAGATCCGAAACATTTAAATGCACAGATCTCAGAGAGCATTATACGATTTCGATATCAGACGATATAACATCACGGTTAGTCAATAAGTCAGTATTCTCAGTAATAGATCCCAAAGAGGGATTCTAGCAGATAAAGTTGGATGAGGAAAGTACAAACTTTGTGTTGTTTTAATACTCCTTTTGGAAGGTATAGATTTTTGAGAATGCCGTTTGGTATTTCCGTAGCTCCTGAAGTTGTTCAGAAGAAAATGGTGCAAATCTTTATTGGAATAAGTAACGTTGATGAATATTTCGATGCCCTAATTATAACTGGGAATGATGAAAAAGAATATGATGTAGCAATGGAAGAAGTACTTAAGACAGCAATTAAGTATAATGTTAAGTTCAATCCCAAAAAGTTGCAATATAAAAAAACAGTCCGTACATTTTATGGGAATGGTAATATCCAAGGAAGGAATTAAACCTAGTCTATAAAAGATAAAAAAGAACTATTGAAAATATTAGTAGGGATACTCAAATTTATTTCCAAATTCATGAATAATATACCGCAGAATACTGCTTATTTGAGGTAACTGACAAAAAATGATGTTCCATTTATTTGGATGGAAGAACATGACAAAATTTTGGACAAATTGAAAAACGAAATTACAGTTGAACCTGTACTAGCGTTTTTTAATTGCGATAGGCCAACATGCATACAGATAGATGCATCCAAAGACGGGATTGGTTGTTTTCTCGATTTCGATGCACGATGACCAGTACGGAAAAAAGATACGCTCAAATAGAGAAAGAGCTAATGGCAGTAGTCTTTTCAGTTGATAAGTTTCATTTCATATATTGAGAAATTTTGTATGTAATTCACGCATTATTCCAAAATATATGCATTTTATAAAGTAATAGAATCAAAACAAAAACCACTGGACAACAAGTACGATGCCGAACTAAAGCATTATTTTAAAATTAAAGACGATATTTTTATTTCCAATAATTAATTGTTTTTAAATGATAAGTTGATCATACCAACATATGTTAAGGAAACTATAACCTTTAATTAATGCATGCGGAGCATATAGGAATAGATAAAGCAAAACAGAATTTTTATTGGCCAAGCATGGTCAAAGATATTGCAGAGTACATTAGTTCATGTTACACTTGTCAGAGATATACATACTTATAATAAATCGAATTGCAAGGAACCATTACAACCTTACCCGGCGTCTGAACTACAAGTATTAAAGGATGTTTTTTCTCGTATGGGAATACCGGATTCGGTAGTCACAGCGTTCAAGCCCCAGGTATCCTAAAAGTAATGGGCTTACGGCAAAAAGTGTGAATATAGCAAAAAACATAGTAAAAAAATGCCATACAATCGATGAAATAAGGATAGGACTAATGGAACACAGAAATACTCCATTAAGGTTTATAGGCAGCCGAATTGTTAATGTCTCGTAGATTAAAAACAAAATTACTTTGTAACACTACAACATTACAACCTCAATCAATCAATCATAATGACATTAGGAACAAACTTAAATCTAGACAAAATCAACAGAAATATTACAGAAGATTAAAATCGAAGTTCAAAAAAATTGCCGGCTCTCGAGGTAAACGATAACATATGATACTTCTAAAGAAACATAAAATTTGGGTTCCGGCTATAGTCGTAGAATGTTTAAATCATAACTCTTATCTAGTCAAAGATGATGAGGGACATACATACATAAGAGAAATATTCTTAAGTAAAACCTTATAAAATACAAAATTAAGTATGATATAGAACTGGATAGGGATTTACTGATTGATACCTACAAGTTTACTGATGGATCGAATGTTAGCAGATCATTTAGTGCTCATAATGAAAATTTTATTAATTTATGTAAATCTGAATAATGATAATGTAATTAATGGTAATGAAAAACAAAATGTAACTGTTGAAAATGTAAAGTTAAGTAGTCGAGGTCGAAAATCTAATACTCCAAAGTACTTGAAGGACTACGAATGTGGTTAATTAAAAAAAAAAAAAAATATATTAGCGTGTAATATAGTTGCTTGTAGGGGCTGAAATATAGTTTTGTTTATTGGAGCATGAATTGAAAAAACATGAACGCAGTCCAATAAGGTGGTACAGTTTTAGATATCAAGTCACACGCATGTTTGTGTAGTATGAATAAATAAATGTAAAGTCTAAAAACTAAATAAAGTGTTTAATAATCGAATAATTACAATAAATACCTACTCACGATCATGAGTAAAGAACAATATTACAACAAGGGTCCATGGTGCAAAAAACAAGGTAGAGTTAACTTCATGTTCTGGAGTATTTAATGGAGTATTAAGTGTCACCATTGAGTCCTTCTATCTTTGGAAACTCTGCTCTTCTCTCGTTTAAATTTGATTGAATTCGTGTGGATTTAGGACTTGTTAACCTGGATGTTGGATTGTCAAAATGAAAGTTACATTTGCTTTTGCCTTGGAATAATTACACTTTCCGTAGTGAAGACGGCCAAATTTGTGCACCACCATACCTGGAAGCCATTTTTCAATACCTATATAGATACAAGAAATTACTCTGGACTTTTGAAAATAGTAGCATGGTTCGAAACAATTAATTTGGGGAATCCGTGGATAGCAAAAATAGATTTTAATTTCTCAATTGTCATTTCAGTTGATGGACTGAAGTTTGTGATTGACATTTCCGGCCATTTTGACTTAGCATCTAAATTTTCCTTATACGGACCTACCTAGTCATGACTAATACGTACGGTGTGTTTCTTCTTTTCTGGGCTCTTTCTTAATTTTTTATACACGAATTGCAACTTTTGACGACGAACATATGATCGGCTTTTTTCATCTTGCAAAATGTCTAGATAGCACCTACATACAAGGCTCTAGCACCTACACACCGGCTGCCTGTGAGAATTTAAGAAGAAATTGACTAATAAAATCAAAATGAGAATTTAAGTCGTTCTAAATCAGTAATGCAAATCACTGTTATATACGACTGAGCCTGCTAAAATAGCATTGACATTCAGCGTTGCTTTATGCCTTAGCGACTGCAGCATTGCTAATTTAGCTTATTTATTGTTAAACAGATACCAATAAAATAATAAAGTTATAAAGTAAACATTTCAAAATAGACGATATGAATATTTACGGCAGGTATACTATAAAGTAGCGTAGCCCCTTCCATAAAGTAAATACAATTTACAAATTTTATAACTTTAAAAATCTAAAAATCAATTATTTGATAAAACCATAACTAAGGTTGACGCAGCACATAGATAGATAAGTAACTGGTACAAATGTTTATATTTTTACCAAATTATGTACATATATAACAATTTATTTCACAGCTCCTGGTGCACACAACGACTATAGTTGAATCAATAATTTACTTTACAAATTTAATCAATTGCAGAATTTGACCTAAATTATGTTTCAGTTTTTTTGCACAAAACTATAACGAAACAAAAAAAACCTATAAACTATTCTATATAAAATATACATAAGGAGAACACTATACGGTGCATGTTCGGTTAGTTGAATGAACCAAAATATGTGCACATAAACAAAAAGATGGAAATAAAATTGTCCGTTCAAGAAGCATCGAATATACTCGTATAATATTGTATGTAGTATATGAATATTTTGAAAGCGTCGTCCATGAAGGAAAATCGAAGGAAATACGATATACCTTATCATCTTATCAATTATGTATATGGATTTTTTCAAGAGGTGGATACGGTGAAATGTGGGCTTACAAATATATTTTTTAACCATTTTTCTTTTTTTTTCATATAGGTCGATAGGTTGCTCAACAAATATATAGCGTTTATTTATATTATTGTCAGTTTAAGATTCTTTCAGTTTCACAGGGTGGATGAAACAAATTTTTAATTTGGGAGGGGTGTTAATGGAATTTAGAAGATATTTTTTCGATTGGTCATTGAATTAAGTAGTGGCTTGGCTATCCACCCTCTTTCTATAAATGATGTACATACATTATCCTTATCATAAATTGTCACGCAGTTCTACGAAAAAAATTTCAAATACTAAACGATTAAGGTAATTTGTCAAAACAGAAACCAGCACAATTTTTTTCACATGAAGATAAATACTCGTAAAATACGAAATGTATACAAGTTTTATTAAGAAATATAAAACTAAACTCCGTTTACCAAGACAAATCGAGGTTCATTTTTTTTTTATTCCTTTCTAATCGAAAGGCAAAAACGTACCGAAGAATTCGGTTTATGTTCTAGTCCCTTATCACGTACTTTAGTGTAACATTTTTTATGTATTATAATGTTCTTCTCTCATCGTATCGTGTATGTACAATAATACACAACAAAATATTTAATTTATTCAATAGCATGGCATGACAAAAAATACTATTTGCCCCAGTACTTTTATGCTCAGCCACGTATGTTCTAAATAACAACAGTGATTCTTAATCAATATTCCGCGAAGCACAGCTGGCCTATTCGGTAATTTCATGTTAAATGAACTGTAAGAGTTAGTGTTCCCAAACTGCCTTGCCGTCAATAAACAAACCCAAATTAATGTTTATTATGAGTTGATGTTTGTGAATCTTTAAAGCAGCATTTGCAAGTTTACTAAACTCGGCCGAGTTTAGAGCCAAGCTTGCCGAGTGATGTGGATTCTAAGATCTCGAATCGATTTCGAAATCAACTCAATCTAACCAAAAACTAAAACTTCAACGCGACCTCCAAATTAATACCCAACCGAACTACTCCCTTACTAAACCCCAATTCAGCTCAGTCCTAAACTCAACCCCAACTTAACTTTCAACAACCCTCAACTCAATCTCAAACTCAACGCTCAATTCAATTCCTAAATCAACACGGTTCGAAAATACATGAACTTAACTAAAACCTTTCCGCTCTTGTGTGCTCGGCTAAATATTACTCTCTTATAACCAGTGTGGTCATTCTCTGATCTTATTAAATTGAAACAACAACAAAAAGTTCGGGTCCAAGTCAACAAACAAATAATGGGGCATAAGTTCAAGGGAGGCTGGTCCCTCCACTCGGGTGACGAAACCTGAGAAATCTAAAACGCAGCGGAATCAAAACACGAACGACGCTGGTTCCTCAAGACCGCGACTTATAATGTTATGAGGAAGGCTTGAAAGGGCTCTATAAAACGTTAATAATATCTCGCCGAAAAGCAGGACGGATAAAGATAGAGCCACGCTTGCGTGGGCAAAAAAGATTACCGAACTAAAGTCGGAACGCTCTTCAGTAGGCTTATAGCTGAAAATAATTAGATCGCAGGAAGAAAGCCCTAAGATTGCAAGGACGAAGCTCCACGCTACCATTATGAGGCCTTTCAATGAGATGCTCAAGGATCAGCTGATTCTGGTAGTTATTGACCAGTCGCATTAGGCCCGCCAATTTGTGGAATGTGGAAGGGGCCTTAGCCACCAGCTACCTTAGAATCTTGTTGGAAAACTCCATACCTGCTCTGACTTGTCCAAATGGGGACTAGCACAGGGCTTAGTTTAAACTGACTGCCTATGCGAATCAGAGATCTCTGCTTCTTTATAAGAAGGCAATGGAGGGACTTTGCGAGAGCCCGAATATGGGTCCCTTCAGAATCTAGCGACCCAAAAGTAATCCTGGAAATACTGCAGATTGGCAATCCGAATTTGTGAACACATAATTGGAAATGTTGCTAAGCTCGAGGAGCCAAATGCTGATAACAAAGAGTCACTGACTGCACTGGAAAAAAAACAATGATACCATTAACTATGGTTTCAGTACAGTCACACTCAAATTCTCTAAGGATGCGGACGAGCCGGGGGCGCTAAGTCGGATGACAGAAACTCGCTCCACTGATACGGAGATGACAATGCCCACTTTACATCAGGAGAGGACTCTGATAGCACCATGGTGGAGGTGAAGGTATCGAAATGTTAATGTTTCTTTAAATCAACCTCTATCACTCTCCTGCTTGAAATTGGTAAAGAAGGGACAAATTTTGTCTTGATCTAAGAACCTCGGGTCACTGGAGACCGGGCACTTGGATTATAATTCGGCATTTCGAAGTGTAAGAATTACTCAGGGACTGAATAGGTCAAATGCTAAAAGGCAGGATCATAAATGCCAGTTTGGAGGAGTCCTCCGGTAGAAGATTTATAAGCAGAGGTACACCGCAGATTACTGTCGTCCTTACTTTGGAATTTTAATTAATGACCTGTTGCTAAAACTGGCGGATATTGGCTTCAACTGGTATCTTCTATTGGTGTTCGTGGTGAATATCCCAGTACCCTTAGTGAACTCATGCAAAATTCCCTGTACATTCTTTTCATAGGGGCCAATGGTTGTGAATTGAATATAAACCCACACAAAACTGAATTGGTTCTCTTTTCTAAGAAATATAAACTTCCTCATATCGATCCTCCTACTTTAAATGGGTTAAAGTATCTCGGTCTCATTTTGGATAGCTACTTAAATTGGAAACATATTTTGGAAAGCTGCGGTAACTCTATACTCTTGCAAAACTGCCATTGGGAAAGGAAGAGGGCTGGAACCCCGCATCACACATTTACTCTATATCGCAATAGTCAGACCCATTCTTTTGTATTGGGTAACAGTCTGGTGGCCTGCTCTGGACGAAACTGCCAACCAAAAGCTGTTGACGAAAGTTCAGAAAACAGTCTCCTTGTAGATTAGTGGTGCTGGTGATATTCGCATTTATATGGACAATTAGGTTACCATTAAAGCGCTTCAATCACATTTATTCACGTTGAAAGTAGTCCAGAATTGTCTTTAATCTCTTAGCGAGATGGCAGATCAGTTAAACATCCACCTAATATGGGTTGGCACGGCATTTAAATAGTACAGGGAATATAAAGGTCGATGAGCTGGCTCCACGTGGCATCCCTTTTAAATAACCTGACGGACAGAAAAGTGACGGACGTAAAAGTGGGATTGGTATTTTCTCTCTCTAGAGCTCGTTCCTCTACTTGTTACACTGATGGCATCTCGGTCTGCTAAGGACATTGAATTACAAGTATCTTTGCTTACAAATGCAATTTCGACTGCTTTTAAAAATTTTTCGTCTTCTTATCACTAACCATAAATCTCGGAACAACCCTTCTTGGAGTTCTGAACTTGAAAGGTTAAGAAAATTCGTTGGAAATTTAAAAAATAAGCCAAAAAATCTAAACTCAGGCTGATTGTGGTAACTTCTTAGTGGCTCAAAAGGGTTATAAAAGAAGTCTGAGGCAAGCTTACAGATAACCGTGGATTAACTTCTGAGGAAATTAACAGCCTATCGGCCGTAACTAGACTTAATAAAGCTTTGGCTAAAAATAATATTTGTAGACTTAATGCTCTTCGTCTGCCGAATGGTCAGCTCACCTCTTTCAATACGGAAGTCGGTGAGTTCCTTCTTTCTGTTCATTTCGCCGATTGTGCCGGCTTCGTTGTTACAGTTTCAAGCAAATATCTGAATGAATTGGTCGACTTAATGCAACAGGCCCAACTAATAGTGGATTGAGAAGGGCTTACGCGTTAATCCGTCTAAGACTGATTTAATTGTCCTTACTAGGCGTAATATTGAAGTTTTCTCTGTTCCCTCTCTTTTTGGAAGAGTAATTACTAGAGCCGACCATATAAAACAACTTGGTGTCTTCTAGGATAGTAAACTACAACTTTGTAAACAAGCTATTACCATTTTTTGGCAGTATAGAAGAGCTTTTGCGAATCGTGGGGCCTGAGCCCCAAAGTTTTAATATTTTTTTACAAATCATTTTGATCTTATCAATCCTCTCTCATATGCCTCTATTTTTTGGTGGCCAGTGGTTAAATTAAAGACTCCTTTAATTAAACTTAATGGGAATGGGAAAGCTGAGATCCCCTCAGTGTTTGTACTGCCCGGAGGCGCGGGACGACGTATGCCACACTTTCTTTTGGTGTGATGGATTCTTGATCGAACGGAGGCTACTCACTTCACTAGTGGGGGAGGTAACGCCGGAAACAGTGGTGGATGTAATGCTTCAATCGGAAGAGGCATGGAGGGCAGTAGCCTTTTATGTAGAGACGATATTGCTACGGAAGAGGGAGGAGGGTTGTTTAGCGGATCCATAGGATGCAATAGGGGGACGAGGGATATCAGCAGTGCGGGCCAGACCGAAGTAATGCGGAAGCGGTTCCGGTTTGGGTCTTCCGTGGTATGTAGGTGATTTTTTTAGTGAGTCAAGTCTCACACTGTTGGGTGGAGTGTAGCTCCGCTCTTCGCCTTTTGAAGGTTTTTTTCATCTACAAAAAAAAAAAAAAAAAAAAAAAAAAAAAAATTAAACTTAATGGACTGCAAAATATTGCTTGTAGAACCATTACAGTATTTTGATACCAGAAATTGATATGGTTAATGATAGGCTATTGCCTGAGTTTTACTTTGAAAATTTATTCTCGCTGGTTTATCCATCGAGAGTCTCTTGCCTTCTTTACTGATGGATCTTGCTCTGAACTTGGTGCTGGATTTGGAACTTACTGCCCCCTGAATGATTTCAGATCGTTTGGTACTCTGGGTTCGAACTGCACTGTCTTTCAGGCAGAATTAATTGCTTTAACTCGTAGTGTTATTGAGGCTTTGAGTCTTGCCATTAACAACAAAAATATTTTTTTCTGTACGGATAGTAAAGCTGTGCTAGGTACCGGCTCATTGTAAAATTGAAGGTAATGAGATCACCGATCCCCTAGTCAAGGCTGGCTCGCGACTAACATTAATCGGACCCCGAACCAGCGGCTTCCTTATCTTTTATTAGCGGTAAGAAGGCTATAAAAAATTTCGCTCTTGAAGACCTAAGGCTGAAGTAGCGTAAGGCGAAGCACTTTATTAATGAGCCAGATCAGAGGTTTACTGAGTTTGATTTATCTTTAAAAAGAGGCCAGCTCAGAATACTGGTCGCAATCCTCACACGGCCATGGCCGTTTTAAGGATCATCTATCTAAGGATCAGTTGTCCATCTCTCGAAATTGTTCATTTTCAATTGTTTAGTTGTAGGACTATCGATATAAATAATTCAAATTTTCATTTTATATTTGATAAAAAAAAACAGAGCATCTAGAAATACTAGAACAAAACAAATGGTTTTGTGCGGTGCTTTTAGATTTTCTATTTATTTTATATAAACATAATTACACCAGATCAACAGATATTGATACGAAAAAAATTAAATATTTAAGCAAATAACCCATTTATTAATTAAAATATTATCTCCAAAACATAAATATTAAATAAATGTATCACTATATCTACAACATAATATCGTAATCGCATTAACCGTATTCTCCTTATCAGCGCCGCCGCTGCCGCCGAGATAAGATTACAGAATTTGAATTTAGTGAGTTTGATTTTTGTTATAATTGAACATAAATACCAAATTTGGGTTTTGATTGCTATTATTAGAAATATATGTGCTTAAAACTAATGAATCATATTCTATAATCCGGAAATCTTGCTGGAATTAGTTGAAGTGTTTGTTCTTGTTATCTATGTACTTGTAACATGTCGTCATATTTTGTTACAATGACGGAACTTTAGTCTGAATTTGAAATATATCATAAAGTCTCAGACAAAATTTTGTTTAAACTCTATTCTCAAACTTAAGTTAAGTTTTTATCCTATTAACAATCTGATGCAGGAGATGCAACATCAGAAAAGTACATTAGATATTTTCACCAAATGTCACACATGGCCATATCTTAAACCTTCTGTTTATGGTATCTAAATTACTCGAGTTTCAAAGTACTCAGGTAGTCATAAGATATGTTTAAAACCATCTAAAAGAATTCTAAGCCATACTCTATGCCGACAGATAGGACTGACAAAATTTAAAATCAAGCCGACAGTTTCTGTATGACAGAAACTTCTTCTTTATGACAATATTTGTAATGCAAACCTTATAATTTGTGTGGCGAAATAAATTCATATTTATCGGCGGAGTAAATTCATTTGGTAAATGAATTAAATCCGCAATATTTAATTTTTAAAAACTGACCTACTATCCTCGAAAAATTATTTCATTTAACAAAAATTGGATGTCGCGGATTTAATTCATATTGAAAATGGAATTAATTTCGCCAAACAAATATTTTCGGCCACGGAGTTAATTCGTGTCCATTATTCTCCTACTTTCATTTAAATGATGATGGGATTGATGTACGAGTGTGACAGTTACGTAACACGTACATAATTTTATTGCCCCATTATCCCCTTGATCACTCGGAAAATTTGGCAAATTGAATTTAAAATTTCAACTCACGTTGTTTTAAATAAAACTCAAAATCATCTCAATCTTTGTCTCTTTAAAAGCTGATCACGAAAAATATGAACAAAACGACAAAACTTCAGCTTTCAAGATTAACACTCTTAAGTGAATCGGGCTTACCGTGTGTGTGATAATAATATGAAACTAAGTACAATTGACTACATGATGCACCGCATCATAAGAACGATTGAGTACCCGAAACGGCGTCATCAGACGAGAATAGTGTGCAGACTAAAGTTGCGGCAGATTCGGAACAACATGTCCCAGGACCCAGTAGACTACAGAGCAGTGCTAAAATAGGGCCGACAACGAAAGGTGCCGATTGTCCAAATAAATGATGACTAGACTAACAATAATAGATATGAAGCCATGAGAAGAGCTGTAATAATGGACAGAAATCAACCTCTGAATTCAATTTGGCTAATGTTAGCAGTAAAGAGGCTAATTTCAGCAAACACAGCATCTTCTTGGCGTCTCATAAAATGGAGTCCATATATACATAAGTACAAGCTCACATTTAGCGGTGAAGGGGGAATGTTACTCACAGATTTCCTATCACAATTACTATTATAGTCATGTGCTGAAGGAGTGTCTCAGGACCAATTATTCCGCTCAATGTTTCATCTGCTAACAGGTCGCGCGTTGGCATGGTATCGAGCGAATCACCTATATTACAGTACTTATATGGAATTAGTAACGGCCATGAAATTAAGTCCAATTGATTCGCAAGGAAATACACGCACGATTGCAAGCACCAAAAAAAACATTCGCTTCAGAAACAAAATCCATTTGAACCTACGTTCGAAAAAAAAGACGCAAAGGCTGTTACTAGATGCAAGCCTCCTGGTCTTATTTGCTGGAATTGCAATCGCTATGGTGACAAACATTTTGATTGTGTACAGCCCAGAGAAAAAAGGATTCTGTTGGTGTTGTGATCAGCCTGGAGCATGCTCCGATAAACATCATGAATATGGCTTCGAAATTGAAAAATTGTCAAAGGGGAGCTGAATGAGTCTAAGCCCACCCGTTGCAAGCAATCGGACTCAGGTGCAGGAGGTTAGCAAAATTCAAAATCAAGAATTCAATCATCTCTTATTAATAGCAGATCAATTAGGAATGGTCCTCGTGAAATTACTTTTTTACCTCCATTAATCGAATCGGTCATAACGCTAGAGAGAGATAAGAGGCCATACGTTGAAGTAGTTATATTGGGATATACAATTATAAGTTTTTTAGAATCGGGTGCAGGATGTACAGTATTGGGAAAATGTTGGCTCAAAGTCGGGAAACTGGGTTTCAAATTACAACGTGTCAAAATGGCAATTAGAACGGCAGTTAGCACATCTTAACCCTATAACGAATATAGCTGATTTGCCCTTTAGTTTCAACGAGCCGGTTAACGTTTTATCAACATTGGTAGCTCCCATAAAACCCATGATAGATGAGTCTCTAATACAAGAGTGTATGTAAACACCGGTGACGAACCAAGAACAAAGACAAGAGGTAGACCTATATCGCCGTATATACAGGACGATATGGGCAAAGAAATAAACAGGATGCGGAAACTGGGGGTTATAGGAAAAGTACAGCCGACAGAGTGTGCTCATCCCGTTGTATGCTTGAGAAAACCTTCTGGGAAACTTAGATTTTTTCTGGACGCACGACGACTCAAACAAGTCACATAAAGGGACATCTACCCTCTGGCGTGCATTAACAGAATACTCGGACGACTGAATGGGACAAAGTATCTTTAGCGCATAGATTTAAGCGGACTTTTTGGCAAATCAAATTAGGCCCCGAATCTACGCCGAAGACAGCTTTCATTGTTCCAGGACTTGAACTGTTTCAATACTGACGTATGCCATTTGGTTTGTGCAATGCATCTCAGACACTTGTCAGGCTAATGGACAAGGTGCTTGGTTATGGTTTAGATCCCAAAGTGTTGGTATATTTGGATAACAAAATTGTTATGTCGCAAACTTTTGAGGATCTAGATCTATTAGGCGAAGTAACTCGACGACTATGTACAGCCAATTTAATGGTCAGTCTTGAGAAGTTGATCAGACTTGACGGAGCCAGCACCAATAACGGATTTACTAAAGAAGGGCGGGCATAAGAAATTCGAATAAGCGGCAGAAGCACAGGCGGTATTTACCATTCAAGTCGATTATTTAAGTGGCAGCTCCGATATTGGCAAATCTTTGAAACACAACAAGCTTTCGACGACACAACATAGATACCCGGCAACAGAAAAGGAATGTTTGTCAGTAGTCCTAGCGATTCAAAATTTTAGACCTTACATCGAATGGATGAAATTTGAGATTAAAACCAATTGCGCCTCACTGCTGTGGCTGAGAAACCTACAAAACCCAGCTTCCCGGTTGGCGAGATGGCAATGTGTCTGACGTGTGTACGTCCCGTCTGTATTACGTAGGGAGGTTTTTAGGCGTTGTTAAGATGATCCGCGCGCTTCGCACATGGGATTCACAAAAACTTTATTGAGGATGAAAGAAAATTATTATTGGCCGAGGATGGGAAAGGAAGTAGACGAATTGGGAACTTTGTCGGTTGGATAAGTACAGAATCTATAATTCCCGAGTGCCTATGGGACCAGCGAAAAATCCTACGCGTCCTTGGCAAATGGTTCAAAACGAGGTAACCAGCATTTGTTATTAGTCGTGGACATTTTCTCAAAATTTGTCATAAATTTAGTTTCATTATTTCCTGTTTTTGGAGTACCGGACATGGTGGTGACAGACAACGGCCGGCATATTTTTGGAGTGTGCACTGTGCATCCTGCCGTACGGAGTTATTTTAGGGGACGATCGAAATTCTCTCCGTATTACTTGAATTTTGGACTCAATATGAATTTTAACAATGTGCCCAATCAGAATGTCGCATTTTTTGATAAGGTACAAGAAAATCTGGCTGATGCCTATCAAAAGTATTCACACAAATACAACCTTAGGTCCAAGTATAGAAATTTTCCGGTGGGAGAGATGGTTTTGAAGAGAAGCATATAACTCAAAGTTATATCACATTTTTATTGAATGTGTCATTTCGAGAAAGGTTGGATCAAATACTTATGACGGGAACTTATTTAGATGGGAAAATGTGTGGCAAATTTCATGCCAATGATTTATTGAAAATTGAGGTATGATTTTTGGAAATTAAATTAAAACACTTTTGTGGATTTGGTCATAGTTAAAATCGAGAAGGCGTTTAGCTTTTGATTTTGTTCTATGGTTTAATTGGACCATAATGTAACCCCGCGGTATTTATTTTTGTTTTCTGGTGGCTAGTTCCTAATTTCAGAAGGCATTAAATTAACGGCACAATTTTGACTTGGGGTGAAGAACACTTCGTGGTTAAAATATAGCGTAATGGCTTTCTCACGGTCTCAAAGAAAATTTTTCGACATTCGATCAATCTCGAAAAATTTTTTTTTGGCAACTGAGGGGTGAATTAACATGGTGTTTCAGAGCAGTCTCTTAACAAAATAAATTACCTAGTTAATTCAAATAGCAGGCGAGGAAATAACGTAATACAAATTTTATCGTTGTAAAAAAACTTTAATGGTCAAAATTTGCAATCATTGAGTCGGCAGAAGTTCACTTTCAAAATTTTCGAAATTCTACCTTGGTGCACACATCCCTCCCATGATGTAGTTGGATCTCTTGGTGGACACATCCCTTCCTTGATGTAGTTGGAGAGTACCTTCTGGGGTCGATAAAATGCAGACAGAATCCCGCAGAAATTTCTCCAGATTTCCCTTTTTAGCGCTTCGCTATATTGGCTCAGTTAAACAACAAACAAACCTCTCTTCTTTTGGGTTCCAGGGTGTGACTATACCATGGAAGACTCTCTGATGCCGATAGCGGGCTAATGGAATAGGTCCGAAAGGCCAAATGTCGAAAGGCCGAAGCCGAATGACGAAAGGCCAAATGACAAAAGGATGACAAAAGACCGAATGTGTCGAAAGGCCGAATGTATCGAAAGGCCGAATGTATCGAAAGGCCGAATGTCGAAAGGCTGAATATCGAAAGGCCGAATATCGAAAAGCCGTTTGTGTCGAAATTGATTTTAATTTTTCATCTTTTTATGAATGAAAATTATCAAAATTTTTATTTTTATGAAAACCAAAATTTATATTTTTATCAAAATTTTTGTATATAAATGTTTAATAGTAAATCGCCTTAAATATTAAAATCTTCTTACGTTTTTTTTATCTTATAATGAAACTTTTTTTGTAAAGTTCTTAATATTTACGATAATGGAAATTGCTTCGTCAACCCTGCAGACACAGATCGAAGGAATTGTATCGCTTCTACTGATAAATGTACCACAAATGTGTGTCGGCATTTTTGACCCATTCGGCTTTTCGACATTCGGCCTTTCGACCCATTCGGCTTTTCGACATTTGGTCTTTTCAACATCGAACGCGGGCTAATTAGTGGCTCTATGATAATGGCCCGTACACCTGTTATATTATCCTGAAGTCTACCATTGTAGACTGGCCAGTTGGTACATTTTAGTACTCTTACCACTAACTCTTGTCTTAAATGGAGTCGAATATCAAACCTGATGTAGGTCCAAAAGATCTAAGAAGAATACCAGCATCTCCATTCTAACAGCATCCACAAGGACCGCGTCATTTCCTGTATTATTAACTGCTACATTATTTATTAAACATAATCCAAAAACTAGCACACCTCTGATGTTGGTTTTATTACATTCCCAGACTTTGTAGTGTGAATTAGAATAGCAACCAATAATGAATTTTTTCATGCTGTTGAACTGTGCAATAATTGACAAGTCTCTGTACCGTTTCTGGCAGAAGGTTATTTTTGAGCATGGGGAAGTAGGCTGATGTTTGCCATACTTTTGCCTCTTCGGAGTAAACGCGTCTCTACAGAGACCGGTGTGATAACCCTGGAAATAAATTGGTTAATGAAGAAGATATAGGCCTTTATACGTCCGTATTATAGATTGTTTAGATTGTAAGTGGCCGCCTTCGGTCATACAAATTGACCTGCACACATCGAGTTTAGGTGTGTTTAGGCCCTGAAGAGCCCCCTTTTTTGTGAGCCCTCCTTTTTTTGTAGCCCTAACCTTTTTGTGTAATCCTAGACCTGGAAGTCACCCCGTCAACGGAGTATCTTTTCATTGCCGGAGCGTATTAGGCACTTTTATAGTAAGCTAAGCGGCCGTGCTTTCATCACCGCAGTTAACCGTGAGCCACCCATTCCTCGCCCAGAAAAGAATGCCATTATTGTTAATATATTTTGTCAATAAAAAGCCGAAAGAATCTTATTGATTTTAATACAGACACAGTTCTCTTTCTATTATTTGTGTGGGCATAAACACACAGAAATGAGGGTTTTGCTTGAGTTTTTTCATTTAGTGAATATAATTCGCTAAGTCAGTACGTTCTTACCTCTTACTTAATGTATGAAGTTAGAATTGTATTTTGTAGTTTGTTCGTAGCTACCTGAAGAGTAGACCAAAGTTTTGTTCGTGCGAACTTTTCAGTACGAAACCAAACTACTACATAGAAAACTCAAGGAGGGTTTTCATTTTTTGGGGTCAATACACTTTGTATTCTTGGGATAAAATACGGTTGTGATTTTGATATTTCTAGTTTTTTGGTAGATATATTATAAATAATATGGACATCATTTTATTCAATGAAATCGAGTTAGATCAAGCCCGTGATTGAGTCCAAATTAATTACCTCAGGCAATTAGAAGTCTTACTAGTATGATCTAATTTCGAATCAAGTTTTAGTAAAGAATTTTACACCAGGTTTGTGGTTGATGACAAGCTTCTGAAGTATCTGGACTGGCACTGTTTTTTGAACTATTACTAGAACCAATTTCTTCAAGATTCGTAATGAATTAATTCCAAGAGAAATAAAGAAAAGTTCTAGTTTCATTGTAATTTCTAAAAAGGCTAGAGGGCGCCACCTTCTGTTCGGAGCGTTAACATGTATGTAAAAAAAACTACTTATGCGCCTACTCCATATTCCGATCTGAAAGTATTTTTCCAGAATTTTTTTAGTAAAAAAACAGAAAATCTAATTTAGCGTGGAATTTATAGCAGGCCTATAACAATATGTGCCAACAATCGGCCAATCATATTACGATTACGAATATAATAAAATGCCAGCGTGAAGCAGTAAAATAGGACAGCAGGAACTAAAAATGTGTACTGTTTTCCCTCTTTCGCAAATTATAATTTTTTTTTTCAATTTTATCAGCTATTAAGTGGGGGTCTAACTGTAAAACTTTGCAAATTATTACGTTTTCAATTTTTTGAGTAATGTTGGTGACCCCTTTTTCACATTTTTCATTATACCTCCCAAGTTATGGGCTCGATTTAAATTTTGTTTGCGGTTTTTGAAAGCTTATGAGTCACGTTATTGGTTAATTTGCACACTTAGCCAGGTTTTTTTTAAGAATGTAACAAATTACGGGACAATAACATTTCTTTTACTTAAACTTTTAAAAAAATGAACTGTAGTCGAAAAAATGTCCCATCTGAGAATTTTGAGGAATCGTCCATAGCTGAGCCTGTGGAGAATTAAATGTATATTGCCGCTTCTGTAACGCAAAACATTTTCCGCGTGAATTACCACAGGACAAACTTTTTACCCACTTTTTTTTTTTTTTTTTTTCATTTTATTTTATTACGACTGAGACTGCGCTCATCTAGCAATTTTTCTTTCAAATACAAATTTTTATATATCTAGTAAAATTCACGTTTGTTGGGGTGTAACCCACTGGTTAGCCCCATAATCAATTAAACCTATTTACTAATTTTAGTTTGGTAAGTTCACTAGGTCAAGTGGCCTCGTTCTTTGGAGTCTTCTTTCAACGACAGGGTTATCTATCATATGGCGAATATAGGGGTTTCCATGTTCCTGGAGCCTTATTTCGTGTTTTGCGGCATGCATTTTTATTTCCTCTTTGATGTATTCCATCCGTAGGTCCCTGTGAAGGTCTTCATTTTTTGCGTACCACGGAGCATTGACGATGCTACGAAGAACCTTGTTTTGAAACATCTGTATCATTTTGGCGTTTGTTTGCTTGGTACATCCCCAGAGTTGTATACCGTAGGTCCATATCGGCTTCAAAATTTGCCGATATAGCAGCAGCTTATTGTGAATTGTAAGCTCAGAGCCTCTACCTATGAGCCAATACATTTTTCTGAACTTTATGTTAAGTTCTTCTTTTTCTTTTTGACATGCTCTCTCCACTTAAGCTTGGCATCGAGGGTCATGCCAAGGTATTTAGCTGTATTTGCATATGGCACGAGTCGCGAGTTAATTTCTATAGGTAGGTGGTAAGCCTTTTGATAAGTAAAGTTAATATGCGTGGATTTTGTCTCATTAAGTTTGATTCGCCAACGCTTTGTCCAGTTACAAACCGCATTGGTCATCCTCTGGAGTTTGCTCGTTGCATCAGCGACATTATTTCCAACTGCCATAATTGCTGTGTCATCTGCAAAGGTGGCTATGGTTCCTTCATTTGTGGTTGGTATGTCCCTTGTATATAGTAAATACAGGATTGGTCCTAAGACACTCCCCTGCGGGACACCGGCAGAGATTTTCTTTAGCTCAGAGTATTCATCCTCATATTTCACTCGAAAGTGTCTATTGGATAAATAAGATCTTAGTATGGCATAGAATTGTCTCGGTAGATCTCTATGCAGCTTGTATTCCAGACCACTGTGCCAGACTTTATCGAATGCTTGCGCGACGTCCAGGAATATGCTTGAGCATACTTTTTTACGTTCTAACGTTCTTTCAATTATGTTGGTGATTCTGTGGACCTGTTCAATTGTAGAATGCTTTTCTCTGAATCCAAATTGATGTGGAGGAATTAGTTGTCGGTCCTCAATTATTGGTTTAAGTCTCTTTAGTAATAATTTTTCAAAGAGTTTTGACATAATTGGCAGCAGAGAAATTGGCCTGTATGATTTGTTATCGTTAGGTGGTTTATCAGGTTTTGGTATCATGATTACTTCTGCTACTTTCCATTGATTCGGAACATATTTTAACCGAAAGCTCGCATTGATTATGTGTAGTAGCTTACGAAATCCTTTGTTAGGTAGAGCTTTGATAATTTGGCAAGTAATCAAATCATACCCTGGGGCTTTTTTAACATTCATGTTATGATACTTTTCACTTCTTCTTTTAATTCTTTGAGAGTTACTGGCCGTATTTCAAACTCATCCAGCTTGTGAATAGATATTATATTTTCATTGGCAGTTTGTCTTGGTAGTGGTTGGAAGGCTTCCTGGAGATACTCCGCAAATAGATCAGCCTTCTCTTTGTGGCCTCTTGCCCAGGTTCCATCATCCTTTTTAAGTGGAGGCACTTGCATTTTGGGTCTTTTGAGTTCCTTCGTCGCCTTCCACAGTGAGTAATCAGAATTTTTTTCATCAGTTAGGCTAACTAGATATCTGTTGATTGATTCATTTTTAACTTCTTTAAGAAGGGATTTGAGGCTGTTACATAAATTGTTAAGAATTGTTTTGTTCTCCGGTGTTCGATTAATTTGCCAGGTTTTACGAGCTCGTCGTTTTTCTCTTACCAACTCTCTAACTTCCATTGGGTAGGATATGTTAAGCGTCTTCTTATTTTGTAAAATGGGAGTGCTTGCCAATGCAGCATAGTGAATTATTTCATTGAGTTTCTCCAATTCGTCTTCCAACTGTCGAGAATTTCTTATCGGTACCTGGAGATTGATTTTGTCCTCCATTATTTCACGAAAGAGATCCCAGTTTGTTTTTGAATTTGTTAATCTGGGTGCACTTTCCCTTTGAATTACAGTTTCACTGACTGTCATGATAACCGGTGAGTGATCCGATACTAGAGAATTGCTGTTTTCAATGTGAATATAGTTCTGAGATATACCTCTTGCTACATAAAAGTCGATTAGGTCCGGTATCTTAGCTTCGTCACTGGGCCAGTATGTTGGGGAACCACCAGAGTAAAATTCACATTTTGATGTCTGGGCTGCTTGAAACAACTCTTTACCCTTTGACGTCGTAAGTCTAGATCCCCAATAGGTGTTTTTTGCATTAAAGTCTCCTCCAATAATAAAATCACGTCCTAATGATTTAAATAGTTTAATGTAGTCCTCCCTTTTCAAGTTATGCCGGGGAGAACAGTATATTGCGGAGACAGTAAGCTGTCTGTGTTTAATGTGAATCCTAACAGTGGTGACTTGCATTGTTTCTTCTTCGATTTCTGTTTCTACATGGTGTTTTATATTTTCTTTTATTAGTAATGCTGAACCACCTCTTGCTCTTTCCGCTGGATGAATGGAATGATATAAGTTATAACCCCGGATTTTAACAAACGAAGATTTAACAAAATGACTTTCGGATATTAGAAAAATGTCGATTTTTTCTGTATTTAAAAATATTTATATTTCTGGAATATGTTGCATAAGTCCATTCGCATTCCAGATTGCTATTCTGAACGTTGAGTTCTTACTTAACATTTTTTATCGGATTGCGTTGTGGGAGTTGCATTTTCTTCAGTTGATCAAATATATCATGTTGTTCAGATTACTTTGGTCATCTAGCCGCTTTGTAATAGCTTCGATGCTGTTCATAATGTTTTCCATAATTCGATTATTTTCAGAGCACATATATTTGGTTGAACCCGAGCCTTTCACTACCTGAGCAAATGTTCTTCTTTGCCCTGCGTTGCTTGGTTGTGGATTTTAATCCATCTGATTTGATGGTTGAATCCTTCGAATTTCATGATTTTGCGATTGATTTCGTGATTTATTTCTTAATTTTTGTAGGTGTTTAGCAACCTCACAGCCCCGTTAATTGGCCGGATGTTGGCCTTTACAATTTATACACTTAGCTGGTACATCTCTCCCTATTGTACATGCCTGGGTAAAATGTTTACCTGAGCATTTTACACATCTCGGATCCCGGCTGCAATATTTTTGGGTGTGATTAAATCCCTGACATTTCTTGCATTGTGGTATGCGTGAAGTGGTCCTCCTCATTGGTTCAATTTTTACCTTCATGTGAAGAATTGCTTTTATACCATAAATATTTTGAACATTTTCTGAGTTATCAAATACTAGCATAAAAAGAGGGAGTCCCCTTTTATTGAAAGTTGGGTTTCCTTCTTGGTTTTCTATTCTCTCTTTTTTAATCATATTCACAGCATCTAGTATTTTAAGATCTTTATTTTTTAAGTCTTCCATTATTTCTTCGCTTGAGCAAGTGTGATGCAAACCTCTTGCCTTTTACCCACTGCTATCAAAAAGGAAACGTTGTGTTAGAATCTATTTTAATTTCATCAAAAATTCAGGATCTTATGACTAAGAAACATGACCAATCAAAAAGTTTCTTCGAGAATGTTCGATCAATAAAGAATTCGTTGGCATTGGCGTCTATATGAGTGCAAACATAGTGCCATCTCCAGGAATGAATTAATGAACAAATTAAATTTACCATAGAGTTGGAACATTGTATCCTGAAAATGGAGATCAACGCAAATTTGCTCAATTATACATTTTTGAAGCCAACGAAGCATGTGAGCAGCGCATGGGAATCAGTGAAAATGCTAAGCGTAACCCGCAACTATAATGCAAGAGTTGAGTTCATTAATAGCCACCATAAATCCATTCGCACAAGCATTTAAAATGCTTTATGAGATGGAACAAGAGTCCAAACGGTACATACCCGCCTTCGATTTCGACGGCGATAATGCAAGATCGAAGATTTGATCGACGACGATATAATTCTCCGAGATCTAATGAATTTGCTTTTATTTTTCAAAATGATAGTGGAGAACCACTTGAACGAGATCTTCTTATCCACGTAAAACTCAGAGAATCAGTGTAGTTCATCCGAATTTAGAAAGATATATGCATTGTTTTTCCCATTTGGTGATCAAAGTTGGTGTTTTTGTTGGTTTGCCTCTTTTCCAACCGTCAACACTTTTAAATATAAGAAACCGGAAATCTGTTAAACCAAGAACTCAAGTTACTCAAATGTAGTATTATGGTTATCGACTTTCTATTCGGCATGAATCTAATCCCTTTTTATGTGATGGAAAACTAACACAATATTTTGTTGATGCGTGTATTAAAACAGAAGCAAATCGTCTCAATTATGTTCGGCAAAATCAAAAAAAAACTCAAAGCAGAAAAATACAGTGTCCCTATGGATTACTTGCAAAGTGAAGCTATTAATCAAGGTTTAGTCTCTAGAACAGCTACAATCCTTCCAGCATCATTCCAAGGAAGCCCGAAAAATATGGCTTAAAACTATCAGGATGCTATATAGCGATTGTCCGATTTAGTGGCAAGGGTTTTCAAATTAAAGCTCCAAGAATTGCTCGATGACATTTCGAAAAAGTATCTTTTCGGAATTTCAGTTGCAATGGTGCATGTCATTGAGTTTCAAAAACGAGGACTGCCTCATGCCCATATTCACTTGATTGTCGGAAACAAATATAAGCCAAAAAATGCAGAAACCATTGATAAATTCATTTGTGCGAAAATTCTAAATATTGACATGATACATGGTCCCATTGGAGAGCAAAACCGCAAATCACTTTGCATGGTCAATGGAATATGCAGCAAAAATTTCCTAAAAGTTATTAAGATGAATCGATAGTTAACTGCGAAGTGCTTGTGGCAGTGCAATTATAAATGGTAAGACAGTGGATAATTGAGCCGTTTATTTTGAAAATGGAGCAAGTCCATATTTTGTTGAAACGAGAAAATGAAGGAATAGAGAAACAGTAAATGCAAAAATATACGGGATTTTGAATTTTCTTATTTTTTGAACAAGTATTAGGGAGTTTTTTATTTTATTTTAACTATAAATTGTTCACCGTTAGAAAGATTATACTTTTATTTGTCTATTGTTATCATTAACTTAAATTTGAAAAATGGACTTGTACCACTTTCAAAATTAACGGCTCAATTCATAGATTGTTCGGTACAATCCACGTTTAAGCTTCAAATTTAACTGTCATATCGAATGTTGTTCATCAATTCAAAGTGTGAAGTATTTATTTAAGTATGTCAACAAAGGATTGGATCATGATGAGATGGTATATGGACTCGAGGTATGTAAGTGTGCCTGCGGCAGCTTGGCGCCTATTTAGTTTCAACATGCTCGAACAGTCACACGTTATTGTGAGACTGCCAAACCACCTTCCAGATGATCAAACCATAGAAGAAAGTGTTAATCGAGCTGCGAACAAAAACGCAATGCTTACAAGATTTTTTAAACTAAATCAAACCGATGAAAATGCTGGACGATATTTATATCCCGACATCCCAAACTATTATGTATTTGACAAAATGAATGGTGCATGGAAACCCCGACAAAGATATGGAAATATTATGGGCCGAATGTTTTCGGTTAATATGACAGATATCGAAAGATTTTGTCTGCGCTTACTTCTTCTTCACGTTCCTGGAATCTTATATTTTGAAGACTTGAGGACATTCAATGGCTACACAAGTGGAACATTTAAAGAAGCGGCTCAAAAACGTGGTTTATTTAATGATGACACTACGTGAGAAAATACATTATCAGACGCTATTTCAGCAAGCATACCACGTCAGTTGCGAGATATATATGTATGTATTTGTGTTTTGCATCTCCATCAAATGCTTTAGATTTGTTTACAAAGTTTAAAAAGGAGCTATGTGATGATTTCGTTCACCGCCATAGAGATCATACTGATGAATGCACTATTATTTGTGAGTTGCATTAAGAGATATTTAGGGAACTCTAATATTACATGGCAAACAATGTACTGACTGACAGAATTGACCTAGCCCCGATCAAGTCAGACTTACCGTTTATTCTACGACGAAGACAATTTAAAATTAAATTGGCATTTGCAATAACAATCAATAAGTATCAGGGGAAGATATTAGAAAAAGTGGGTTTATTCTTACCGGAACCTGTGTTTGGCCATGGTGAATTATACGTAGCATTATCACGGGTCCGAAACTCCACGGATGCAAAAGTTAAAATTTTAGATGGCCCCTATCAGGGGAACTTAGTAGCGGGATCAAATGCAGTTTTTACCAAAAATGTTGTGTATAAAGACAATTTTTCAAAATAAATGTCATGTTGCAATATCATTATGTTCCCTTTCTGTTATTGTTTACGTCCGTATTACGGGCTTTTTCCCCTAGTTACGAATAAAAGTGTTGGCCTACTATTCAACCAATTCTAGCATTCACCAATGTTTTTTTTTTTACCAATACTCAAACTGAACCATTGAATTTTGAGCTTTTATTGAATTATACTGGCCAACGATGGATTACGGCAAATAAGTTTTAACCTACATATTATAGAAAATCTTGCATTCAAGTAATCATATTCAATTTGACATTTTTAAGATTTTGTCATTAGTCGGTTACTTTTGTTCGCCAGCTTCCAAGCCTATAATCAATATCTTGTGGTTTTGGAATAATTCTTCCTTTTGATAGTGATTCAGGCAAACATTTTTAGAGTTATTACAAGTTTATTTCAATCAGTTTGCCAGTAAAATTTTAAAGTGTAAAATATCTTCCGGAAGACATTTTAAGGTAAACTCCTTTTTGATTTTTACCAACTGTTTGAGTTGCCACTTGCTACTGTGTATTGTCTGCCGTTAAAAAATATGTTCGTAATACTATTTCTGATTAGATTCGTGTTGGTAAACTTGGATCCGCCTTTCAATATTAAATTGAAATTGGGCTCAAGAAGGTGAAGAGTTTTTACATAGTCGGTAGGAATCATCATCGTCGGTGAATAATTGCTTTCAAAACAGCCAGACATTCTCTTATTGGTATTGTTAGCAAAAAAAAAGATCTTCCTTTGGTGCTTCATGAAATCATGTACAACTATGATTGTAATTCGCTTTGGTAACTCATCGTCTAGTTTCCGAAATTAAAAATTTGGCTAAATATTGCTGTTTTCTCGACTTGCCTGTACTTACACTGTTTTACACGCTATTTCTGTAATAGGTAAAGTAATTTGTATTTACATAAACGTAAATGATAATAGGTTGTGAAATTTATGTATCGCTCTATTTCTCAGTAAACTTCTTTATTTTAAACTACATAGTATGTATATGTATAACTAATTCTAACACATAAGTAAAGCCGAATTTTCTCATGCCTGGCCTTTTTGATGAATAATTCATTGCGAACAAAATGTTCACAACAAAAAACAACAAAACGATGTCTTATCATTTTTATATAATTTTTTTTTTGCTAAAATTAGATATTCACCCATACATTATAATACATGCCATCGCGGTGAATATTTGATAACTAGTTTATATAAAAATGTATAGTCTGTGATTTATATAACATATAATTGTCTTATGTACTTAACATTTGCAAAATAATTTATCAAAAAAATAACAAACAAGTTGTAATTTGTATTAAAATGTAATACCGTCGACGAAGTTTGGCAATTAAAGTCGTTTGCCTCAAAGAACACTGACTTCTTTATTTATATACTACAGCAACATATGGTTTACTTCATTATCGATGGAGGGAAGTGCGGCAATTTATGACTAAATAATAAATAATCTTTGATTGTCATGTAAGTTCCTCATAATATAAAAAATAATACGTCTCAAAAACGCATATTTCCGGTTACCTTTGAAGTTACTCATCTATGATAAAAAGGCGTAAGGAAATATGTTTTCCAATATTTAAAAAACAAAACAAAAAAAAAAGGGTTGAGTATAATCATAGTAAAAATACATATCAATGATGTCAATTCACAGTAAAATTATATTGAAGTTATTACTATTGGCCAATTTGATTGACATCGGTCATGTAAGACCAATTTTAAACGTTTTTAGATACGTAATTATGAATTGACATCAACGATATATATATAATACTTCCATGTGAAGTAGTGTTAGATGAAGGTATTGATATCGCTTTTAACTTTTCAAAACATTTTTATGTTTAAATTCGCCCAAATATACATATGTACGAATAAATACGCCCAAATGTCATTATGTCTTTCTAATCGTTGATTGCTATAAAAAGGGAAGAGTGTGAATTAGCGATCGATTTCTTCCTTTTTTAAAACATTGAGTGCTACCACATGAAAACAAAATTATCACTAAACCCCATACCCACAATCGCGATTTTAGAAGATACATATAACAGGTAATGTGAGGGTACTCGAACTTTATGCTTAGAAGTTTTCAATAAAAGTCATAAACGTGTGACCCACGAGAGGGTCATGTGGCAGCCAATGTGTTAAAGAGTGGTAACAAATATTCTTTTATAAACAACTAAATTCATGAGAAAGCGAAAAATAAAACATAAAATCCAAATTTAAAATTTGTTCACTGATATCTATTTAACCTTCAAATGACCTTGATGGTCCTTCAAATGACCTTGACGCCAACAAACAACTATTAATTGAGTTATTCCTCATTAAAAACCATCATCTGCTTGTTATTTCATATCAACCTTGAAATGACCGCTGAAAGTCATTCAAAAATCCTTAAGTACCTATCTGAATGTAAAATTTTACGCTCTTTCAGAATCCGGGGTCAAAAATGAGGTTTACTTTACAAAAATAAGAGTTGACCTTCAAATAATGTTGAAAACAGATTTCAAGGTCAAACTTGTCAATTGCCCCCCGTAAAATGCTATAACTTTTAAGTAGGTTATTTTTTTGATTGGCAGCTTTCCTGACGAAATATTTTAGTGGGCCTTTTAAAATGGTACATGCGATGTCTGATATGCGCGGCGCTTAACATCTAATTAAATAAAATTATGTAGCGTATTATGCAGCATGAAATGATTAATTGTCACATTTGGAGTGTCTTTATTTGAGGATTGAGTACATGGACATTGAGTTTGGGGGTTGATTTGGTGATTGCGTTTAGGCATTGGATTTGAAGTTGGAGGTTGAGTTGTAAATTGAGTTGGAGGTTGAGCTGGAGATTGAGTTAAGAGGTGGTTCAGTTAGGGATTGATTTGGAAGTTGAGTTAATTTTCAGGAACGAAGTTCTGATTACCCATCTTATACCACTAAAGCAAAATACTAGTTTCAGCCTGCTTTATTTTTTCAGCAAGAAAAATAACTGGTAAAAGTGTTTACAGCACGAGCCTGCTTTCGAACCGAAAAATCGTACTGAAAATGCCTACTTTCTGGACGATTGCAGGAAAAATAATTAAAGAAATCCTGAACTGATGCCTTGTTAACCCTTATCGGTCGTAAGTCACCTCTCACGTGACAACAGCACTTTGTCGCTACGGTCGTACGTCACGTGGGAGGTGACTTACGACCGATAAGGGTTAAAAATAGTTTAAATTAGGGTTCCTCAAACAGGATCCCAGGATTCCCGGTTTTCGATTTATTTAGTTTACGTACTCTTTTAGCTCAAAACCGCTTAGGAAATTTAGGGATTCTCAAACAGAATTCTGGGATTCCATTTTATGTATGAATAGTGTGACAGGAAAATTGCGGGATTTCCCGGTTTTATATTATGTAACTCCGCATAGGAACATATTACAGAAAATCCTCGGTTTGAGAGTTTATTTGGGGATTGGCCTATCTTTTATTTCGGAATGTTCCTTATATGTATGTAAATGCAGAAAATTTGAATATCTCGTATAGCAGGTTACCCATATTATGTATATCATTTTAAAGTCGAATTCAAGCCAATTAGGAAGGAACTTGGCTATTTATTTACATATAAGCTGATCATGCAAATGAGCAAATGGTTTTCTAAAACAATGTTTAAATTAGGTTCTGGAATACGGCCAATTAGGAAGGAACTCAGCTATTTTTCAACCGATGACTTCATGTAAAAAATATTTTAGAATCCCATTTCCATCGTACACGAAGAATTTCTTCATAATCGGTTACGAAATAACCAGGTGCATTGGTTAGCCTTAGTAGCCATATTCCAGAACTTCAGCCATATTCCTGAATTTCATCGTAATGGGTTGAAAAATAGACAAGTTCCTTCCTGGTTGGCTTGAAACTGCTATACGATGAATCAACTTCATTTTTTTTGACTTATTCAAATTTTCTACATTCGAATCTAAGGGACACTTTGGAAATAAGACAGGTCAATCCCCAATTAGTCTCTTAAACCGACATAGTTTTTAGTACATAAAAAAAAATCACACTTTTAAGACATTAGTTTTTCTGAAGACGTTGTAACTAATGACAAAGAAATCGAAAATAGTGTCGACAGATGACCTAGAGGGTCAGTGAACTGATTCGTTTCGCCCAATCCAATGATTATTATACAATTATTATGAAGCCATCCTTTATTTTGGCGACAAAAATGAGCAGGAACTCCATCTTTCTGATAAACAGTATTTTCTATATATGCTTCTGGAATATCCTCAAGATGTAGTGGCAGCTCATTTGCAAAAAAATTCAACTAATTTATTCGCAATAAACCAGCCGATACATTCACACTAAACTTATGTGGAACGATATTTGTTTTTTACACTGTGGAATTGTTGCCTTTATCATAAGAGCCTACTTACGATTACGAGTCAAAAACATCAACATGATAAGGTCCTAGTAATTCCTACAAATTGAGTTACACACGGTTGATTTACATATTACATCAAGTATACTTTATGAGCTATTAAGTAAAATATGGGTGTAGGTATCATCTCGAACAACTTTTTCTCTAGGCTGTTCCAGATTTTTCGAAGATATTCTAGAATCTTCTAGAATTTTCCAGAATGTTCGAGAATCTTCTAGAATGTTCCAGGATGTTCGAGAATGTTCCAGGCAGAATGTTCGAGTATGTTGGAGAATATTGTAGAATGTTATAGAATCTTCCAGAAGGTTCGAAAATTTTCCAGAATATCCGAGGATACTCCAGGATGTTCCAGAATGTCCCCAGACGGTTCTGGAGCATCGAAAGGATTTCTTGTTCGGGAATGTTCGAGAATGTTTTAGAAACCGGAAAAAGAAGTACAAAATCTTCTGGAACCTTCTCGAATGTTTCATTATCCTGTTGTGGTGGGCATACTTTCCTGCTCAGAAGGATATACACTACCGGTCAAAAGTGTCTAGGCACTGTGCATAAATCATATAAATACTCGGCAAAAATGTGAAAATATTTATTTGTGTGACCTCCTCTTGATTGAACAATCGCAGCGCACGGTCGAGGTATTCTCGCAATAATTTTGCCAACATTTCTGGCGTTATTGAGTTTCAAGTTGATTTTAATTTGTTCCGCATGTCAGTAGCTGATGTTGGAACTGATTGCCATACTACTCGGTCCAGTTCGTCCCACGGTAACTCGATTGGGTTTAGCTCTGGGGAGGCCAAGCCATAATTATTTATTTGAAATGCCTTCAAGAAGAGAACTTAGTACTGCTACACTTGCGCTTATCTATTAGCTTACCATACAGCTGGCATAAGTAATCGAAAGATTGCCAAAAAAAATGAAATTAACCCACTCTATCGGGAAAAGAGCAGTTTTCTTAATAAAAGACGTAGTGGAAGACCAAGAGCGACAACTTCGGCAGATGATCGTTGAAAATTGATTATTAGCAAGATGAATAGACGCAAAACACCCCCGGAAACCACGGCAGAATTAAATGTTGGTTGCCCGAAACTAGTTAGTTTTTCTACGGTAAGACGTTGCCTACAGAAAGCCGGATTCCATAGTCGTATTGATATGAAGAAACCGTCACTACGCAAACGAAATAAGCAAATACAACTTAAATGGACTCGTGAACACCAACATTGGACGATAGCAGATGAGAACAATGTTTTTTGGACGGCTGAGTCCAAATTTGAAGTGTTTGATATCCAAAGAGAAAATATGTGGGTGAACGTACCAGAAAAGAGTGTATTGCCGCCACCGTAAAGCATGGAGGTGGTTCAGTGATGATTTGGAGCTATTTTGCTGGTACTATGACAGAATACTAAGAAAAGAAGGATATCGAGAAATTTTGGAGAACCACGCAATACCTTCAGAAATTCGACTTTTGGGTCAAAATTGGATCTTTCAACAAGATAATGACGCAAAACATTCATCTCGATTATGTAAAGGCTATTATTCACTATTTAGAGGAGGAAGGAATTTTTAAAATTATGGAATGGCCTTCACAGATCCCTTATTTATTTAGTGTATTTACTAGAAAAATGTATGTGTGGCTGGGGATGTACGTATATAAAAAAATATTTTCACATTTTTGCCGAGTTTTTATATTATGATTTATACTGTTATTGACAGTGCCTTAACACTTATGAGTGGTAGTGTATGTATATAGGCAATATAGCTAGACGCGTGCGTCGTATACTTTTGAAAATCGATTTGTGAAATAAATTTCAGTGAACATTTTTAAACGTAATTAGTGAAAGTAAATAGCTTAAGGTAGCTTAAGTGGAATTTTAGTGTATTAAGTTATATTAACATTTAACAGGATGCGGAAACCTAGAAGAGGAGAAGATCTTGCCAGTAGTGAATCGAGAAGAAGAAAACAGAAAGAACAGCGAAGAATTGAAATATATATAAGGAAAGCAAAGCACGTTTAGCTTCACAACGGAAGAGAATGAATAGTGATGAAGAGAATGAAGGGATCGAGTAAGACACTCAGCAAGCAGGCGCATAAATAAAACATTAGTGTACGAGGAGTGCGAAGCAGAAGTAGTAGAGATTATAATGTGGTAGGTGAGGCATTTCGTTATGATCCCACTAAAGCTATTGGCATAATAGATCAAGTGCGTCAGTTCTGCGGTGCCAAGAAATTCAGTAGAGAAACATCAGGCATGTTTTGCATGAGTGGAAAAATTTAATTAGGACCATTGGAAGCGCCTCCACCAGAATTATTTCATTACATGACTGGAGAAACTTCGGAATCAAAACATACTATTGCACATCTAGTGCGTATACCAAATTATCCAGTCTCGCGTCTCGTTTTACGAACAAAATTCTTGCTCAGGTGTTTTTAACAGGTCTGATTTAAGGCGTTACCTCATGCACAAAACGGTAAACCGGCATTTGAAACAGTTAAATCCAAATTTTGACAAAATTGTTCCGTTTGCCTTATCAAAACTATTAAAAACTATTCAAAATCTATAATTACTAATTTATTCTTTGAAAATTTTATTAAAATTTATTTAATTTCATTCATACAAACCCAATTTTATATTTTGACGGCCGGAAAAATTTAAAAGTGGAGATTTTTGAATGTAATTAAATCAAGTTAATTGAATTTTCTAACAGTAAGGTGAATGATTGTCAGGACATTGAAGAGGGGAGTCCCTAGAAACAGACTAAAGTTTCTAGCGATACCCTTCTTTACTAATCTGACGGACCTTAGTAGGATGGACGTCAGGAGTATCTAGCGTTTCGTAACAAGCTCAAAATGGTTTCAATGAGTTGGAGGATACATTTTTAAATTGTGGTATGGCTACGGACCTTTTTGTGTCTATGTCTGGTCCTAGTGGACCGCCACCTAAACCTAATCTAACTTAACCTAAGATGGGTGATACTTATAAATTTGAACCATTTTTTCGTAATTTTTATATTGATTTTGCGGCTTCATTATAGACAATATATTAGTAGTAAATGACATTCACAGTATTTTCGATTTGGCAAATCAGAAAAATATAGAGGCCAATCACCATAATATATCTACTGGCAAAAGTACAAATATCATAAACCCCCCCCCCCCTTTACTTTATCCCAGAGCCATGCAAATTAATTTTTTAACTTGTTAATCATTCGTGTGGGCATAAATACATACACAAATGAGGTTTCTCCTTGGGTTTTTTGATTTTAGTGAATATAATTCGCTAACTCAGTACGTTCTGCTTCATACTTAATGTATCAAACGAGAATTGTATTTTTGTAGTTTGTTCGTAACTACCTGATGAGTAGACCTTAATTTTCAGTACGAAACTGAACTACATACCAACATAATTGAACTCAAGGGGGGTTCTCATTTTTGGAGTCGATACATTTGTATGACTCTGGGGTAATGATATTTTTACTTTTGCCAGTAGATATATTATGAGTGATTGGCCTCTGTATTTTTCTGATTTGCCAAATCGAAAATACTGTGAATGTCATTACTACTAATATATTGTCTATAATAAAGCCGAAAAATCAATTTGATTAACAGACAATTTTTTAACTTCTTAGTAATTTTTACATTGCAAAATAAAAGGATTTGACATGTTACTGTCATTATATTATAATCAGACGGGCAGTAATACATTTTAGTAGTAATGTATACGTGCAGACATTTGTACTTGTTGCAATTTGTAGTCACAATGTACCTACACTGTACGCTGAAATATGTAGACTATATACAGACAATGAAGATTATAATGGATTATAGGAATGAAGACAATAGAAACAAAAATGGAATTTTTTCCGTTCTAGACAGCAATAGTTATTGAATATCCGCAAAAATAAGTTTTGTTAATATGTCACCCAACTCTTTGGTCACACTTATTATAGATATATGATTATTCTCCAGCCAAGACAGTTTTTGACAAAAGCAAATTTAGTTCCAACAAATTTTAATTTTCATTCCCAATAACTTCAAAATTTTGTTAACAGAATGAAATCAAATTCAGTTTACCTGAACAAAAATCAATGGCTTAGAGGTCTTAGATTAATTTATCGGTCAAATCCTTTCTCTTTTCATTTAACATAGTACGTACGTTTAATTATTTAGATGGAGGATTAAAACCCAGAAAGGGATTGGATAGATACAATCACTCTAATTATTTCCAAATCAAAATATATTTCCCACAAAATAACTAAACAACATTCTTATAACATTCAACACAACCAATATAAACAAAAAAACCAACATAGGATCACCAAATTAATTTATTATGAGATGAAAATAAAGAAAATTGTTCTTGTTTATCTTTAGCTATATGCATGGGGTTTTTAATTGAATCTAAAAAAAATCATACGATAACCAGATGTGGTTTCCTAAACAATTTTTTTTTGTAGACCTTAAATTCACTTCAACATGTTTTGTTTTGGTTTTTATGAATGGAAAAACCATACTATATAAAGTATGACATGTACTCTTATGTACATACATTAAGTACATGCATGCATACATGAAAATTAATTAAATATTGAAATACTTGAAATCATTATTACTTATGTATGCTGAAAATACACGTTTTTATATACATAATAAACAAATAATTATTTTCTAGGCACGATGTGTTGCTATCTCTAACATATTCTTTGTAGATGTAGAACAGGGTTTCTTAAGCTTTGCCTAATTATGGACCGCTAATGTTAAGGCTTCTCCTGTTAGTCTATCATCTGTCATACATACGTTCTGGTTTGTTTTGCAATAATTATCTTAGGAATCTTCAAGTTAAACATAAGTGTCAGGAGACCTAGTTTCTGGACCCATGCCAACGTTAATTTTGTATAATAAGTGGTCCCGTATGATAAGCGTGATAATGAAGTGAGAATACCTGAATAAGAAAACTTTCTAGCACTAAAACATTTCCAAGATTCTTGTAAATGAAGTTAAAAGTCTTAAGCCAATGGATGAAGCAGAACTAGGTCGTGGAACTGAGTGGATAAGAGTCTAAAGTCAGACAAAAAGAAAATGAAATAACACATCTTCTTCGCCTCAAATAAATGGTGATGATCCTAATAATATTATCCCGACACAGCAAAAAAAAAAAAAAAAAAAAACTTCCACCACCACCAATAGTAATAGATGAAGTTTACGATTTTGATTTACACTAAGAGAAACCAAAAACAACATATGCGACTGATGTCTAATGCAAAGTTAATGCCAAAAAACATATACACTCTACGCGTAAACAAGAATAAATAATTGATGGCCTAAAAGCAAAAGGAAACGGAAGTATCAAAAAAATTAAGTACATCTTGATGTGCAAATCATTCAGCCTCTAAGAATATCTAAGCTTATACCACAATGAAAACAATATCAAGACGTTTGGGTCAAATTTCTAGGTAAACATCACACCAGAGATTGTGTAAAAAAAAGCTCCATCCGGCTAACTACAGAGCAGTATTGAACTGCAAAACATCAAAAATAAAACTGTAAATGTTTAAAATCCAAATTTAATCAGGAAGCAAGTAGTTAATATGGACCAACCCCAAATACTGGAAGGCCATTTATAGAGTAGATTGCCGGAAGCTACTCATAGCCAAATGGGTAAAATGACTTAGGCGTTACACCCAAATAAATACTGCCCAAAATTACGGTATAAATCAAACACTTATAAGTAAGTTGATTTTAAGCAGACCCAATACATTTCATGAGCGAGAACAGACAATAGATTACAGCACTAAGGGAGCCATCCCTAAACAGGAAAATGACAAACAGGCCGGGACTCTTGAAAACCCGGAAACTGCGGTTGAATTTAACAAACCTATTGCTGGTCCCTCCAATACAACTAAGTACTACTGCTGGAGGAGCTTTAGCCGATAGATCTTGTTCCCAAATAGCAGTGATTAAGAAGGACATACGCTCATGTAAAGCTGGTTTTCTGTCTTAGTAACAACTTGGCAGTAAATAATAAAGGGAGTGATGCGACCTTTGTGAATGCGGTTAGGAGGGAGGTACTGGATCTTACCCTGTCTGACATGGGTACCTCCAGTGCAATTCTCGACTGGCATGTGTCCAAGGAAGCTTCCGTCTCAGATCATATGTACATCAGGTTTGATATCAATATCCTTTCGAGACAAGAGTTGGTGGTAAGGATACCCAAACGCACCAACTGGTCAGCCTATAACGATATACTTTTAGATAACCTAACTGGTCTGCAGACCTTGATAAACTTTGTCGAAGATCTCGACAGAGTAGCGAATGAAGTTACAGAGGCAATAATCAATGCCTACCACTCAAGCTCACCACTTGTGCATATCAGAGGCACAAGGGATGTTCCTTGGTGGAACCAAAACTTGGAAAACATGAGACGATATGTCCGTAAACTTTTTAATAAGGCTAAGAGGACGAACGATTGGACTACCTATCAGTTCTCCCTTACCCAGTATAACAAAGCCCTCAGGCAGAGCAAAAGATTAAGCTGGAGAGACTTCTGTGCAAAAATAGACAAGCTACCCACGGCGTGTCGACTACAGAAGGCACTCTCTTTGGAGCACAGGAATCCCTTGGGGTCTGTAAGGAAACCAGATGGGGGGAAAACCATAACCAGGGAAGAGACTCTGGAATGTCTAGTGAAAGGTCACTTTCCAGAATGTCTTATTCTGAGAGATCAGGAGGAATCCTCCGCAAGTAATGTACATCCGTATCGGGTTCCAAGGGGGCTCAGAAGTTCTCGAGGCAGTGGTTTACGCCGGAAAGGATAAGCTGGGCAGTCAAATCCTTTGGACCTTACAAATCACCGGGAGGGGACTGCATATATCCCGCCTTTCTACAGCAGGGCCTGCAGATTTTGCTGCCTTATCTTACTTTACTCTTCAGAGCCAGTCACAGCTTGGAATATGTTCCAAAACGCTGGAGAGAAGTTCGGGTGATTTTTATCCCAAAAGTGGGAAATAGATCTTCAGAGGAAATTAGGTCGTACAGACCTATTAAGGGGAGGTTCTCATCAAGAGACTAAAAAATTAAGTGATTTTCTCGATTTTTTTTTCATAGAAGGAAGTAAATAAACAACTTAATGATTTTCGAGACTTATTTATTGAGTTTTAAAGTATAAAAAAAATAAAAAAATTAAGAATAGTAACATCATGGGAATTGCTCATACGTATTGTCACGTGACCGCCTCAAAAAAAGGTGACTTATCGGCCTCCACTGTACCACTTGTAAAAACTATCGGAAATCAAAAAACCAAAAAAATTTATAAAATATATAATATTTGCTGGAGGTTGTACCAACAATACCAATAAAAAGTCAAAAATTAAAAAAATGGCGGACGTGCAATTTTTCTGTACCGTTTTTTCACGTCTTTTTCGCTTTTTAAAGTGCTATAAAAAATAAAAAAACGTCAAATATTATCTGCATTTAGGTTTATCCTCCAATAAATTAAATGAACTTCAAAATAAAATCACAAAAATTGTGATCCATTTAGTAGTTTTTGAGTTATCGTGGAGACAGATATAAAAAATATCGTTTTTCAGGAAATGCATTTAAAGATTTTGTTAACGATTTTTTTTAGTTCAAAAGTAGAAAAGTGGGTCGAATTATTATGCCATAATTTTTCTTTGAAATTTATTTCAGTCAAACGGTTTGGGGAATATATTCTACATATAATAGGCTATCAAAAAATGAAATAAAAAAAAATCGAATTTTTGGATTGAGTTTCATGAGAACCTCCCCTTAATCTCACATCTTTTCTACTGAAAACCGTGGAGAAAATTCTGGGACTTTGTATTAGATCCAATACCCTCCAAAGTCACCCTCTGGACTCTAAGCAGCATGCCTACCAAGCAGGGAAATCTACAGAAACAGCTCTTCACGAACTGACATCGGAAATCGAGGACACGCTGAGAAATAGGGAATTATTACTATGCTCCTTCATTGATATCCAGGGAGCTTTTGATAATACTAGTTTCGAGGTGATGCAGGAACAATCACTAGCAAGGGGTATACATATACACCCCTCCACCGTAATGTGGATAATGAACATGCTAAAAACCAGGAGGATTACGGCCTCCTTTGGAGACAAAACCATTACTATAGCGGCCACCAGGGGCTGTCCCCAGGGAGGCGTCCTCTCTCCCCTGTTGTGGCTGATTGTGATGGATCAATTACTCACAAGACTGAGAGATCTAGACTTCTCAAACATTACCTATGCGGACGACCTAGTCTTGATGGTTAAGGGAAGATTCGCAGATACAGTAGGGGAAAGAATGAAACAAGCCCTAGAGGTAGTAATTGATTGGTGCACGGAGGTAAGCCTTACGGTAAATCCTAATAAGGTCAGCTGCACTCTCTTTACTAACCGGAGAAAAACTGCCCTCCCATCGATAGCTTTTGGGGGGGGGGCGGGGGGTAACTCTCCAACTGACAAAGGAGGTTAAATATCTGGGTGTTGTACTTGATCAGAAACTGACATGGAATCCCCACTTAAAGCATATAACAAGCAAGGCTAATAAGGCCTACTTTACCTGCCAAAGAATGATTGGCAAAACGTGGGGACTAAGCCCACAAATGTTGGTTTGGCTCTACCGGGCCGTTATAAGATCTATGGTCTCTTATGCGGCGTTTGTGTGGTGGCCTAAGACGGAGAAGACTGGTGTACGAAGAATACTGGACAAGATCCAGAGGTTGATTTGTGTAGGGGCAACTGGAACAATGAGGACTTGGCCAACAGCTGCCCTTGAGAGAATACTGAGGCTCTCACCACTGCACCTACACAATAAAAAAGTAGCCGGTTCAAGAGGTCTGAGCCTGAAAATCACTGAAAAAATTAAAACCATGAGACCAGGACACAACAATATCCTACATAAATTTAATCTCAAGGAGCAATTGATCCAACTATCAGATTTGATGGTAAAGACAATCGATTGTCGGAGGAATTTTAACATCAGGTTGCCGGATAGGGCACTGGTAGAGAATATTATCTCCTCCCTCCCCGGCCATGCTTCTGTATGGTATACGGATGGGTCAAACTCGGACGGGGGTACCGGTGCAGGGATAGTTGGGCCTGACCGGGAACTATGCATACCGCTGGGCAGCTCCCCACAGTTTTTCAGGCAGAGACCCTTGCTATTGAGGTATGTGTGCTTCAATGTCTAAAAAAGAAATATAGGAAGACCGAGATCTATATAATCTCGGACAGCCAGGCAGCTTTGCTAGCTTTAGGAGCTTCAGTGTTCAACTCGAAATTGATCTGGAGCTGCTACTGCAATTTATTAGAACTTGGTGAAGCAAACAAAGTTACCCTTTGTGGTCTCCTGGCCACTCCACCATTAAGGGAAATGAGGCAGCAGACCGTTGTGCAAAAACGGGAGCAAGCCGCGTTTTCCTGGTCCCAGTCCTAGTATCGCTTTTTCAAAAACCCAATTGGAAAGAGGTATAAGGGACTGGGAGCAGAACCATAGGAATTTACTCTGGGAGTCCTCCATTGGGACGGACCAGTGCAGATTTTGTAACTGCACTAAGAAGACATCGGAACATGTACTCTTCACATGCGATGCTATCATCCTAAAAAGATTCAAATTTCTCAATGCACACACAATCCAGTGGCCTAATGCCGACCCACTGGATATGCATCAGGTAGCGGCGTTTATCAAGGACATAGACCTACATTTCAACTAAGAACCTCTAGGGACGCACAATAGGCCTCAATGGTCGCAGTGCTCTGGGCTGCTAACACCCACCCTAATTTAAAAAAAAAAAAAAAACTGGTTTCTCTAATTTATTGGGAAAGGATAAATCTTCTTATATAGCTGGTCCCGTGGTACCAAATTACCAGACCCGAAAGAGGGCAAGGAAAGCTCTACGAGGCTAAATGAAATACCGTTGGCAAACCGTACGGCTAAGGAGAACGAAATGCTTGCTTGGGACATGATGGTGATACGCCTTTCCGCGATATTCTTAAGGACCAGCTGATTGTTGCTATGATAGACAGGGCGGAGGAGGGTAGGAGCATTGCGCCTGACAATTGGGCTGTCAGTTGACATGTCAAGTATGTCAAGTTGACAACAGCTGGCCTGTGCCCGCCAAAGGTCGCTCGTTCTTTACAGAAAAGCGGTAGGAAGCATGCGTGAGGTGTGGCCTGAACCTGCTTGGTGGTGATGGCCCATTGGTGCTCCAGAACATGTCCGAAGAGTGCACGGAAACACTCTTTGGATTCTAAGAAGTCCAGATCCTTTGGAACACAGTATGAACTTCAGGAGGACTCAGTGTTGGAATCAATTTCAGGCCTGGAATCTGGCGTGACGGTTCTGAAGAGGAATGTCTAGGTTGATATTGAAACTGCTGCAGTTTTATTTACACCACTGTAAGGCAGCCTTGGCTGCTCAAAATTTAAGCTAATGGAGTCAGTGTTGTCCTGATCCAAGAACTATAAAGTGATGTATGCAGGGCAGCAATGAAGGAAGGTGCGATTCGTTCATGTATTCTCGCTAAAAATAATCTAAACTTGTTTACCTATGCTATTTAGAGATTGGTAGTTTAAGTTCCTGGCTTATCAACCTATCCACCGTATAAAGAAGATGTCATACCACTTGCAATTCCTAGCGATGCTTTAATGGATGCTCAAAAGCGGAAAATTGGGTCATCCTGGAGTGGGCAGTGATGTAAACTCTGTAACGAACGCCAATTGGCATTCATTACTTTTTCCCTATCCAAATCCCATATTTAATAAAAAATAAGTTTCAAAACCATGTTCCCAAATTATATTCCAATTCACAATTTTCAAAATAATTTTTTGTCTTATTATTTTTCATAGTCGTCTTTTGGGCGCCGAAACAATCATATAAATGTTTGCTTGGGCGAATACGAGCGTAATCCAATATAAAAACAAATGTGAACTACTTGAGACTGCTGACACCGGCATATAAAGAATAACATTAGTTCTAAATACATTCATGAAAATGTAGCTGATAAGAGAATTATTCATTTAGTAGGTCAATAAATTCCAATTAGCACTTTTGTCAACTATGAAGAAATGAAAATTGATTTTTGGCAGAATCATAATATTAATAATGAAGAATGGTGGAGGATATTCAGTAATTTGTAGACTACCAAATTCTGTATAAAAAGGCTGAAAATCACTGAATGGAGATTAGTAAGAAAGGAAAAGAAAAGCAGACAGAAAGAAACTGAACAACCACCAAGGAATCAAGAAGATCACTTGAAAAACGTCACTTAAGATTATTAGTTTGACTGATTTTGTCAATAAGTAACTTCCTGTTTTTTCTTGGAAATACCCAAGCCTTGGAGTCCCAACCAAAAAGAAATGTTTTTTGTTTTCCTCTTACAACAAGCAGAGAAAACCAGGATGCTGAGAAGAAGCAGAAGAACCAGGAAGGTGAGTATAAAATATAACAAAAATCAACCTACTAACATCTTAACTCAATTGGTGGTGAATTGCCAGCTGCCCCATTAGTCAGGTGAAAGTGAGCGGAAATGCCCCGTCACTCTTACTGCTGACATCACGCTACCAATTTAACCACACTTACTAACCAACCCTCTTAAAGGGAAATTTCAGCGACTTTTAATACATTTAACCATGAAGGTTCAGAGCTCAGCTCCCCCTTTCGACAACGGTCGACAAATTCCTGCCAGAGGAATCTATCTATGGGTCCGAAAAATGTTTCTTCTAATCTTCCATGTGTTGTTACACAAGAGATGGCCTTCTTGACCAAAAGTTTGGTACTTTGGTACTCCAGAACTATCCTAGGTAACTCATTGCCAGTACCGGTCCAAAACCCCCTGTATTAACACAGGGGCTGGATGACTTAGTCGACAAGCTATCGGATGCCCTCCAGGTAACTATATTGGGAACAAGGTAAATAAGGCCACCTTGGTGGTCGAAACTGTTCCGAAGCTCTCGTCTAAAATGCAAAAGGTTGTTCAAAAAATCCAAGAGAACGAGAACTGCTGCGGATTGGGGCTGCTATATGGAAGTCCTCAGAACTAATAACTATGAAATAAGAAAAGCCAAAATAAGTGCCTGAAGGCTCTACTGTGGTAAAATGCAGGAGACCTCGGAAGCTGAGAGGCTACGTAAAGTACTGGCTCCGAATCCTACCATCCCGAGTCATCTTCAACGACTGGACGATTCTCGGACCATAACTAGGGCGTAATCTTTGGAGTAACTACTGATAACCTATTTTCTGTGCTCGGAACTTGCGCGCGAAATGTCTAGTGCTATTAGGGGTTCAGGCGTTGCAAGTGAAACAATAAGCAGGAGGAAATTGTGTGGGCAACTAACAGCTTTAATCCGTACAAGTCGGCTCTATCTGATGGCTATTCCTTCGGATATTCAGTAAACTATAGACTTTTCTCAAAATGAACTGAGGTAAACGTATTATTTATAAAAATACTGTAAAGACAAATAGAAGCTCTTATTAGAGGTTCAATAGAGCCGGTTAGGTGGTCGAAATCTCAACATGCGTATTGTAAAGGGAGATTTCTGGAAACCGCTCTACACTCCCTAATTTTTCCTATTGGGAAATCCCTAGAATTTAAGGAAACTCGTTGGTAACTTTTCTGGATATAGAGAGGGCCTTGAGCAACGTTGAACCGAGTCTGAATGTGGATAAATCGCTCAGTGGCTGGATAGATCAAATGATAAGAGGCAGGATCATGATAGCTATATAGTAGGTATATTTGTAGGTGTGGGCGCATAGCAAGGTGGGGTCTTGTCCCCCTTCTTTGGAACTAAGTCATTAATGACCTGTTACTGAACCTGGAGATGAATTCGTTTCAGAGGGCCAAAAGGTCAATAAAGCATACTACTTGGCCGTTTTGAGGCGTCTACGTGAAGCAATTCGTCCTAAACGGTCGGATTTGTGGGCCAACAATTCGTGGATTTTTCATCACGATAATGCGTCATTATACATTCTAGCCTGATTGTGACTGAATTTTTGGCCAAACACGAAACAAAAGTCATCGCTCAGCCACCGTACTTGCCAGATTTGGCTCCCTGTGATTTTTTCCTCTTTCCGAAACTCAAATATCCGCTCCGGTTCCATGTGTATGGAAAAATGGATTAACCGTTGGCATGCTTGTATTGGCTCAAAAGGAGCCTATTTTGAAGGCGATAACAAAGATTTATATTAAAATACATAAAAATGTTGTTCTTTTTACCAGTCTGGGTCAAATTTGATCAGATGCTATAACTCCCTTGATATGGATATCAAAGGGAAGGGCTTGACAAGTAGAAAACGATAAGGTGAGAGACGTCTTACTAAATCCAATATGGCGGATCATTTTTTTTTTGTGAAACAAGTTTCATTTTGATCTAAGATGTTTTTAACACGCTTCTATGAGGTCAACCTGTAATTAACTAACTATGTATGTAATGGAATGTAAGAAAATGAATTTCACCCATTTCTAACTGTTTCCATGACAGTTCTCGTAGTTGTGTATTCCTTAATACACGAAAACCAGAGCAGCGTTATGGAGTGTTATGTTTTGACGAGCGGGGCAAGCAACAGGATACTGCAGTAATTTTTTCGAAAGGTATTAAAAGCGCCCCTTGTAACAACCAAAATGTAACTTTGCAAATATGAGCCTAACTGATTCCGCAATGGTCTTTGATACACTATCAAAAGAAGCAAAATGATTGTGAGAAATGTACCTGCAGCTTTTCGAGTACCATATTTCTTAGCTTCGACAGATCTGAAAATTTGTATTACAGCCTATTAGTTTCGTTTATTTGCCTTAGCGCTCAAAGACAGAATTATAAGAAGGGTTTGATAAAGCAAGAAACGCTTTCATAGCTAGCGAATATCAAAAACTATAAAGAAGATTTGCATGAACAAGCAAAACAACTGTTCAAAATGATATCACAGGTTACAAATTTTTGTGACTGGTGGTGCTGGAACAGGTAAGACCTCCCTGTTTAACTTGCTGTAAAATCAAGTAAACATATGCTAAGGAAAGTGAGTTACAAAGATATGATAGCGCCTTGCGATACTGATGCATTGGCAGATATAGAGAGGATGCGTGCTCAGTAGCCCACGGTGGTTTGGCGTCTATTGGAAGGGACTCCGTAACCTTGCAGTAGGCGCAAGTGTACGTACTGCCTCCTCGTGGCAACCACCGGTAACTGTAACCATTAGGCTGAATATAGACTTTTGTGACAGGCTAAAGTACGGCGCTAAAGGAGAAAACCTTGACAAAAAATCCCTAATCTAAGGAGGAACAGCATATGCCGATGGATGAATGGCTGATAGGTTAATCAGTCTATATATGCGGACTCTGGATACCAGGCACCCTCCAGTTTTATTTAGCCTTCATGTAGTAAACCTGGGTGACCTACAAGCGACATTTTTATTCCCAGCAACTCGCAAGAGTCAAATCAAAACGGTAGAGTGGGTCTGCCCTCTCAAAGTCCTTGAGTCCCAATGCTACCGCTTTTCTAGCAGAAGTAAATGTTGTTACATCTAGGAGGGAGAGCAATGAGCCCAGATAGTATGTAACGCGTGTAGAAGTGAATCGCACTACAGCCAGTTATTTTGAAAGTATTAGAGAAAGTTGTTAAAAGCAGAGTTACTAGCTTTTTAGATCGATTTAATGTACTTAGTGCACATCAGCATGGTTTCCGTCAAGGCATGAGCACTGAATCAGCTTTGCTAGAGTTTCTAGACACTATTCATAATGGACTGAACTGTGGTAATGTATGTGCTGGGTTGTTTGTGGATGCTTCTAAGGCGTTTGACATGGTTGAACATAGACTTTTGTTGTCTATTCTGCATAACATTGGTTTTAGAGGGGTAGCAAACAAATGGTTTGCTTCGTACTTGAAGCATAGAACTGTGAGAGTTAAAATTAACGGTACTTTAAGCGCCTCTAAATCTGTCGATGTTGGCGTTCCCCAAGGATCAGTGCTGGGTCCTTTGCTGTTTTTGATTTACACTAATTCCATTTTCAAGCTTAAATTAAATGGCAGCAGTACTGCTTTTGCTGACGATTTAGCTTTAGCTTATACTGCTAAATCTACAACTGACATCACATCCATGATTAATTCTGATCTCGGGGTTCTCCATAAATGGTTTGATAAGCATTACTTAATTCTAAGTGATAAGACCAAGTATATGTTTTTCAGAATTTCTGGGATAATAACTCCAAATAATAACAATCTAGTAACATATCACAGTATTTCTAAATGTTCTCCCACTAATTGTCATACTGATTGTTTGAATATTGAATTGGTAAACTCATTTAAGTATCTTGGAATTCATCTAGACTCTAACCTAAATTGGAAAATTCACGTCACTAATCTAAAACATTATCTTGCGTCCGCATCCAGAATTTTTTACCTTCTTCGCGACATGTGCCCCGCTTCCGTCCTGAAAATGACGTATCATGCGTTGGTAATGACTAAAATTGAATACGGTTTACCTTGCTGGGGTGGTTGTGTCCCTACTATTTTAAAACCGTTGTATGTGCAACAAAAAATGATCTTGCGCACCATATTGCGGAAGAAAAGAACCGAACCATCTTGGGTTCTATTTAAGGCTAACAATATTTTACCGCTGCAACATCTGTATGTTTATAAGGTTTTAAAAATTTTTTTTAGGCGTAGCGGTCAACAGATAATAAGATTCGATGAACGGTATAACTTTCGTGCAAACCATCAATTCCTGTACAGTATTCCTAGATTTTTTAATGATCACTTCCGGCGCTACATCCTTGTTGCATCACCAACATTTTTCAATAATTTACCTGATTTGATTAGGAGGCTAATTCATTCTAAATCGTTTCTGTCAAGAGTTAAGGATTGGCTCTTTGAAACGCCTGATGTCACAAATTTGTTTCGTGTGGTCACATAAAGAAAACTAATGGCTTTATTACAATTTGATTTAATTTTTCGATGTATAGCAAGTAAACATAACAAAGTCTTATAGTGGATAACTGCTCGGTATTGGTATTATTAATAGTTTTATTATTTTATGTTTTTTTCATTTTTTATTTTTTATTCTTATTCATATTCTGTATATTTTTGTAAAAGGAGAATTCAAAGCTGTCGATTTTCGACAATGAATTCTTCTTATTTCATTTCAATTTTTAATTTTAATTTACATAATGTAAAATTTTTTTTCTGAGATGAAATGAAATAAAAAACAAACAAACAAACAAACAAACAAGTATTTCCTACAGTAGACATCTAGGAGGGAGAGCAATGAGGTCAGATAGTATGTATCACGTACCGGTCGGCAGTATTATCAGGTTCATTAAGAGCCTGAATATTGACTGGACGGATAATTAAGTAGGGCTTATGCACAAAAGATCTTTTAGGTCGCAGTGCGGGGTGGCTTGAGCCCCCACATGGCCCTCAAGTAATAATAATAATAATAATCAGTAGCCCACAGACTCAGATTAATTGAATCGAGAAGATACAACTTAAGCATGAATATTAAATACGAGTAATATCTACTCCAATGAAAGCATACTTTGCAACTTCCTGTCTACGATCCAAATTACATAAATGTCGAAAGTGCCAAAATTCTAACTGTGTGTGCTAAAAACTAAAACCTAAAAAAACACATTCATAACTTTTTTCGACTTCATAAAATGATAAGGCCAATCATTTATAATATATCTAACAAAAAAGTAGAAATATCAAAATCCCCCCGTACTTTAACCCAAGAGTCCATATCGACCATGAATAACAAAAAAATGAAAACCCTCCTTGAGTTCTCTATGTGGTAGTTTGGTTTCGTACTGAAAAGTTCGGTCTACTCTTCAGGTGGCTACGAAACTACAAATACAATTCTAACTTCATACATTAAGTATGAGGCAAGAACATACTGGCCTAGCGAATTATATTCTCTAAATCAAAAATTCAAGGAAACTCTCATTTCTGTGTGTTTTATGCCCACACAAATAATAGAAAGAGAAGTTTGTCTGTATTAAAATCAATAAAATTCTTTCGGCTTTTTATGGACAAAATATATTAACGAGCATACGTCCTTTCCCCATCGAATTGGACAACTAACACGCTGAATATGAATATGATAGAAGCCGATAATATATATGTATGTATATAGGGCGATTTGGTCGCTGTCTGCAAGTGATTCTGCCCAGTTAGTTGCTCGTACGCAACTTTGATGCAACCAAAATCAACTGCGTTATGATTGGTAAGTCGTTTCGCCTAAACTACGGTTTAGAATTGGCGTCAATTTTAATCGAATATTGGACTAACAGTTAAACAAGCCCTTGAAGAGTTGTTTGGCAGTCACAAGACGGGTGTGTTAATAACAGAAGGAGAGAAAAAGCGCCCCACATTTTTTTACTCAAATATTACACTTAATTACGAACATGGCTTACACTAAGGCGGCTCTTATGGGGTAGATAGAGGGAACTTGCGACATCAGCCTCTTATGTACTTTTCCTTTGCGTCATATCGATGAAATATCGCAAACAAAAATTTAGTTGATGCTGAGATCGCAGGTGGAAAAAGATTAATTGAAAAATCGAAATAGAATATACTGGAAACAAGAGACAAAACGAATCGCAAGTGATGTTACGAATCAGCAGGCTTGAAAATTTTGAACAAAGGCATTAAATAAGTGCAGTAGGTTTTCAATTGAAACACTTCACATGATAAAATATAAAAGCAATTTTATCGATTACCGTAAAATCATTTTTTGAATCAATCATTTTCATCAAAATTCTGGAAACCCTCGACATAATAAAAAAAACAAAAAAAATTTGTTATCATTTAATGTACTCGAGGATAACAGTTTTGCGAACACAAAATCTAAACAAAACTAAATTGATTACCTCCTTACCGCTGTGACATCAAATTTTGGAATTTTATGACACATTTTTTACTATTACACTTTTCAACAAATTTTTTGTGTGTCAGGGTTGGCTTTCGCTGTCGCATTTATTCTACATTATACATAAAACTGTTTAGAGTGTGTAGTTTATGCATAATGTATACAGTTCAGTTCATTTTTATCGTTGAATTAAGTTCTGTATAAAAATAAAGTTATTCATCGTTTTCATTAATTTTAACGTAAACAAAATATAAAAAAAGCTTTAAACTAAAAACGCTTACATAAATAATGAACTTTTACTTTTTCTACCTCTTAGGTGAATATACTTCACGAATATAAGGATAGAAAAATGATGTATTGTAACGATATTTCTATCACCGTACGAATTTTCAATATACAAAATCATTTGAATCAGAAAATTTTGTCACGTGTCACACATTATAAATATGAAGTACATACATAAGTAGTGAGTACGTGAAATAAGTAAAACCTTTTCCTTTTTATTATTTGTGAGCTTTGAACTATAAAGAATTAACCTTTATTTCGTTTCTTTTGATAAACAGTTTTTTTTAGCTTTTGCTAACCAACAATGATAATAAAGACTCAAAATAATGTTTTATTTATATTTACATAATGTAGTATTATGATCATTATTGTGACTGTTGCCACAAATATTATTCTCTTCGTATAAATATAAACCCGTATAATACACGTTTATTTATTAAGTTTTTTTCTTTTCGCCGTTGGGGATAAACGACAAACACACAAAAATGTTGGGGAAAATATAAAAGCTTTGTGCCACAAATAAGGAAATAAGATCATAAGCTTTTCGCATGGCAAATTAAAAGTCAACACTTTATTATGATATTTAAGTACATATATTAAAATAGATTTAGGACACGAATGAATGAAGTTTAATTAGTTTAGCAGATTCAACAATATTATATTGTAGGTTTCGTTTTACTATGATGACCATATGTGTTTAGCCTAGCCTAAAATGAATATTTCTGATAATTTTTTATTTGATATTTTAATTAATGGCACTTAGGAACATTGAGTGCCTGTAAATGTCTTATATGATTTCGACTCAACATACGGCGGGTCTTAAAATATTTACCACAATAAGTGGACACCATGTTCCTAAGTGCCATTAATTAAAATATCAAATTCATAATCATGAATTTTGGCCATATTATACATATAGACTATATCACAAATCTCAACAAACGGCCTTTATCTAATTCGAAACCTATGTTTACAAATATTTTCTTTGATCAAATCAATATAGAGATTCCGTGCAAATTTAGCATGAACAATTTATACTAAAATAAAATGTATAGTGGGCTTTTGGAAAGTCTCTACATGCCAAATGATTATTTTTATTTGAAAAATCGTTAATATATGTTGTATATAAAAAGCCGAAAGAATCTTATTGATTTTAATACAGACAAACTTCTCTTTCTATTAGGGTTTTCCTTGAGTTTTTAATTTAGTGAATATAATTCGCTAGGTCAGTACGTTATTGCCTCATATTTAATGTATGAAGTTAGAATTGTATTTTTTAGTTTGGTCGTAGCTACATGAAGACTAGACCCAACTTTTGTTCGTGCGAACTTTTCAGTACGGAACCAAACTACCACATAGAAAACTCACAGAAGGTTTTCATTCATTTTTTGGGGTCGATACGCTTTGTATGACTCTTGGGTTTAAAGTACGGGTACATTTTGATATTTCTACTTTTTGGGTAGATATATTATAAAAGATTGGCCTCTTCACTTTTTCTGATTAACAAGTCGAAAAATGTTGTGATTGCCATTATTGTGAAAATATTTTGTCTATAAAAAGCCGAAAGAATCTTATTGAAAATAATCGTTGAACGGATGAAACAACCGGCAAAAACTCTAGTTTAATTTTACTAAACTGCATGAATTCGTAAACAGGTTTTGCTATAATTTAAATAAAAAACTGGGATGGGATAAAAAAAATATTGCCTGATGCACACACTTAAGATGCACAGCTCAACAATAAAATAATATTTTCTGAATATTTTCAGATTACCCTGCTTGTTTTGTTGTGAATTACAATACTTTGGTTAATATATCGTGAATTTTTTATTTTTAAAGTTTAATATAAACAGAAGACATAATGATAGGCAAAAGATCAAAGTTAAATGAACACATAAATCCGCACTGGAGTGGTAATGTGAACAATTTTAACTCCTATACAACGTCAAAACGGTAACTAATCATTTTTCTACGGTAAACATTGCAAAACAATTTGCATGCGATAAATGTACATACATACAAATACATGTATGTACAATGTACATACATAACACATAATACGAATTATAAACATAAAACTTATTTCTTTTAAGTTTGAAGAAAGTTTTCGGTTTGGTTTTATTTAAATATGTAAAAATAGAATTTTTCTTTTAAAACAAATTAAAAACTTTTTTAAACTCTTGAGGATCATAAATTGCTTTTTGAACAAAACAAAAAACTGTCATTTGTTTTATATTATACATGTTTATTCGTATTGTATAGTGTTGTTGTCCTAAAACCCTTTACCGGCTGTCAAATTTGTATATCATCGTAACAACTAAATATTAATGTGGTGATACATCATGGTTTAATTTAATTAGTAGCATTTATAGCAGAAATAATTCCCAGAAATAATATTAAATTCCGCGTTGACCAGAGTGCATGATGAATTACAAAATTTTCGTTACAGAAATCCAGTTCAATACTCTATTAATTTATGGAGACAATTCTATTTTCTCTACATTGTGTATGCAATCAGCTCTAAATATTTATTAACATTTTCGTTGATTAATTGAAATAAATAGAAATATCTTACATAAATTATTTCTTCTTCTTAATAGTTTTCTTCGTCTTTACTTTATATAATTTAAAAGTCATTAAATATAATTTGTACTATGCGTATGGTTTGTTTGTTCTTTTTGTAGTTTTTTTTTGTTATTCTGACAAAACAATAAGAACAATTAAAATTCTTTGTAGTTTATGGCATCTTATACTAATTATGACTGTTTTAAGAAAATTATGCTTATTCAATATCATACGTAGGTAATACATAATTATGTACTTAATTTGGTTTGTTGAAAACATAATTATTATGCGTGCCACAAAAAAAACATTGGCATAAGTAAGTATTTAGTGTTGAGCGACGGATGGCTTGCTTAGGTATAAGCTAGCGACAAAATAATCACCAAAATCAGCAATACTTATTTAGAAGAACCATATACCGGTACATAATAATAATCATGCCAGCAATCTGTATATTCTTTAATTAAGCGCATTCAACTAAAATAAAGGTTAATATACTAAGGCTAAACTCGAAAAATTCACTAAACCTGATTTGCTAAATCACAGTGTGTCAAGGGTATAACCTTTTTTTTTTTGGAAATATAAAATTTAGTTACGTTCTGTATAGTGGCAAATAATTTCGCTAATCGCGGTTTTAAAATTTTAATTTGGCACTAGATATATTTATACAGGTATCGCTCAAGTTGCACGGTAGTTTGGTTCCGAAAAAACAGCGCATTTATCAAAGTATAATTCCAAGAAAAATTAGATCCATTAAGAAATAATCTTGCAATAAACTCTCCAATTCCATTTCAACATCTCTTATATTGTGTTGCGTATCTATACATTTTTCTAGAAACCTTGAAGAGTTAACTTTAAATTCTTTAGTTGGTTGGCATCCGATGAAAGTGATGCTGTGTAGAATTGGGTTATTTCCAAGGAACTGGTTGAGTTATACATACACCGTTTTGTCAATTTCTGTCACTTTACTTGTTGAACACAATTTTTATTACTCGTCGTCTTACTCCTTATATACGACTGCCTCTCTCTAACCAAATCATCCTCCACACCCCATTCAATTTCAAATCTCAATAAACAAATAAAATGGTCAATTTCAATTCAGTTTCGATTATCAACATTCTCCTGCTGGTAACAAGATTCGCCAGGCGTATTTTGATTACTATTATCTACTGTGAGATCGAGTACTGCTACTTTAGCTGTCTTTACAATTACCAGTCTAACCTGGTCACAATCTTTTACTGCGATAACGTCGATTACTACTCCTTTCACCCATAAGTTTCGCTCCTCTAATCTATTACTATAACAACGTTGTCAAACGCTATGGCTTTAAGTTTCTCCATTTAGTTCTTCGAGTAGTGTCGGGTAAATATTCTCATGGTCAGAGCCAAAAAAGATCAGCCATTAATTAAGCCATTTTTCCAATCCTTGCGCCGTTACTCTTTAAATCGGTAATCCGCTTCAACCACTTGATGACCCCAGGGAATGTAGGTCAACACTCTCGAATTAATAATACTTTCAGCTTCTACTTTGTCGTTACGTTTTCGCATTGGCATTGCCGCTGTTAGGTATTTTTAACTGAACATACCAGTCGTTCAAATTAAATTTCAATCATATTTTATCAAATTTACTTCGTAACTCATTGGGTTGCAGGTTTTCACGTAGCTTGCCAGTTCATTATTCACTTCACGAAAGTATGTTGCATTGTTCGTTCGAATCTCCAAAGGAGTTCCTCGACGTGCTATAAAGTTCCGAATTGAGTTCAAAAGCTCCGAAGGTTTGTCTAAAGTAAAGTGTGAGATATGGGTTGACTGCGAAAATTCTGTGGGTTCCAAGAACAACCTAAGAATTTTTAAAATTTTATAAAAAATGTAGTAGCTTTAAGGAAATGACTTATGGTTACTACTAAAAGATTAAAAGTTTTATTTGTACACAGATTCATGATTGAATTAAAATTTTATAGCAACTATGCAATGTAGTATTATGACTAGCAGTTCATTTCTCGTCTTTGACAATATATCCCTCTTCTTGCATGCCATTTGTTTTATTTTTTTATTGTATTACAGAAAGAACACAGGGGGTAACAAAGGGATGGGGGATATTCCTCCGGCGAAGCGATGGTACAGGAACCACGGAAGAACAGGATGTCCGTGGCATGGGCAAGGAGCACTGTCAGCGGAAACTTGGAGTGGTACCATGTGCTTAAAAGAAAGCGGCCGCAGGACGAGATGCAAGCGGTCGACACCAAACGTGCCAAGATGCTGACGGATTTCAAGTCGGGCTCACCCACGAAGAACAAGCCAAAGCGATTTAGCGATGTCCTGAGGGAACATTTTTTGGTACTAGCTGTCATTGATAAGAGCCAAGAAGGTGGGAGCATCACGTATGAAAGATGGAGGTTGGTGTAAAATGCCCTCACTAAACCGCATCTTTGAAAGGTTCTAGGAGAAAATACGGAATCCCGTTTCCTCTCTGCAAAGATAGTTGGATCTCTATCATAAAGCGATAGGGGAAGTAGAAGAGGTTTAGCAGGGCGCGAGGCTTCCGGATATCAGCAAGGAAGAGATTCCTAGCAGGCCCGGGGCACGTGTCTGGCTACCATCTGAACCACCTAGCCCAGACGAGATCATGAAAATTATTCAGTCCCGCAACCTTGATCATCCAACCAGGCATTGGAAGATTATCAAGCAGAAGGAACGAAAGGAGGCTCTATATTATCCGTCGTGGTGATAAATAAAGTATCCCTAACCTCTCTGGAGAAGACAAACGGTTACTTTAATTGCACAGCACAGTGGGAGAAACTGCGGGCCGTGAGGGAGTGAGTCCAGTGTATTCTGCCTAGGGTCGTTACATTTGGAGGGTGAGGTTGACATAAGAAGCTGCTCAACCGATGAATGCTGGTAATGGCATTTCGTCCGGGATAACGCTGCAACATCGATGTGGTAGGTAATAAGTAACTAATATTGTCCTGAGGTATCAGGAAGTACATGAGGTAAGCAGGGTTAAAACGCTTACGGCAGCCCTTCTCAGACTGACGAGTTCGGGTGAGGACGTGGCTTTAATCCAAGAAACTTGGATTAAAATGAACAGGATCTGTGGTCTCAGAACCAAAGGGTATAAAATCATATCTTCTAGTAAGTTGACATAACTTCGGTCTGCCTGGAACTAGGCGCTAGCAGATTCTGGCGAGTCAGCCTACTTGGACCGAGAGAAGCAGGTTCCGCTGGATAATCAAAGCGAAACAAAGATGGATCACTGTGGTACTTGGATGTGTTACTAACGCGCATCACAGAATCAGGGGAAGCACAGATATTAACGAAAGGGATGGGTTACTTTTTGATTATATGTTGAGTACTAATCTTTCAGTTTATAATATGGAACGAGAACCCACATTTATTACTAGCAATACGCAGAAGGTTCAAGAAGTGACCATCGCATAAAATAATATTTTTGATATGGTTAAGATATGCAGGGTAACACTCATTTTCTGACCACTGTTATGTACCGCCCTGTCACCTGGAAAGCCTTCGGAAACTGTAGAAGGACTTATTGGAGCAAAAATGAGGAAATCTTGGAGGGATTCTTGCCGCCGGTGGCCCCAGAGAACTGGGGACCTATCAAAAGGGTTGTAGCACACCGTTTTATAGAGCCAAAGATACAAGGGAGGCCTAGGACAAGGAGGACCTTAAAATGTGCAAGGAAGAGTTAAGGAAGGCAAAGGAAGTTTCCGAGACTTCTTGTCTTGGGAAGACTCTTTCAAAAAGCTCAAAAATGTTCCAGTTTTCTATTAAACTGGACGGTACGTGGACAGCTTCTAAAGGGGAACCCTTAGAGCTTCTCATCAGGAAACATATTTAGTGTACATAAAGAACATAGCAGGTAGGAAACAAATAATATGGACGCTAAAAGGTTTCAAACCAGTTGAGAGCGAGAGAGAGAGAGAGAGAGAGACAAAAGGAAAGAGGGACAAAGAGAGAGAGAGAGAGACAGAGAGAGAGAGAGACAAAAAGAGAGAAAGAGACAAAAAGAGAGAGAGACAAAAAGAGAGAGAGAGACAAAAAGAGAGAGAGACAAAAAGAGAGATACAAAAAAGAGAGATACAAAAAAGAGAGAGAGACAACAAGAGAGAGAAAGAGGAGGAAAAGGAGAAAAAAGGAGAAAGAAAAAGAGAGAAAGGGAGGAAAGGAAAGAGAAGATAAATGATTGCTTACTCAGATGATGTGGCGAAAGCAGTCTTTGGGAAATACCTGGGCACGATTAGGGTGTAATGCAGAATGCGCTCATAACCATTTCGGAATTGGCTGGCAAATATGGACGGTAGGGTAGGAGTAAATTCACCAAAAAATACAAAATTCTGGTAGGCCTGTCCATCCTACCTTAAACGGCACCAGACTCGCTTTTACTGCCAGAGCCAGATTTCTGAGCGTTACCTTGGACAGTAAGCTGTTGGAGGCCCAACATTTTGGAGAGTAAATAAGACTCCTACATCTATGTACTCCTTTAGGAATTCCATTGGTATTAAAAGCCAGAGCTGATACATTGACTCTAGACCGCCATACACTCTGGACAAAGTAACATACACGAACAAGATCGAGAAGGTGCAGAGAACGGCCTGTGTGCTGGTAAGCTGGGCATTGAGGACGATACCTACACGGGCCTTAGAGATTATGTTCCACCTTCTCCGGTCGACATTTTTGGCAAACAGATGGGGCAAATACAGCTGTGTGGTTTTAAGCCGCTTCTCAGTGGAAGTATCGTAATACAGAAGACTCAACGATAGGTAGTTCGCTAAACGATGAGCTGGCGCACCTCGAATATATTATACTAACTCTACATTCTATGTTACCTTAAAGGGAATCCTGGAGGAATGGGTCAATATCGGAAACCGAAGCTTTGTAATTCTTCACGAAGCCTATCATAGCGCTTAGGAAGCAGGAGCTAGCGTTAGCAGAGGAAAGGTGGACTAACACACTCCCATGCAGTGTAACAAGACAAGTCTGGTCAAAACTAGGTTTGGAGCACTGCAAGGCATTAATCTCCTTATGTAGACGTGAATTATGAACGGCCATAGGAATACTCACGAGACAATGGCTTATTGGAGAACATTCAAGATGGCCGGGTCTGGAGGCAAATGACTTCTGTGAAACTGTTGGGACGGGGAGGTGGAAGAGACTCACTTCGTTTGTTCCTGTCCGGCATAAGCATGCAGAAGGCATAAATACTTAGGTAAGTTCAAGATGGATAACTTGTCGGAGTAGCCCTAAATGGTTCCCGTAAGGTTGAAGGGGTTAAATCCTTTAGTATCACAATTCACAATGGACCGTCACCGGTCTAAGTGTGCCAAAGCACCCACTCCATAACCTAACTTAACCTACTGAAAGAAAAACGCGAGAGTTAATTTTAGAATTCTTGTTGCTTTGACCAATCATGCTACTGACCTTTAAAAACAAATTCAATTCTAAATGAGAATTGGTTGGCTATTTTATTTCACCAATTCCAATTCGTTGTCAAACAAAACAGGACTTACAATGGTCAACCATAATTTTTGAATGGTGTAACAAATTACAAAAATGAAACCTGTCCTTCCGGCAAAACACCATTAAATATTTTTACCACAATGATGTCATCCCATTTTAATAAAAAATACAAGAAATACAAATTACCGTTTTAGACAACATCCTTTCTTAGAATATTTCTACATTTTGTAGACATACGAATACCATTCCAAATTTTATTTCTCCTTCATAACTGTAGAAATAAATAATTCTTAGATTATATTGGTAACATTTTAATTTCCGTTTTGCGGAAATAAATTTATAACAATAACTTCTATTATATCGGTTATATATGAAATAAATAAAAATCGATTCAATTATTTTCCAATTGGTTTCAACTCAGTGCACAACTCAATATTTCAGCTAGTTGTCGATAATTATTATATATTTTGACGTCAACAAACATCTAATTATTTATTGTTATTGTTACCATCTGCTTCATGAACTGGAAGAGTAATGCTACACTATTATAGACTTGATTGAAACACAACATCTGTAAATCGAGGGGAAAATAATTTCCAATAAAAACACCCTTGTGATTTTTGCTGTTGATTTTTTTTTTTTTTAACTTGGATTATGGGTCAATGAGATAATGAATCGCGCGTAAAATTTTAATAATTTAAAAACCAAATAAGATAACGTTCTTTGTTTATGGATAAGTTGTACACATATTTGTTTTGTATAAAGCAATGGAATTCATTTCTTTAAAATTCCCGATAACTCTAATCTTTTACACGCCACCAATTCAAACATCTTCGTATCAACAACCGCCAGCCAACCTACGATTATTTTACATAATATAAAATAAAAAGTGAAAATTTTATGGAGCGCATAAACCGCAGTTAAAACGGTTGCATAATACTTGGCGAGCTAATTACCTACCTTGACAATATTACGTGTGTATGTACGATGTGCCATAAATTAACTCCAAAATATGTTTATAATCCATCCACATACACACACGCATGTATATTTATTGGTTTTACCAAATACCATGACCAACCAAATCGTAATCTTATCACAAACAATTTTTTAAATTTTTTTTGATTAAAAAAAAACAGTAACAATTTTTTTTTAGTGCTAGGATAAATATAAAAATCATATAAGTACATAAGTAAGTACATACATATATACATATCTCAATTTGTTTACAGAACTATAGCAAAGATTTATTATTTTTAACATTTTTTTTTTTGCAGTCAATGAATGAATATGTAAGTATAAATAAATCGCGCGAATTCGGTAAAGAATATTTATAAATTTTATTTTATTTATTTCGAGTTGATTTGAAATTTGTTTAGCATTAAAATTTATATTGGGAGTGCGGGAACATACATATGTGCTAACTTTTGTATAGGAAATATTAAAATTTAACTGTCTCTGAGGAATTTGCAACATTAAAATATAATTTATTATTCACCAATCAAATCATCGCTTGCTTTACAATTTTTTCGAATTTTTCAGTAATCCCGGTAAGATTGAACTTTTTGCGATTTACGGATTCAAATATGACTCGAAAAATCATTATGTAAAAAAATTAGGCTACTGCGATTTGTTCTCTATGGCGCTGTGTAGAATAAAATTTAACTCCAAATTCAGTGGGAAGGAATGGAATTGTGTTTCGAACATACTGGTGGTAGGAAAGGGTAGGAAAAAGATCGCGGTTATGTCTGTAAAGTTGACGAAATATTTACAAATTTAATACAAATTCGTACAAAAAATTAAGATCCAAACACAATTTGCAGATAAAAAACGACTAAACCTGAACGAAGTCTGAAAAAGTTAGAAAAACAATAACATTTTAATTTAAAAAGAAGACAGCTTTCGAGATTCGAAATATGTTATGTAAGTATTTGATAAAAAAATCGAAATAAAATTGGTTTACTGGCGATGTCCAATCCACTGGTTACAAAACACATTTGTAGTGAAATCCCTTCTAGAAAAGTTTTAAACCCTCCACCTTGATTCATCATTTGTGTGTGCTGCAACCTGCAACCCGCATGTTTTTTACGTGTTAAAAATGTCGAGGTGTGTGCATACATATTACAATTTGCGGACATCACTGATTTTTTGTTTTCATTTGAAGAAAACTGCTGCAGAATCACATCGAATGCTTGTCGAAGCTTACGGTGAGCATGCTGTTAGTAAATTACAATGCTATGCGTGGTTTAAAAAATTCAAAAATGGTGATTTTGACGTGAGAAACGAAGAACGTGGAAGACTACCAAAAAAATTTGAAGACAGTGAATTACAAGCACTGTTGGATAAAGATGACGCTCAAATGCAAAAACAACTCGCGGATCAATTAAATGTAACACGAGAAGCCGTACGTTTAAAAGGGGAAAGATTCAAAAGCTGGGAAAATTGATTGCACAAAAGCTAAATGAAAGGCAACAGGAAAATCGAAAAACCACTTGAGAAATGTTGCTCACCAGATAGAAAAGAAGAGTCATTTCTCCATCGAATTGTGACTGGCGATGAAAAATGGATCTATTTTGAGAATCCAAAGCTCAAAAAGTCTTGGGTTGATTCAGGATAACCATCGACATCGACTGCAAGGCCAAATCGCTTCGGACGAAAGACAATGCTCTGTATTTGATGGGATCAGAAGAGTGTGATTTATTTTGAGCTGCTAAAACCTGGCGAAACCGTAAATGCTAAATGCTACCAACAACAAATGATCAATTTGAATCGAGCTTTGCGTGAAAAACGATCAGAATATGATAAAAGACATCACAAAGTGATTTTGCTTCATGACAATGCACCATCATACAAAGCAAAACCGGTCAAGGAAACGTTGGAATCACTTAATTGGGAAATACTTTCACATGCGGTTTACTCGGCAGACTTGGCTCCATCCGATTATCACTTATTTGCATCGATGGGGCACGGGCTTGCTGAGGAGCATTTCACTTCCTACGAAAATGGCTCGATAGCTGGTTTACCTCAAAAGAAAAACAGTTTTTTGGCGTGGCATCCACGCATTGCCAGAAAGATGGGAAAAATGTATAACTAATAATGGGCAATACTTTGAATAAATAGTCTTAATCATTATCATACGATGAACGTATCAGCACTTTTTACTTCTGAAGAATTGTTTGGATCATATCATGAGGTTGGATTTCTTAAATAAAATAAGAGCCAAATTTCTAGAAATATTGCGGAACACTGCAATGGTTGGTATTGGTATGGAACCATTAATCAAAAAATTGTTTCACCAATTTTATTTTTTTAAATGAACAACCAAATTTCTCAAACGAGATTAACGACAGCCTCAAAAGTATCGCCGTGAAATTCCGGGATTTCCTGAAAATCTCGGTTTAAAACACTAGTTGGAGGTTGGCATGTCTCTTATTTGCGACTATTATTTAGATCTGAATGCAGACAATTTGAATAGTTCGTATAGAAGTTTATCCATATACATTATAAAGCATTTCAAGTCAAATTCAGGCCAAGTAGAACTTTGCTATTTATTAACCGATAATTGTGAAATTGAGCGCATGGGAATGTTATTCTAAAATTATTTTTTCATAAAGTTCTGGAATAAGTAGGACCAATTAGGGAGGAACTTGGGTCTTTTTTAATCGATTATGATTTAATTCGATTTGTACGATGAAAATGAGATTCTAAAACGATGTTTAGAAAAGATTCTGGAATATGGACAATTAGGAAGAAGCCCAGTTATTTCTAAACCGATTGTAATTAAATTTGATAAATAGGACATGAAATACGTAAAGAAACAACCGAGTTTCGAGTTCAGTTATTTCAGAACTGAATTTCATCATAATCGGTTAATAAATAACCAAAATGGTTAGTTATACAAAAAAATCGGAAACCGGTTCCTGGTCACACTTTTGAGACAAAAACGGGATCCTGTTTTGATAAACCCTATTTACTACGTCTCCAGCTTCAAATTGAACTAGGTAGTTTCATAAACTTGTAAATCTAATATTTGAGATGTGAAGTCGATACTTTAAGTAGTTCCTTATATAAAATTGATGATTCTCGGTTCTGAAAAATTCCTTCCCTCCATATCTATTCTCAATTAAATAATTGCTCAAATTCAAGGAATATTGCGGAATACTGTAAATGATAATTTGGTCAATACCCTAAATCAAAAATTATATTCCCCAAATTTATATTTACAGTCCCTGGCCAAATTATTAAACGCACATCAATTCTGTTGGGAAATGCTGACTTCTGGCGACTTTTGTATTTCACTAAACATTTTTATATCCTATACAGCCATACAAAACTATTGTACACCGAGCGTCATAAAATGTGCGAATTGGTTTATTTTCACTTTGTCTCTTTTGTTTATTCTAAGTTTTTGTTTTTTGTGCGCATTTATTTTTCTTTGATAACTATTTCAATTGTTGTGAAATAATTTATAGTGGTAATCGAGGTAAATATTAGTTAGTTCCAGTAAAGCCATCAAAGAGTAAATGCAACGAATAAGCGAAAAAGCAAAAATTTTGCAATTTCATGCTAAAAAATACACAAATGTAATAATAGCGGAAATGATCAATTGTATTAAATCCGGAGTAAGATGTTTTTTAAAGCGATATTGTGAAAACCCCACAATTGTAAGAAAGACTGACCTCCGATGGCTTAGATCGAGTATTAAACCGATTAACGGTAAGGCACAGATTCAATACTGCTGCTGAGCTAAGAAGAGACCTTTTAGCAACAACTAACGCCTTAATTTAAGTTCGTACTGCACAGAGAAGGTTAAACAAACTAGGTCTGAACACTTGTCGACCGGCGAAAAAACCGCTCCTTACCCTAAAAATGAGAGCTAAAAGATTAAAATTTACAAATGAACGAAAAAATTGGACTTCACTCCAAGAACTGACGGAGAGAAGGATTTTCGAACGAGTCCAAATATAATTCATTTGAGTCCGACGGAAGGATGACAGTTCGGCGACGAAAAGAAGAAAGGTATTCGACACAATGCGTTTTGCCGACATTAAAACATTCCCTATACGTTATGATCTGAGGATCCATAACAGCTTTTGGAATAGGATCCATTTATCTTCTAGAAGGTTCTGTAAATGGAGTAAAATACAAAAAAAAATGTTGAAACTTGCGTCGTGCTGATTACTGAGGATGACACAAAATATTACAAATTTGTAAGATATAGCCGTTGTTTGTAATATAAGAATGCTTATTTATAATGCCATTTTCCTTTAGGTAACAGAATTTAAACAAATTTTGGGGATCGAATCAATAACATGGCCAGAAAATAGTCCAGACTTCAACATTACAGAGAATTTATGGGCGTTCAACGGATACAAGATTAGGCAATATAAGCCGAAAACTATTAAAGAATAGAAAAAGTTAATTGAAAAAGTATGGTTCGAAGAAATTTCAACAGAATATTTGCATAAATTATATGATTCTAGGCCGACTCGGATTAATGATGTCATCAAAGCCAAGGGAAGGCCAACAAAATATTAATTTCATTGGTGAACCTTTTATTGAATTTTTATATGTTTTGCTTTTTTTAAATATATTTTTTTAATCATGTTTATGCTTAACTTTAATAAAAATAACCATTTTTATAAATACATAGTTTTGTAGATTTTTATTTTTGTTCAAAAAAGCATTTGAAACATACGCAACATTTATATGAGAAACCTAGGAAATATTCGCTGCAGTTTAAAACATCCGACCACAAAAATTTTTATTAAAAATATTAGTACAAAAATTTTGTTTTTAACCAGTATTTAAAATTTGTGTCCTTTATTCATAAAGCAAATAACATCTTTTCAAATATTTTGCTTTAAATTTCAAATCGCACATTTTTATGGCGCTGGGTGTATGTTAAGGTGCATTCAAATTACAAAGTTTTACTTTGTTCTAAATAATATTTGTACTAAAAGTAGAAATACATTTTTTATCTAAATTAGAAATATCTTTAAAAAAAATGTATAGCAGAGCTAGCTCAAAATATTGAGTGGATCCATGTTCAGTATTATTGACTCTACATTTCTTTCATTTGGCGTTTTGTACTATCTAGGCTAGAAATAACTCTCAGGGCATTATAAATTTAGATAATAATATTTAAGATTAGTACTTGTTGGTATATGTACTAATTAGTACTTATCGTATTTAGTAGACTAACAAAAGTTATTTTTTTAATTGGAAAATGTAATTTTTATTTGTGTATTAAAAATTATAAGGGCTAAAATTATTTGTTGTAATAAATACTAATTTTATTTAATGCCCTGAGAGCTATTTCTAGCCTAAATAGCACAAAACGCCAAATGAAAGAAATGTAAAGTCAATAATATGGAACATGCATCCACTCAATATTTTGAGCTAGCTCAGCTATACATTTTTTTAAAGATATTTCTAATTTAGATAAAAAATTTATTTCTACTTTTAGTACAAATATTATTTAGTACAAAGTAAAATTTTGTAATTTGAATGCACTTTAACACATAAGAGTTTCGTATGTCTAGGCTATAAAAATGTTTAGTGAAATACATAAGTCGCCAGAAGTCAACATTTCCCAACAGAATTCATGTGCGTCTAATAATTTGGTCAGGGACTGTACTAACTGAGCCACTTCATACTATCTTCACGTCTCCATCATCAAATGGAACAATCACCATTTGTTGATGGATTTATGGTATAATAGTTTTGTTCCACAATTACTACACCTCTACGTTATATTTCAGATTAATATGCCAATCGATAATTGATACCAAAGTTATAATTGATGAAAACGACGTGATCAAGGAGTTCCAGATACACAAAAATAATTGGATATAAATCCGTCCCGTTTCGTTCCGCTCTCCGTCAAAATTAGTTTTAGGCATTTTCTGTACATTTTGTATGAAGAAACGGAATGGTTAGTTACAATAAACCGGAAAGAGACGGACGAGCTCATCCTTTTTTTCAAAAAATTTAGAATTTACGGAGAGACGGAACACCTAACCAAACAAATCAAATTAATTTTGAAGTAGGCGATAACTACATAGTGATTTTCGATTATTTGAAAACACACTTTCATTTGGAGAAAGCTAGTCTTAAAATACCCGGATTGTTCCCTATCCAGATTTAATGGAGGCACCCACCATCTTCTTTTTTTATTTTAATTCTTTTTAGAGTCTTCCATTTTATTTTTTTATTTGTTTCAAATGTCAGTTCAATCAGACGGAACGGATACAATGTAACCAACAAACGGAAAAGACGAGACGGAGAACGACGGAACGAAACGGGGCGGATTCATTGTGACTCGATCTTAAAACTTCAAAATCATCTCAACATAACGGAATCATCAAGCAACATCGGAAGCAGTACATATTTTTTTATCAAGGTCGGCTGTGTAGATTAAAAAAAGTTTAATTTGTTTTCTCGTTTGGTCTGTTTTCCAATTTTTTTACGTAAATTCAATCAAATTATTGTTGATCAATTATTGTATATGCATAAGCGGAAAAGTCGGTAAGCAAAATATTTTTTGTGTCCAAAATCGGTTTGTGTTATTAGTGTTATTTGTTAACAAACAAATTTATACACATACATAGTTGTTAGTAAAATGCCTAATGGTGATGATGAACCTGGTGGAAATAACAGTGGGGACGGTAACAATAATGCGGATCAGAAAAACATACAAGCATTTGAAAATGCTCCATTATCGCAATTTTGGCATCATATGCCCGAAACGTTCAAGCATATCGAATCACATTTCTGAACGAAACGCATTTTAACTGATTTCCAAAATTATTTTCGTACAGTTTGGCCCAAATTTATAGTCGTAACTATTGTTATTGCTATAGCAACGATTTTCGAAAATCATTTTAAAATCATGTATAAAATTCGATACGAATTTCGGGAATGGGTACGAAGGGCCGAATTTCAAAGGGCCGAATGGGTCAAAGGGCCGAATTTTTTTGTTTATTTTTTTTTGTGGTTTTAGAAATATAGGGCCGATTATTTTTTTTTCAGACCATTTATATTCTTTAGAGTGAAGGAAAATTCTATTTAGACGAATAAAATAATTTTATTGTGATTTAGTGATGTAAATTAGTGAATATTAAAAATTCGGCCCTTCGACCCATTTCGGCCCTTTGACATTCGGCCCTTTGATATCATTCCGAATTTCGAATTTACTTTCTTGTCTTGGATATATTGTAGCAACGTTTATAGTGATCGCTTTTGATCACTATAACCATTGTTACATTACAAATATATCTTATAGTGAGGTTTATAAATACGAAAACTGTTACTATAACAGTAGTTATAGTTGTAGCAACGACTATAAATTCGGGCCTTAGTGTTCTTCCCGTAGACATCATAACGTCTGTGTCCGATATTATAGCTGAGTAAGAAACTTAAATTAGACGTACTTCAACGAAAAACTGGAATAGGGCCAAACGCCGAAGTGTCGAAAAACCGACCGTGCCGAAAGGCCGAATGTGTCGAAAGGCCAAATGTTGAAAGGGCCGAATATCGAAAAGTCGGATGTCGATAAGCTAATTGTGTCGAAAGGCCAAATTTCGGAAGGCCGAATGTGCCGAATAGGTCGAAAGGCCGAATGTCGAACGGCCGTTTTTGTCGAAATTCATTTTAATCTTTCATCTTTTTATGAATATAAATTTTCAAAATTTTTAGTTTTATGCAGGGTGGGAAAAATTCATGTATTTTTTGAAAAAATACAAATCATTTGAGTTTTTTGATTTAAATCAGATTTTTTTGATTTAAATCAACTTTTAGTATTAAATTAGATTATTTTTTTTTAATTTATTAGATTTAGTAAAGAAATATAAATTTTGAATAATTTAAAGTTTTTTTATTAATATAATTAAATCATTATTAATATAGTTTATTTAACTGATGACTAATGAACATCAATTTAGCCGCTTTTTCCACACGAAGATGGTTTCTTAAATCCGTATGTGTTAAACTAAATTTTGAAAATATTCGTTCGACACCAGCGATGAACATACTGCTGACGTCAATTTGTAGATCTGGCTTACATTGTCTCCCGAAATTTCATTAGGATAAACTTATCTTCATCGCCACTACAATTGAGACACTACAGGAAGATCTAAATGAAATGAAAGGACCAATATTCTCCGTATATTTAAAAAACAATGCCGTGGACGATAAGCTAAAATTTTCTTCTAGGAACTCAATTGAAGTATTATTTTCCTTTGTACTTAATGTAAAAAAGAAACGCTGCAAAGTGAGCAGAACTTATTGTATTGCCAGATAATACAAATTATTTTCTAAATCTATCCAGGCAAATACGCAATTACATGCCTTATTGCATTGACAAGTGTAAAGTCTTTCGCTCCTTTCTTGACGCTTATATTCATGACCAATTTACCAATATTTACATCAAAGCTGGCTTGTTCTAGGTCTTGCTCCCACTTTTGCTAATATAGACCAGTTCTGTAAATACGATTTTAATATGTCACACTAAGTATTCTATCGGACTTCCGAAGGCTGTACCAGAGCAGACTTTGGGTAAATAGGATTTCGAAAATATTTCTGTTATTTGATCTAAAATTATTTTGCAGCCAAATTACGTATAAAGCCCGGGGCATGCTGCAGCTATCGGGGGGGTCACAGGTGGTGGATAGTGGACGGCCTATTAGATAGGTTAGCGGTGAATATTAAATAAGCCGCCCCCAACCGCAGCCCTGCTGGGAGGAGAGTCTCAGGAAACTGGGGAGTGGTTAACCTCAGTTTAATAAATTCTGAGTGCCTATGATACCCGGTATGGAATGGCGAACTGATGGCGCCATAAAACCATCAACTAATAACCACAGGCAAACTGAGCGTCACATTTCCGGGGTCTCCAGGTAGTGAGTGAGGGGCCCCTTTAAACGGGTTACCCCCTTGAATGATGAAATGGGTCCTATTGGTTTGGGATATCCATATGGATGGGTGAATGGTTGAGTGAAAGATGAATAGGGGCGGGGGTGCTGGGATGTGATGCTTGGTGAGCCAATGGGCTGGATTAAGGTGTTATGCGACCCGTGCTGATGATCAGCTAGGCTGGGGGCCCATTTAACAAAGCCCAGTCGTTAACGGAGCCCTCTGGATACCTGGCTACCTCCAGTTGTATTTAGCCTTACCTGCGTATACGGATCTCTGCGCAGGTGGACCAGTATTTCTCCGACACTCGTGGGAATATATGGATCATCTAAATAATAAAAATAAGGGAGCCGGTACCCTTGAAAAACCGGAAACAATGAAGGAAGAAAGTGGCTCTTACCTTAAAGGTGGAGCTACCTCATCAGTGGCAGGGGTAAGTGGCACCATGGCATCAAAGCCAGGAGTCAGCGATACCAATGCCAGGCAAGAGAGCGGGGGATCGGGAAGGATCCCTCCTGCAAAGCGACGATACAGGGAGAAACGGTCGGCGCATAAAATTCTGGATAAACTGGCTGCAACCCCTGAGGGGCAGCTTACAGTAGAACAGAAGCAATCTGTGGCTTGGGCGAGGGAGATTGTCGGCCGCGACAGCTCGGATAGGGTTCTTGTGCCTAAAAGGCCGAGGTCTCAGGATGAGCTCGAAGAGGGCGACAGCAAACGAGCCAAGACCGTCACTGGAGCGATATCGGGAGATCCAAAGGAAAAACCGAAATTGTTCAGTGAAATAGTAAAGGAGAACGTACTGGTGCTAGCGGTAATTGACAGAAGTCAAGAAGATGGGAGCATCACGGCAGGAAAGTGGAGGGAAGTGTATAATGCACTAAACTCCATTTTCATCAAGGTCCTGAGAGAAAATCCAGGACCCCCTCCGTTCTGTAGAGATGCGGGATGGCATCAAGGGCGCGTAAAGTTAACTGCGTGCTCGGATCAAAGATCGGTGGATCTTTATAAAAAGGTAATAGCCGAAGTAGGTGAGGTATGGGAAGGCGCGAGGCTTGAGGCAGTTCGAAAGGAAGAAATTCCGAGTAGACCAAGGGCCCGCGTCTGGTTACCAACCAAACCAGAAAAGCCAGAAGAGATCCTTGAGATTATTCAGGCAAGTAATCCAAATCTTCCAACGAAAGATTGGAAGATTGTCAAACAGGAGGAGGCTAAAGGGGGCTTCAGAATGGCAATCATGCTGCTCAATAAGGAGTCCCTTACTCCCCTGGCAGAGACAAAGGGGGTGATCAGCTTCGGTTTCGGGTCGATCACTCTCAACGTTTTTAAAAAAGATGAGGTAGGCATGCGCTCGGAGGACGGGCCGGAGGTGGACGTCGGACGGACCCAGCGGCAGACAGTCGAGCAAGCGCATGGGGTTATAACAGACGATGACGTGGAGCTGCTATTGGAGAGAGGCGGCCTTCTCTCGCTTGGATCCGATGGGGACACCCTGTCGGAATCTGAACGAAGAGAGGCTGGGGATTCTCAAGGCAGCGAAGCATCAATTATGGGGGGTGACACGGCGGATACTAGCGGCCCCCCGGAGGAAGGTAGCATTAGCCTGAAACAGGGAATGCATGAAGAGGTAAGTGAGATAATGCATGGTGATTAATATTGTGCAGATTAATCTTCACCATACGAAGGCTGCTTCGGCGGCTCTCGTTCTCAGACTGACTAGATCAGGAGAGGAGCTAGTGTTAATCCAGGAACCTTGGATTAACAAAAACAGGATCTGTGGCCTTAAGGTGAAAGGGTATACAACTTTGTACTCAAGTAACTCTGAGAAGATAAGATCTTGCATTTTAGTGAAAAATACTTTAAAAATTTTTCTACTTTCTCAATACAGTAGTGGTGACGTTACTGCGATCAGTATGGAGGTTGGCAGAGACAAGTTTTGGCTGGTCTCTGCGTATATGGATCGGGAGAAGGAGATCCCGCCGGATAACCTGGGGGACCTGATCCGAGAAGCAAGGAAAAATAGGATTGGTGTGATACTCGGATGTGATGCAAACGCGCATCACACAATTTGGGGGAGCACTGATATTAATGAGAGGGGTGAGTTATTTTTTGATTACTTATTAAATACTAACCTTTCAGTCTGCAATGTTGGGCAGGAACCGACATTTATCATTAGCAATCGGCAGGAGGTTCTAGATGTGACCCTCGCCTCGGATACTATTTTTCAGTTGATTAGGGGATGGAGAGTGGCGAAGGAGCACTCATTCTCTGATCATCAATATATAACTTATAACCTTAACATTCACCCGGGTACCCAGAAGCCTTTCAGGAATCCTAGAAGGACAAACTGGGAGAAATATGGGGAGGTGTTGGAGGAACTATTGCCGGAGGTCCCCGGACCTCCGGAGACAGTGGAAGAATTGAATTGCATTGTGGATGTTGTCACAAGAGCATGCAATCTTTCCTTTAATGCTTCTTGCCCCCTGATAAAGCCAAGGGGCAGGCAGAAACCGGCATGGTGGTCCATGGAGTTGGAGACCTTTCGGAAGGCGTGTAGGACAGCCTTTAATAAGGCAAAGAGCACGAGGCATGTACGGGACTGGGACTCCTATAAGGAGGACCTAAGAAAGTACAAAAAAGAATTGAGGAAGGCACAGAGGGGATCTTGGAGACTCTTTTGTGGTAGAATGGAAGAAGTCTCTGAGACTTCCCGCCTTAGGAAGATTCTATCTACTAACCCAACTAGTCCTAGTTACTTAATTAGACCAGACGGGTCATGGACAGCTTCAAGTGCGGAATCGTTGGAGCTTCTCATCGATACCCACTTTCCGGGAAGCTTTGATGACTCGATGGAGCCTGGAGCTCATCGAGGAACACCTCCAATAGATATGGAGGGCATATTGGATAGAGAGCGGATCAGGTGGGCGCTGCAGGGTTTTAAGCCTTATAAGTCGGCGGGCCCGGATCGGATTATACCAGCAGAGATTCAAAAGAACTCGGCAGCCATCATCCCCTGGCTAGAGGTTATCTTCAGGGGATGTTTGAAACTAGTCTATATTCCTAGGAATTGGACAGAGGTCAAAGTAGTCTTTATTCCGAAATCGGGAAAGAGCTCACATGCTCGTCCAAAGGACTTGAGGCCTATAACTCTATCATCCTTTCTGCTGAAAACCCTGGAATGGTTGATAGATGTGTTTATTCGATCAAGAATTGAACCCAGGAAGTGGGCAATATCGCAGCATGCGTACTGTAAGGGAAAGTCGGTGGACACAGCTCTGCACGATCTAGTACGCACAATTGAGAAATCAATTTACTTGCAAGAGTTTTGCATGGTAGCATTTCTCGATATTGAGGGTGCTTTTAATAATGTAAAAACGGAGGCGATCATGGAAGGATTGTCTTTTTTGAAAGTGGACTGCTCTATAAGTAGGTTAATAAATCAGATGCTGGTAAGCAGGACTATTACCTCGGAGCTGGGAGAGTCCAAGATTAGAAGACGGGTGGTTAGAGGAACCCCACAAGGAGGTGTAATGTCCCCCATTCTCTGGAGTGCAGTGATTAATGGATTGCTGCTGGAACTAGAGAGAGAGGGGATAGGGGTTGTAGCATATGCTGATGATGTAGCGATAGCTGTCTCAGGCAAATATCTAGATACGATTAGGGATGTTATGCAGAATGCACTCCTGATCGTTACGAAATGGGCCAGCAAGTGTGGATTGGGGATTAACCCGTCCAAAACAGAGCTGGTACTATTTACTAGGAAATATAAAATTCCGGTGGTTAGCCCTCCTATCATAAACGGCAGCGGACTAGTTTTTGCTGACCGAGCGAGATTTCTGGGCATAATCTTTGATAGTAAGCTCAGCTGGAAGCCTAACACTTTGGAAAGAGTGAATAAGGCTATTGTAGCCTTATACTCGTGTAGAAACGCTATAGGTAAGAGATGGGGCTTGAAACCGGAGCTGGTATACTGGCTCTATACCGCCGTGGTAAGACCTGTGCTAATGTACGGGGTTGGCGTTTGGTGGCCAGCTCTAGATAAGGTAACTTATAGAGGTATGATGGAGAAGGTGCAAAGAACGGCCTGTATGCTTATAAGCGGGGCGCTTAGGACAACACCTACACGCGCTTTAGAGGTTATGTTCCACCTTATTCCAATCGACCTTTATGGTAAACAGTGGGCAGCCAACGTGGCTACGAGGCTCTTGGCTGTCTCTCAATGGAAGTGTCTTCAGGTGGGACACTCGACGATAGGTAGATTCGCTGGCGAAGAACTGGCGAATCTGGATTATATTACACCAACGTTGTGCTTCGATAAGGGTTTCCGTACCATCTTTCCCTCAAGGGAATCCTGGAGAAACGGATCAATCTTGGAAAACGAGGCAGTGCAATTTTTCACGGACGGCTCGAGGCTAGACGATCAGGTAGGAGCCGGAGTCTTCTGTGATAAACTTAATGTTAATATTTCTGTTCGTCTCCCTGACTACTGCAGCGTGTACCAGGCTGAAGTGGTGGCGATCGGGCAAGTCATGACATGGTTGAAGCATAATGTGGTATCCGGGAGGGATATCGCAATTTATGTGGACAGTCAGGCAGCGATCAAGTCACTTGGGGCAGTTTGTCTGAAGTCGCGGGTGGCGCTGGATTGCCGATCATCTCTTAACGAGATGAGCGAGTATTTCAGCATCCAGATAATCTGGGTCCCGGGTCACTCGGACGTCACGGGGAACTGCAGGGCGGACGAACTAGCTAGGTACGGTACGACTCTCCAGATGCAGCCGGAAATGGTAGGTCTGGGGAGGCCTATGGCAGTGCTAAAATGGGCGCTCAGTAAAAAGGCAATCGCCTTGACAAATGAGAGGTGGATCAACACTCTCACGTGCAGGGTAGCAAAGCAAGTTTGGCCAAAACTGGACTTGCGGCGCTCCAAGGTACTAATATCCCTGGGAAGACAAGAAATAGGATTGGTCGTAGGGATAATGACAGGTCACTGCCTTTTTGGGGAGCATGCGAGAAGGCTGGGGATACAGACGAATGACTTTTGTAGAAGTTGCATGGACGAAGAGGAGGAGGAGACTTTGGAACACTTCCTATGCTCATGTCCGGCGCTATCATACAGAAGGCATAAGTATTTGGGTGTGTACGGTATGGACAGCCTTTCGGAACTCGCGGACTGTGGAGTGCGAGATTTATTACGCTATATAAATAGCTCTGGTTGGTTTCAACGGGAGTAATGGGGAGATGGGATCCTGTGGTATCACAACGGGCCATTGCTGGCCTAAGTGTGCGATAGCAGCCACTTCAACCTAACCTAACCTAACCTACGTATAAAGCAAATAAGTTTAATATATATGTAACATATATTTGCTCATATCCCTATGTAATAATATTTTCATTTTCGGCAGATTCACAAATTTGTTTCCTCATCTTCATGTTGCTAGCATTGTCGGTTACGAAACTGACAATTGGAACATTGAAATAAGTTACATTTTTGCGTATGCAACTTGTACCAAATATTTTATTATCGCTTGTGTGAGACATGCCCGACGTATCAATAGTGTTAACTAAAATAACTTCTCGATTTTCTGCCATTACACAGGAACACACAATTTGTTATATAATTTCGGGTATTTGAACATCCGTCAAACGCCAGCCAAAGTCACATTTTTAATGCCTAATAATCTGAGAGCAGAAGAGTACTTTTCTCGTAAATCGATGTATTCACCTTCAAAGTTTATCACCTATAGTTTGCGGTTTGGCGGATGACAATCCGGTCATAGCTGCTTACATCAATTTTTAAATTCTTCATTCTAGGCCCTTCTGAATGAAACATTTGTTGCAAAAATAAAGCGAGCAACTTTGTGAGCCAAATTTTCCTTTTGTGTTGCTGTTGTTCTAACTGTGAAAATTTACTTAGACGGGATTTATTTGAAAATTTTGTTGAGACAGCATTAGAAATTGGTAAATTTATTGGTGCATCGATTAAAGGTTGTGAAGAGGTGCTGCATAATGTAGGCGGCATATTATTTGTTTCCGTTTTTCATCAATAATTTTACATTTTCCAATATGAGCTTTAGTTGTTGCACAATGCGTTGCAAAATCTTGCCACATTTGAGATATTCCGCTTTAAAGTTTTCACTGTTTTCATTACGAATTTCTGGGTAATTTGGTCAAACGGCGTCGTTTTTGGTCCACTCATTTACTTAATGAATAAGAATTCATGCGGACCAAATTAAAATTAATAAATTGTCTATCGAATTTGACATTTTCCGAAAAGTTCTTAATATTTACGATAATGGATATTGCTTCGTCAATCTTGCAAACACAAATCAAAGGAATCATACCGCTCATATCGCTTCTACTGATAGATGTACCACAAATGTGCGTCGGCCTTTTGACCCATTAGGCTTTTCGACATTCGTCCTTTCGACACATTCGGCCATTCGTGCCATTCGGGTTTTCGACATTCGGCCTTTCGACATCGACACATTCGGCTATTTGATATTTGGCCTTTCGACATTCAGCCTTCCGACCCATTTGGCCTTTCGACGTTAGGCCTTTCGACGTTCGGCCTTTCAACATCGAACGGAAAAACTTTATCAGAAACCGAACGGCTAGAACAACTTGTTGCTACAACCAGTATGGACAAACGATCGTCATCAGAATTTTAACGACATTTAAAGAATTTGGCAGGTATTTCAAACGCAATAAATGTATCTATTTTAAAAACCATGTGACTGAAATGGGATCCGCTCGAAACGCGATATGACGAAACGGGATAAAGTACAAAACGCGATATGATACAAAACGCGATATTGCAAAACGCGATGTGTAAGTAAATGCAATTTTAAAATTATTTTCGATAAAATTTTGGAATATAGACATGTGGAAAGTGATTAAACTATTTTTGGTGAACTAAAAATGGTGGAAGTTAAAATATATTTGAATTAAAATTTTTGATGTTATTTTCTTAACAAAATACAAATTATAGATATTATAGATTTATTTAACAATTTTGCATAAACAATAGAAAGTGTTTTCACAGTAATTCACTATTTAGGCGAGATGCGTTTTATTTTAGTTTTTGGGGCAAGGTATATTTTAGTTCTTACCGTGAATATTGTACCTGAAACTAGCAGGCTGTAAAGTGAAACAGAAACCCCAAAATACAAGTTAAACAAAAACTTAATTCATAAAATGGTGGTGAAAATGATAGGTAAAAAAATATTACAAAAATTCTGGAGGCGTAATTTTTTTTTAAATTCTTGTTTTGTTTGTTGGGGGGGGGGGGAGGGGCGAGTAGACAAGAGAGAAGATGCGCAACAACTTCAACAACGATGTCAAGCAACATTTGCTAAGGTTACTACAAATTTGGGTGACCGCTTGGGAACATGATGATGGAACGAAATCTCGCCCCTCCAAGGCTTTTCATATCTTGCGGTTACAACAGGAGGCGCTGTAATAGAAAAAATTATGTTGTTTTGTGGATTAACAAGTGTCAACAAAATAAAAATACTAAGGCCCGAATTTATAGTCGTAACTATTGCAATTGTTATATCAACGATTTTCGATGTATAAAACTATGTATAAAATTCGATACGAATTTCGAATTTATTTGCTTGTCTTGGATATTTTGCAGCAACGTGATGGATTTTGATCACTATAGCCATTGTTACATTACAAATAAATATTATAGTGAGGTTTATAAATTCGAAAACTGTTACTATAACAGTAGTTGTAGTTGTGGCAACGACTATAAATTCGGGTCTAACAAATTTACTAGCTATCGACTTCTTAGGTGTCGAGTCTTTAATACTTTTCCTTTCCTTCGGTCTTGTTGTGTGTAAAGGGTGTACGGGAGGGCCTGGTGGCATCCAGGAGTCTTGTTTAGGGTCGTACATTCTGATCAATCAATCAAATCAGTTATCAGAATTTTCTTTCTGGAGTTTAACGAAATTTTAATTCTCAAAATCTTACTTTTATCAAAATCCTTACTTTTTGACGAATCTTACTTTCATGAAATCTAAGATTTCGATACGCTTCCATTTCCCGTATCCCGGTTTTGAATTTTATTTGACTTTAAATTAAAATTCTATTTTACCAAAAGGGGCAGCCCATCGTTTTCCCCATGAAAATCCCCATTTTTCAAGAAAGTTAGATTCGTCAAAAAGTAAGATTTTGTAAAGTAAAATTTAGCACCCAACCCTTTTCTTTCGCTTAACAGAATTTCCCTTCAGTTACAAAAATTAAATTTATTGAAATTTATTCTTCTAAAGGAAATAAATTTGTATGTAAATCTTATTTTAATTTATCTAAAATCTTTCTTTTATTAAATGAAATTATTTGCTAAATAGTTTTGAATTATCGTATTTTGTACTATATCGCGTTTTGTACCGTATCGCGTTTTAAAATATCGCGATCCAAATAGGAGACTGAAATCTCTACCAACTAATATTAGATCTATATGTGATGTTCGAAAGAATGACGCTATTCTAGATTTATGTGAGATCACTAAAGCATTTAAGCAGCTATTCCAGATTTATGTGAGGTTACCAATTTTAGTATCTAATTTCACCAACATATTTTGGTTGAATTAAATAGTTGTAGCACCTCCAAATTATGAATTAAGTTAGCGGGTTTGCGGGTTTTACCACGTCTATATTTTGTGGCCAGTGAATGGTCATCGCCACTAAATCAATTTTATGTTGTGACTTCCGGTGGGGTGGTAATTTTCATACAATTCCTACTCCCCTCCCCCCACACCATTTAAAAACATTTCACTTCTCATGATGAAATTCTAATTTGATCATCCATTAGAAAATCTCAGGCGCTCTAAAAAACGGAACACCTCGCATCTCGAGAAATCTCAACAACTATTTTTAACCTTGCATACTACTCGAATATCTAGATGATAACTTCTAGATCTCTCTATACTTTCGAAATAATCTCAAAAATCTTGGAGTTTCAAATATATCTTGAAAATTATAGAAAACGCTGAAAAGTATCACGTTTATAAAACCAAAAAAGGAATTCAATCCTACTGAATGGTTGTCTTATATAAAACTTAAATAACACGGATATTCTCGAACAATTTTGAATAACCTTGAAAATTTCGAATAATCTCGAAAAATCTTCAAAATAGACAAAATTTTCAGAATTCAAATTTATTTCTGTAAGTTTGTTTGATTCCGATAATGATGGTTTATCTGTAGCCACTCAGTTAGATTAAACCAAAAAACGATTTAATTCATGATGACATGATGAAATGACATGATAATTAATAATCGCAAAAATCGCGATCGTCATCCACTTTTCTAAGCTCGTACCACCCCCGTGTTTAGGAAGAAGAAATCATAATTTCGAGAACAGAATATTCTAAAGCTAATTTTCTTTAAAATTAGTTCAAATACGTTAAGAAATTGTTAGAGTTTTATGTAGACCCGAGTCGTGTGATATTAGAAACTTACAGATGTTCGGTGTGTTACGAACGGAAGCAGTTAAACCCGAAATTTGCATATTCCAATATTCCATATTACTTAATACCATATTCGATGTGCACGAAATTATCGTGTTAACTTGCTAGACATGTTACAGACTTTCACAAATTATATTGGAACATAAAGCGGTCAAGTAATAGTAAACTGTCTTAAGCATTATGACATCAGATAATATTTATCTAACCATTAGGAAAACCAATTGGGCTAAACGCCAAAGTTTTCTTCAAAAAGTGCAACACTTTAGCTCTAGTATAGAAAATTAAAGAAGATTGGTTAATTTTTTCCTCAATTTTTAACGTTCCGTTTACGAAAAAAAAATAGTATTTTTGAAAACACCACCTGTGGAGGTTCATCATTTTGTAAATTTTTGCTCAAACAAAATAATCGTGGCCTATAGTGGCAGATCAAAACTTTCAAAACGGTTTGGAAGAGGCTGCCAAAAACCCATTATAAAAAATCATTTAAAAAAATATGTAAAATTTGTTTCTTAAAACATAAGTCAGAAAAAAAATGGATTCAAAAAATGTTTTTTATTAATTTCTCAGTCCCATAAAAAATATTAAAATCTTCGACCAAGAAAGCGTAAGGTTCCTAAGGGATTTTTTGTCAACACACTTTTATTTACCCCACTATACAATTTTTGCTTTTGTTTCTTCCGAATACATGATATATCACACCAACCACTGCAGGTCTTTAGCAAGAGATTTACATTTTTTTTCTTCAGAATTATGTTTTTTAATAACAAATACGAGTACAAGTAGAATATAATTTCGGCATGAATGAGTTAAGGTAAATAAGCTTTCAGGAACAAATATAAAAAATGGTGACCCGTAGTGTCACCAAACATGGCGCTTTAAATAAAACACTAGTTCTTTGACAAAAATTCAATAAAAAATAAAAATGACACTATTATACAAATGAAGAGTCTATTTCCTTTCTTATTAGCCATCAATTAAGCATATTTTGAGGAGCTTTCAGATTTCGTATGGAGATTCTGTACATTTTTAATTAGTATTCAGATATGTACTAATACTTTTTCTTTGTTCTACTGAGAAGTTAATCTATGTCTATTTTAATTTAATTTTTATGTTTCAGAGATTTAAATTTAAAATAATTTTCAATCCCGGTTAAGTTATGTTAAGAAATAATTTGGATTTTCAGAAATACTGTGGAACCGGACTCAGTTTTCCAAAATCTTCAAATATCCAACGAATATATAGGTTAGAAATTAGAACACTTAAATCCAAGCAATTTGAACCAGCAGCAATTTTAAGGTCACCAAAGACAACAGTAAGAGCATTCTTTATAGGCAAGATTATCTTGCTGAAGATTTTTTTTATTGTGATGTTTCACGATAGCACACTTGGAATACATCAGGAGCGAGTGCTTATTTTTAAGAATTTCATTCCATCTGTATTGTTGCAAATAAAGCAGTACATAAAATTAAATTACATAGGATAAGGTGACTCGGTCTCTCGGACATCACTAAGCCTGTTTTAAACTAAATTTCAAATTTACATAACTGTATGCACTGAATTTCATTATGAATATTGTCTACAGTAAAATTTTATCACAGGGAAAACTATGTAATTCACACATGTCGCATAACAAAACCTTCTTCAATTTCAATTCTGTTATGAATATTTTACTAAAATATACTTACATTCAAAACATGTGGGTCGAATATCGATTCAAAAACTAAATTTTTTATTTAAATCGAAATGATCAAACTAAAAATATTTTTTTTTACTTATATTTAGATTTTGATTACATACTTTATTCATTATGGAAATTCAAATTACTAATTTGGAAATAACCTGGCTGTCAACACATATGTATATACAATTTTGTTTTGTCAATTCTTGTAAACAACAATGTAAAATCTTGGTATATATAAAAATACGAATTATAAATAGAATTAGTCCGCATGGATTTAATACAGACTTGATTTTCTTTCACCTGCGATAAACGATGTAATTTAATTTTCTTATATAAAACCTATCCCACCACTTATCTATATACATATGTTATCGTGATGAGTCTGTTTATTAAATGTGGATTTATTTCCAATGACTTGCTTATTCTCATATTTATGCAACAACAATTTTATATTATGTTAGCTATGAAATTGTTTATTCGGTTCATAAACTTGTATTCATTGCCAGTAGATCGCGATTACAGCACATTTTTTTGGGACAGTTTATTATGTATTATGTAAATTAAATTTCTTTGATACCTACGTGTTGATTCAAAATATGAGCATTTGTTTAAATGTAAAATAATTGTGTAAAGATTCAATTTCGCAAGGCACGAGCAATTGGCATTCAGAATCTGAAAATAAACGTTGTAAAGAATGTGTGTCATGTTTTTTGGACAACAACCAGAAATGCTTTTGTATAAAAGAAGCAAGGAAGGGCTGTACAATCAACCAACATGAAATATTTGTTTTAATTTAAATATATCTGCGAACTTTATCAAATTACCTTCAATAATAACGACTTACGACTTACAGATTATCACTCTTTTGCTCTCTCTGATTTTTTACATCTAAACAAGGTTTCAGTATTCAACCTCTATTTCTGTTCGTCCAAGTTACTGAACATTTTCTCTACATGAAATAATTTAACTGCATTTTTTTTTGTTTCTTTCCACGTTGCAGTTCTTCGTTCTGAAAAACTGCTAAACCGATTTTAATCGTTAATGGCTCATGTGAAAGGAAAGAGACTCTTCGTTCTTATAATGGTATTATTTGTATATTTTATTGAATTTTTGTCGAAGAAAAAGTGCGTTTTCTGAAAGATGTCATGTTTGGTGACCTTTAACACAAGGGGTCACCATTTTTAATTTTTTTGTCTAAAACCTTATTTACATTAAAATGAAACAGCAAAATACAAAAAAATGGTTTACATATAATTTTTTGAATATACATATCTGGATCTAAATATTTTAAACAACAAAAATCAAGAAAATCAGTCAAATTTTTCACTTCAAAAAGTTTTATTTTGGAACTTTATTTTGTTTTGCATTCTTGAATTGTTGATGAGTTTTAGATGTTAATTTGGTTTTCAGGGTTGGCATGACACATTTTTGAAAAAATATCAGCATGAATGTATTGCCCTTCAATTAATATTTTTGATCAACTTGTTGAAGAAACAGGTAATTATTATTTTGTAAACTGAATGTATAAGCTGAATCCATTTTACGTTAACTGACTTATATTATGATATTTCTAGCACTTTACACACTCAACTTTCTTACTAAATATTTAATATTTTTACGTATAGTCCACAAGAACTTCGGATACTTTCGAATGCCCGACGCAATCACGTATCATCTCTTGGTCGCGAACAGACTGGGATGACGAACTCCGGACCGGGTCAAATCTGAACTATATGTGTGGTAAACCAAATCAAAATTGGCTGTTGTGTAGTTCACCCTAATTCAGTGCGTACAAGCGAAAAGGCTTACGGTGCATGCGTCTACATCAAGACCATCTATGAAAGGAACAATATTTCTGTAAATTTACTTTGTAGCAAGTCAAGAGTTGCTCTTGACAGGGGCCAGGGCAATGTGGGTCTCTTTTGCCATACAGACTCGTCAAAACCGTGATAGAATCAATAATTCACGAATAGTGAAAATCAAATCCGAAAATCATATGAATTGAGGAAACTGTTGCTGGAATTTAATAAACAATTACAAGATGAAACGTTGGTTAACTTTTGTTGCTCAGAGGGAATACAGTGGAAGTTCATACCTTCCCAGTCCACGGTCAAATCCTTTAAAACTCATTTGAAACGAGTAACTACCGGAGTGCATTATATTTACGATGAGTTATAATATGTTAATTGTGCAAATTGAAGAAATACTAAATTCTGGGCCATTGTCTACCCCCTCATCTGATTCTAATGACCCTCTTCCATTCACGCCTGCCCATTCTTTGAAAGTAGGTCCAATCAAACCTGTTGTTGAACCATACCTGGAGGAATTGCAATCAGATCTGAATAGATTAAAAAAGGTTACACTCGCCATACAAGGTTTTGGGAAGCGCTATTCAGCTAAATATCTTACTAAATGAAAAGAGTCGAGACCAGATTTGAAGTCGGGTGATGTGGTTTTCATTTTAGAGTAAACCTCATTTGTTGCTAGTTGGCTATTGGGTTTGATTGTAATAGTGTGTCGTTGACGTAAAGACTAAAAACGGAATCAAAAATTATATGTACGTGTTGTAAACATTGCGGTGCTTTACACTTCGTGGCTGAGCGACCACGCGATGGACAATTCACCAGCTGTTGCCGCAAAGGACGTCTTTGCTTGCCAGATCCGATTCGTGCATATCCGATGTGGCTAAGGCGGTATGACTTATCACAACATGAGCAGCCTCGACGTTCCCAATCAAGACCAACCCAGAACTTATGCGCAACTCTATTTTCTTGAAGAGTCCAGAAAATGATACACGCATGAATCATCCAGCGAATACCAACATCAACGCGCCAATTCTGCGTGAAATTGAGGACTACATCAAACGCAACAACCATTATACCGAGATCTTCCGTTCCGATCAAGCTGTGGTCGCAGAGGCGGAGGCAAACGGACAGGATCCGGCCAACTGGTGTTCAACAGAGAATATGAGATGCCAGGTGTTCATCCAGGATGGCAGAATGCAACAGTGGCAGAGAATGAAGTAGCAGCAGTCTTTGTTTTGGAAAATGATGGCGTTCCAAACTTCCACCACGACTTTTCTGTCTACGTGCGATCTGATGCAGACCAAGCAGATCCAACACGAGAGAGACGTAATGTTAGTATCCATCCACAAAGTCCACACATCGATCCAATGACGTACGCTCTTCTCTTCATCAACGGCGAAACGGGATGGCACCCGAAATGGCGAGAGTGTTCCGTACACACAACAAGGTCCACAAGAACCACGACACTTCTCAATGATCCAGTAAAAATCAGCATTGCTTAAGTTCGCGAGGATCCATGACGATCGATTTTCACCGCTGCGAACCTCACACAGCAATTCACCGTGGATTCGTATCTTCAAATCGAATCGAACAATCTGAACTGGATTAGAATGAATCAAGACGTCATCAAGGCCCAAAACTATCAGGCACTCAACAACTTTGTGGCGGCACGTGATCGACAACAAAACATCGAGGCAGCACCATTAATCATCTTGCGATCCAGCTTCACAGGATCAAATCGTCATATGCGCCAACTTTGTCAAGGCGCCATGGCAATTTGCGATCGCTTTGGAAAACCGGATTTGTTCATCACATTCACGTGTAATCCGCGTTGGAACGACATCACCAAGAGCATTCTCCCCGGCGAACAACCATCAGATCGTCCGGACATTGTCGGCCGTGTCTTCAAACTCAAATTGAATTCACTCATCGCAGACATTAAAGGCGGATTGTTTGGACCGGTGGTGTGCGACGTCTACACCATTGAGTTCCAGCAACGTGGATTGCCACACACTCACATCCTGATAGCACTGCAGAACGGCTACAAACCTGCCAGAAAAATCCACAGCTTTGCGACATCGTGACATCAACGATGATTCATGGACCATACCGCGAAGGACTTTGAAGAAAAATGTAGCAAGCATTTTCCAAAGCCTTACGCCAACAAAACTATTGTCAAGGAAAACGACTATCCAGTCTATCGACGTCGACACATGTCAGCTGAAACAATGACTCACGGAAACAAAGAGAAAATAGTCAGCAACAAATTTATGGTTCCGTACAATCCATACTTCAGAATGAAATACAAAGCCCACATCAACATCGAAGTAGTCACAGGAATGAGATCAGCAATCAAGTACATCTACAAATACGTCTTCAAAGGTTTCGACGTGGCTTCACTCAAATTCACCTCTGATGGACAAATTATTTGTGATGAACTCAAGAACTACATCAGTTGTAGATAAGTCAGCGCACCAGAAGCCATTTGGCGAATCTGTGAATTCGGAATGCACGACCGATCACATGCCGTCACAAGACTTCCAATCCATCTCGAGAATACCACCGAACTGGAGTTCGAGAACAGCGATCACCATGCTCGAAGCATACTTCAAACTCAACATGACAAATGAGAATGCTCGAGCCCATAATGGAGCTCAAAGACGATGGAATGAGCGTCAACAGCGAGGAGACAGAATGATTAGCAGAATTCATGATATTAGCATTAACAGTCAAGAGCGATTTGCACTTCGAATGCTGCTTCTGAACATCCGAGGAGCACGAAGCTTTGTCGAAATTTGCAACGTCAACAGCCAACCGCACGACACTTTCCATGCAGCAGTTCAAGCATTGAATTTGGTCCGCAACGATGACGTTTTAGCATCGAAGCAAAAGCAACAACATCAGCGAACATTCGTGCTCATTGGACCTGGAGGTTCAGCAAGACAACGCTTTACCGACACATTATCGATACGTGTCAGCAACAGAACCTGAAACCAAAAATCTTTGCAACAACTGGCATCGCAGCAACTCTCATGCCCGGAGGATTGACAGCTCATCGAGGTTTCGGATTGCCACTCAACATGAACGCGCAGTCACAATCGAACTTCGCGCGAAACCCAGCATCACCTACGTGCCAAAATCTCAGAGAAACCGACATCTTTCTCATCGACGAAATCACGATGATCTCGATCACCTCTTCATGCATCATGGCATGGGTAACAACAAATCGTTTGGAGTCAAAGTGATCGTTTTCGGTGGATTTTTGTCAACTTTTACCTGTTGTGCCCGGCGGATCAAGACCACAGATCATCGCCGAAAGTGTATTTGGTAGCAATCTCTGGAGACATTTCGAAGTTATCAGCCTGTCCCAGAATATGCGTGTCCAAGGCAATCCAACATTTGTCGAATGGCTTCTGCAACTCGGAAGCGCCTCCTGTGATGCCAGGAGATCGAAACATCGTAGAGATTCCACAAGAAATGCTGCTTCAAGTTCCACCACCAACACCAGGAGCAGCTAAAAATTACAACAATAACAACAACAATTACAACATGCCTATCGAGTTGAAGGCAATGATTCGACGTGTGTTTGGAGATGACATCAACACTCTGACACGTGAACAAACAACTGACGTTGAGAACGATCCTCACAATAAATCTAAAGAAAGTGATGAAAGACAACAATCACATGATTGCCACACTCAACGGTAACGCAGTTCGTTACCTGACAGACTCAACTTCCCCATGGAATACCTCAACAACCATATTCCATCGGGAATTCCACCACATGAGCTGAATTTGAAAGTAGGCGCTGTGGTGATGCTTCTCCGCAATCTAGATGCGGAGAAAGGCCTCAGCAATGATAAATGTCTCATCATTACTGACCTCTTGCCACATACCATTGTCGGTCAAATCAACAGCGAATCACATCGGGGAGAAACAGCCTTCATCTTCCGAATGGATCTTGTGAGCGAAGATTCCGTTATTCCGGTGAAGCTGAAACGTCAACAGTTTCCTCTGATTCCGACTTTTGCGATAACCTTTAACGAATCGCAAGGCCAATCCATCGAGAATCTCGGCATTTACTTCAACGATGTTGTATTCTCGCATGGTCAACTGTATGTTGCATTATAAAGAAGCCGTGACAGCCGCAACATTACAGTCTACATCAAGGACCAAGGAACACGCCAGGGACATTTGATACGCAATGTTCCTGGAAATCAACAACGAGCCTTCACGAGAAATGTTGTCAACCGTGAAGTGTTCCAACATGGAGAGCTTAATGCATCCATCTTTCGAAAGCTTTAAGATATTGATCCTGATTTGGTCGACATCACCAATCAGGAAATTATCGAACTGGAAGGCTACGAACATGAAGACGAAAACAACGAACAAGACGCCGAAGATGAGCTATTTCCGGCACTCCACGATGCACTCTCAGATGATGATGACGACGACCGGTTGCTTAGATTGTCAATGTTTCAATCTGATATGTTATTTTTAAATATTAAGTGAAGTTCAATTATTACGTTTATATATGTAGTTCCAATAAGTTTATTTTCAACAAAATTATCCTGGTAAAAATTTGAGTGAATTTTCTTCACGTTCCCGATATAATCAAAAAATCATATTTTATAAACGGAATGCAACCCATTGTTTTCATTTTGTTGTTTCATTTTAAGGTTAATAAGCTTTCTGAGAAAATATAAAAAATGGTGACCCCTGTGGTGACCTAAGACTCCTTTCAGAAAAAAACGTTTTTTTCCGACAAACAATTAAGCAAAACTCATTGAGACACCATTGTATAAATGAAAAGTCTATTCCCTTTCATATGAGCCATCAATCATTGAAATCGGTTGGGTAGTTTTTGATAACGAGCACTTTAAAAATTTGACTTTGAAATTGAAAAAAAAAAAAAAATCAGAAAACGGCTAATTAATCTTGATTTCGATTTTTAGAAATACTGTGCAACCTGATTCACCTTTCCACAATCTTCAAGCATCCAACGGATTTATAATAGTTTAGACAAAATTCTAATTACTGACTTACTTAGATGTCTGTAACCGGGTCCAGTCTATAATTTTAACAAACCCTTCCTATTTTTCCGTTATGTTATGTGTAATAAGAGTACCAAAACCAATTTTAATTTTAGCTAGCTCATTTGGCACGGCATAATGCAACAAAAAGTTGAAAAATGCATGATAAGGATTTTGATGAAGCAGAGGGTTCACATTAATCCAAATAATCTGGATCAGCAGCAATTTCAGGGCCACCAAAACAACACTGATAGCTTTCTTTATACTTTGCAGGCATGATTATTTTGCTGAAAACTTTCTTTACGGTGCTGTTTCACGATAGAACATTTGCAATACATCAGGAAAAAACATTCTGAAGTAAAATTTACGCCGAGCCCTTATTTTAAGAAAATCATTCCGTCTTAGCTGTGTTCCATTGACGCGACCAAACTACTCACATGTACTCATATTTCGATAGTGTAGATGTTACTAGTGTAGAAGTTCTTGGAATTGGAACCCAGCTATTACGAATATTGGCCTTGAAAATAGTGATTTGTAAACCCGTTAGTAAGGCGTGAAACTAAACAAGATATTTGAGAATTGTTAGAATAATAAAGTCATTTGCAATGACATTTCACTAGACAACTTTAACGAGTCACTTAACAATTTTAAAAACTTTGAATTTTATTAAAGTTATATCCGGTTCATAAAACGGTAATCAAGCATATGTTTATAAGTATCTTTTACAAGTTATGCCAATAAAATTTATTGAATATAATTAAGGTTTCCCCCACATTAACACTTCATATTTTCTATATTGAGTAGTCCTAATTGATTTTTTAACGTCTGCTAAACCACACATTATACAGTCTACATAATAATGAAAAACTTTTGTAAATATTTTCCAAAAGAAACCTGTTGATTCCATCATACACATATATTCGTATTACATTTAATAATTGTTTAGGTTAGGTTACACAACTTACTTATAATAGTAAGTAATAATAGTAATTTATAAAAACAAACCGCTGAAATCAAAGTCGAGTCAAAAACAGAAATGCGTGGGAGATCTTATTATTTTATCTGCCGTACTCTCACCATAAACACAATTTAACGCTAAACAAACTATGAGTGTGTGTGTGTATGTGTGTGTTTAGACATACAAGAAAAATAATCTAATATGTATTTAATTTCTGACAGAATCGAATTTTTTAATGTTTATCGATTTTATTTATTATAAATATTGGCTACCTAACGATGTATATTGTTACGCAAAATTTATAATCGTGCACGCTACTACAATAAAATCGCCAGCTGTCAAAAATTAGATGAGCAGTAGCAACAACAAAACAAAAAAAAATTTTTTTTACTTTCTTGACAAATAAATTAAATTTAGGAATGACTCAACATGATTTAATCTATTTACATTATACACTAGGAATCGCATAATTCAAGGTTTTGACTTAATAGTCAAAGATTAAGAGTTTTTGCATTTGTGCGGCTATTGTTTGGGTTTGGAATTTAATTTAATTAGTTCACAGAATTCGACTAATTTCCTGTTCAGATGAAAATTTAATGATGCATCATAAATTAGCAACGATCAAACACAAATATTTGTTTTATTAATTAATTACTGATCGATGATTTTCGAATTTATTTAGATACTGTGTAGATATAATTATCTCTAACAATTTTCAGAATATTAACTTTTTTCATTGTAATTCAAGATTTCAATTGTCTTGATATGGGATGGAGAATTGTTATTTGTAAAACACATTAAAATAGGTTTAGGATCGGTAGCTTTCCGTTTCTTCATTGAAACTCTGGTCTGAATTAATAATGCAACAATTGTCTTCAATAAATTTTAATTGTAATACCTATGTGATACTGATGTATACAATATTCAAAATTTTGAGGTTGGTGTGTTGCTATTTCGGCGGCTACAAATTCACTGCCATGTTCAGATGTGGTAGTTGATTAATGTGTTGAAATCAGAAATTTTATGGAGACATTTCGTACCCGAAAAAGATCAGAGAACTCGAAAGTACAAATGTGTATGATATTTGGCTTCAATGTGTGTTGTCGTCTTCTTCACGATTGTGTAAGGGATAATCTGGTCAGAATCCGCAATTGTACGTGCTGCCTCCTCGTGGCGATTACTGATAACTGATTCCATTCAAGGCACAAGGTGAAACAGCACACTCCGATGGATGTATGGCTGATAGGTTAAGGCTCTGGATACCAGGCGCTCTTCAGTTTTATTTAGCCTTCCTGTAGTAAAACTGGGTCTCTTAAAGGCGACTTTCCTTTCCCAGCAACTCGTTGGAATAAGATATGTTTTTACATAATAAAAATAAGGATGGTGGCTCCTAAAGCATCACACACCAGCGAAAGTTCCTTGGTGGATTACGAGGACCTCGGCTCTCTTTCCTCTATGGAACTTCTGATGGATGGGAGCTTCGTACGGTTTTTGAGGACTTAGTTCTTCATTCCGATATGGACACCTCAGAAGATGAGGTGTCGGCTCCCACAAGTGGGGGAATCTCCTCTGTGAAAGCAGGGGGAGTAAGGTCATCGGAGAGGACCGGAAGAGGACGTCAATACCTGTCGAGCCTCCTCGCGTGAAAATGTGTGGAGCCGCAAAGAAGTGGTACAAGAGGATTGTTGCTCAGGTCAAAATGCCCGGAAGCGAGACAAAGCTTTTGGCGATACGGTTACAGAAGGAGACTGGTGCTCCTCCTGAGGTTCCAGCGCCTAAGAGACCCCGCTCGGATGACGGTACTCCACCGGCAATTAAAAAGTGCAGGGGAGAAATCTGTCCCGATAGTCTCGGGATCTGCAGTTCGGTCTGGAGTTACTTTCAGGGCTTCAGAATCGGAATCATTGGGATCTTACCCTCTAGCTCTTCTGAGGTTGTCCTGATGGAAAATCATCTAAGACTGTCCAGGAGGGCATCCTAGAGAAGGTGCTGGAGCAGGAGGTCAAGATGCTTGGTAGCCAGCTTTGGCTTGGTTGCCTGATGGTGACCTGTGTTAACCAGGCCACAGTACAGCGACTCAGGGAGACCAAAGTTACCAGTACGGCTAAATGCCATGGGAAGGTGGCTGAGGTGGTAACCTGCCTCGAGCCAAATTGTGTTTGGCGCCTTCCCTAATAGTGCTGAATTGCCTATGGATTGGCTTCTTGATTTTATCAAGAGTCAAAACGAGGGCATGCAGGCGATAAAATGGCGGGTGGTCAGGAGGATGACGCAAGGCTCTTCAGCTTTTTGTACCTTCTCTATGGGCTACCCTTTAGCCGACATGCTCAAGCGGGTTGGCTATAGGGTCAACTATAAGTTTGGGATTGTTCAGTTATACCCAAGGGTGGCCAGAGTGGTGCCAAACCGGCTTCTGGCGGCGGAACCCAAAAGGCCAAGCCTGTGGGGTTACGGTAGGTGTACGTGTGGACAAGACCCTTGGAGTTGTGACCCTCGCCATGAAGCAGGAGAGTAGTTGGCAAAACATTGAGGAAAAAGCGTCAGGTAGTGCACTGGTGGTGGCCCAGCACGGGTCCTCCACAGTGGAAACCACTGGTGAGGGCCTAGGGGCGGTCAGGCAACGGGAAGCAACGGAAACGAGATGGAGGACAATTGTCGGCCATCTGCCTTTAAAGCTGAAGGGAATGGAGACGGTGGAGCAGTGAAGAAGGCTAATCTAGGCCTTCTCAAGAAACCCTCTAAATAGATGAGGATAGCCCACAGAAAAACCTACATGGTCAATTATACTGGCATGACCTTAATTCAGGAATGATGGGCGACAGACAACCAAATTAGAGGTATATCAAATCAAGTGGGTAAGTTGATTTATTATAACGGAACTGAGAGTTCAAGAGCGGCCATTTTGACTAGCTCGCAAATTCCATTCCAGAGTTCATCTCCAGGGCCTTGGTGGAAGAGATGGTGCAGGTTCTGCGGAAAAGAGGCAAATAGGAGAATGCTTCACTTCTTGAGTGTAGGCGGCTGTTAGCTTATTGTAAGCGCAAATGACACAGACACAGACATCAATAATAGGAGTGAGTACCTTTTTGAATTTTTGATTATAAATAATGTAAAGATTGTCATTAGGGGAAAGAAACCTATTTTTATGAATGCAATTAGGCAATAAGTCCCAAATTTGGCACTTGCTAGACCACATTTGAGCAATTTAGTTAATAACTGGCATGAGTCTGAAGAGGCCAAGACCATGCAACAACAGGAAATTAGAATTCTAAAACTGACTCAATCAGCTGCATAATTCTATACACTTGGCTTACGAGAAGAGCTGCCCAGCTAAGCGAAGAGAATCGTCTAAGATCGTCCTTGATGGAACGGGACGCTGGGAAAATTGAGGAAAAGTCGAGAAGATTAAGGCAAGTATAAGATAGCCTTGACAGAATATAATCTCGAACTAAGAAGATTCAAAAGGGCTACCTGGAGAAATTTCTGTAAGGGAATTAATGAACTGTCCTCTGCAGCTCGTCGTATGCCTTCGAGATAACATCGAGAGTGCGGCAAGGAGAACTAATAGCTGAGACTCTCTTCAACCTATAATTGGAGGATTTCATTCGTCAGCTTAATATGGCGCAACTTAGCTGCCTGTATCAACCCACACCCCGGGTCACAACATTATCTCCCTGAAAGAGGTCCTCCTTCCATTGGAATTAACAGCCCAACAAATTAGCCTTCAGATCAATGAAGCGAAGACTAAATACATGGTCACCGCGAAAAGGCAGGTGATTTCTTTCAGGTGATACACAATAAGAAAAGGTGAATGAGAAATATAGCTGAGGCGGCCAAATCCCGCCAGACTATTGGGTGTGTGAATTAATTTTTAAACTTTTTTTATAAAAAAGAAATGTTTATTAAAAGATAACGATACATTATATATTATCCAATATATTCGCCATCGTTATCTATGACTTCCTACCATCTCCTGGGAAGTTTGTGGATTCCTCGTTTGAAGAAGCCTTTAACTTTCCCAGCTATCCAGCCATCGATCCAATTTCGCACTTCTCCGGCGTTTCGGAAGCGTACGTCAGCCAGGCCTATTTGCATTGATCGAAACAAATGGTAGTCGGAAGGTGCAAGGTCTGGAGAATACGCAGGTTGTTCAAGCCGATACCAATCGAGTTGCTCTACCTTGTTTTGAGCGGTTTTTGGTTTTTGCACGATGTGGTCTGGCATTGACATCAGGAAACAAAACTATATAGCTTTTGTTCGCTATTGATGGCCGTTTTTCGTTTAATGCACGTGCCAAATTGTCCAGTTGGCGTCGGTAGCGATCACCTGTAACCGTTTCATTTGGATTTAACAGCTCATAATACACCACACCTTTCTGGTCCCACCAAATACTCAGCATAACCTTATCGCAATGAATATCTCGTTTTGGCTGCGATGGTCCTGCTTGGCCTAGATCGACGTAAGCTGCTGTACGTTTGGGGTTGTCGTAATAGACCCACTTTTCATCGCCAGTAACAATTCGATGCAAGAAACTATGGTTTTTGTACTCAGCAATATTTTTTTTGCATGCTTCAATTCGTGCTCTCAATTGATTTTCGGACAGTTGATGTGGGACCCATCTTCCTAGCTTTCAAATCTTTCCCATTGCGTGCAAATGATAAGAAATGGTTGATCGGTCAATGTTTAACTGCATTGCAAGTTCTTTTTGCGTTTTACATGCATTTTCATCCAATAATGTTTGTAATTCGGCATCTTCAAACCTTTTTGGGTGACCTGGCCGTTCTTTGTCTGTCAAGTCAAAATAACCACTTTGGAATCGATGAAACCAATTGAAACTGCTTGCTCTCGATGGAGCTTGACTACCATAAGTCTCAGAAAGCAATCGGTGAAAAAAAGGAATCAAAAAAGAATCGAAGAACCCCTCGAAAAAACAACTTATCACGATCCATTTTAAATCGATTACAAAAAAATGACGTAATATGACAAATAACACTTTCTGTTCTGAATTAGATTGACCATTGTGACAGCTACAAAATGCAATTGGAATTGCTTGTCAAACTATACGCAATCTCACGTAGCGACATCTAAATGTCGAGTCTAAGAATTAATTCACACACCCAATAGTTTACTGAAACCTGGGCTTAATAAAAATAATAATAATGAAATCGGGCTAAGGAATACACTAGCCTTCTGCACTGCGACCTAAAACATTTTTGTGTACCCTGTTCCTTGAACTCAAAGAACTTTCAGGATTCCTTTGGTTGATATGTTGTATATAGGTTTGCGGCTCATAGTTTTGTCTATTCGCGATTTCCAATAAAGTACTGACATCTGGTGAAAACAATATGAACAAAATTTAACCATAAAACAACTGTCAAACAGTTGAATTTGACAATACTCGTCCCCTTTGCTTACATAGAAACCAACGCCGACTAAATTTGATAAAAATCGCCAATAGATCCGCTTTCTTATTACCTTCAATACCCTTGCGCCCTGGCAGCCAAACAAAATCGATTTTATTCTTGTCAGGCAGTTCATTTAGAACTACGCGCTGTTTGACATCCGACAGTAAACAAATCCGACAGTATTTTAATCTGATCGGACAGAAAACCCATTTTATTGTTGCTTTTGTTCAAGCTTTCAATAATTTTCGCTACTGGTATAATAGCGTAGACCTCAGCCTGGAAGCGATATTGGTGACGTCATTCGTGCGTCACATCTGTCTGATACACAGTGGACCAACTATGCCCAGTCCTACTCGCTCTTTCATTTTTGATTCATACGTGAACATTTTTTGTGAAACATCTCAAAGCAATGTGAAATGATTGCTCCAGTTCTCCCTTGCTGGAATGTGAGTTTTATATTTATGGGGGAAGTCCATCGTAGCCTTAAGAAAGAACCTTAGTTGGAATAAGAAAAATGAAAAAATAACTTAAGAGAAAAAAAAAAGAAAACAAATAACGTTAAGTTTCTTATTTTGAATCTGAAGAATTATTTTATTTTTCTTATTCCAACTATGGTTCCCGGTTTAGCGTCTATCCAACAAAATTAATGGAAAACTCTCCAAATAGCGATGGAAGATTGGTACCTGAGGCTTATACTTGATCGAAAATTTGAAACCCCCTTCTAAAACATATTACAAACAAAGCTTATTTCATTTGTCAGGGTTTGAGCTCGCAAATGACGTTTTGGCATTACCAGACCATTATAAGACCAATGATATCCTATGCGACAAATGTGTGATGGCCAAAGACAGAACAAACTGTGCTTTCTTAATACTAATTAAAATTCAAAGACTAATCTGCCTAAGCACAACGAGAGCATAAGAACTTGACCTATTGCTGCTCTCGGAAGACTTTTGGGGCTTTAACCTAGTTTCAGAGCCATAAGCTTAATAGCAACTTATTAGATCAGCACATAATAGCATATTAAGCAAATTAAATTTTAAATATGAAATTATGAACCAAAATGATCCGAATAATTTTATTAAAAAAGGTTTAAAGCGAGATTAAACTTGAATAACATCAAAGGGATCCGGATTCTAAAAAAGGACCATTGACATGGAAACAGAAAGATGAACCTGCACCAAACACTAAGTTTTTTAAGAAGACCACAATCACAGGCGGTTAACTAAGCAGAATTTTTGGGAAAATTGAAGGGTGGTATCAGGATGAAACGCTTTGGTAAAGTTAGAAGCAAGATTTTGCTTCTCCACGCCAAACGCTTCAGTCTTCAAATGCTTCACTCAAGCTAGCCACTAAGTAATCGATATTTGCTCAAAACAAAGGACATTGTGAGCAAATTCAATAACCGTGCAGATTTCTATTTTTCCATGTGAAATTTTTTATTTTGCATGCACAGCATGGGTTTTATCCAAGAAAATCTACAATTACCAATTTGGACGCGTTCTGTAGACATTTATACAGCAGGATCGAGGGCCGGCAACAAAAGTACATAGATATAGTTTGCACTGACTTTTCAAAAGCTTTTGATAAAATTGATCATACGATTCTTATCTATAAGCTAGAGAAACTAAATTGTGAGTTCATCCCTTTCAAATGATCGCAATCTTATCTTTTTGGCCGGTCACAATACGTTAAGATTAATGATTCTGCATCTTATTTATTTCGAGTAACTTCTGGACTACCACAAGATACTGTTCTCCACAAATATTGATGCCGAAACTCGGGAATTCATCTAAATACAACAGATAAGTAGATTTTCACTTAATTTTATTTTCCGCTATACCGGGTGATTTTTTTAACCTGATACACTCAAATACCTCGGAAAATAAGCACTCTACGAAAAAAATGGTAAAGATCAAAATTTATGTATTCCGCGGGGGTAATACATTAGTGTTAAAATTAGCACCCACTCCCCGTCCTTGTAGGTGGGGCGGGGGTAACTTTGAAACTAAAATAGGAACCCCTATTTTTTATTGCAGATTCGGATTCTACGGCTAAAAATACGTAGGATTTGACTGAAACATTTTTTTCGATTCATGATAGATGGCGCTGTTATTGACGATATTCAATTTTTTTCAATTTCTCCTACTGAGAACCTTCGCAAACAATTCTGCAATACGTCTGCAATAAAAATACCATGGTTTCGTTGTAAATACACGAAGTTAGTCTTAAACAATTTATTCATTTTGCAAATTTCGAATAATTGGGAAAAGGGTGCTTGATTTACATGAGTCCCTTGCCTCATCATCTTTCAATGAAATTAAGTGCTCAAAATGATGGCCTTCGACTTCAATGCACTTATTAATCCGCATTTCAAATGACTGTACACAACTGAGGAGTGTGTCTTCTTGAATTTCAGCACAAGAAATTCTGATTCGCTCAATCATATTCTCACGTGTTGTTGGTTTTTGTTTGTAAACTTCGTCTTTGAGATAGCCCCACAAAAAGAAATCTGGTGAAGTAAGATCTGGTGATCTGGCAGGCCAATTTACCGGACCAGCTCTCCCGATCCAGCGACCATTGAAATCACGATCAAGTACTATACGTGCTACCAACGAATGGTGTGCGGGACAACCATCAATGAAAACACATGTTCCGTCGCACTTCTAAGCTCAAGTCTTCAAATAATGTTGGCAGTTCATTTTCCAAAATATCTCTGTACATTTGACCATTCAAGTTGCCTTCAATAATGTGGGGCCGATGAGTTTGTTGCCAATTATTCCACACCACACATTGACAGTCCAAGGACGCTGATGTTCAACTTGGCGAAGCCAGTGTAGATTTTCAACACTCCAGTAATGCATGTTGTGGCGATTAACCGTTCCATGGTTTGTAAAAGACGACTCGTCGGAGAACAATACGTAATGAAAAAAATTTGGGTTTTGCTGTATTTGTTCATATGCCCACTGACAAAAAGTTACCCGATTTTGGAAATCAACGCCAGGAAGATCTTGGTGTAAAGACTCATGATACGGATGATACATATGAGTTTATGACGTTTTAAAATTTTCCAAACACCGATCTGGGACAATCCAGAATTGCTGCTATTTCTCGTGTACTAATATGAGGATTATGAGCTACTGCAGCCAATACATCAATTTCATTATTTCCTTCAGTGAATGTTGTTGGACGAGTCCTTTTTTCGATTGAACACTTCCATCAGTAATAAATTGTTTGACAGTACGCTGAAATGACGCACGTCACCGAATCCTATCCGAAAAACGTGAAGCGTAGAGAGTGACGGCATTATCAAGACTCCGGCCAACTTCTCCATAAACCAGAATCATTTCAATTTTCTCTTGTACAGTTAAATACACCATTCTGAAGTAGTATAGATAGCTTTACACAGCTTTTTTTAAAACAAAATACAAACCATTTCATTAACTTGAAAGCCGATTTAATCGCTAGTTCCTGGGTTACGATAATGACAAGCCATTTTTCAGTAATTGAAAATTTAAGAGATACAAATTGTTTAAGACTAACTTCGTATATTTACAACGAAATCATGGTATTTTTATTGCAGACGTATTGCAGAATCGTTTGCGTAGGTTCTCAGTAGGAGAAATCGCAAAAAATTGAATATCGTCAATTACAGCGCCATCTATCGTGAATCGAAAAAATGTTTCAGTCAAATCCTACGTATTTTTAGCCGTAGAATCCGAATCTGCAATAAAAAATAGGGGTTCCTATTTTAGTTTCAAAGTTACCTCCGCCTTACCTAAAAGAAGGGGAATACTAATTTTAACACTAATGTATTTCCCCCGCGGATTACATAAATTTTGATCTTTACCATTTTTTTCGTAGAGCGCTTATTTTCCGAGATATTTGAGTGTATCAGGTTAAAAAAATCACCCGACAAATGGTCAATTGATAGTAAAGCTTCCATTTAAAAAACCAACATCAGCACTATGAAGTTCATATCAGGCAGCACATCATCGACTATTGGCAATGGAAAGAAGTTTTATCATCAACTATACAAGTCATTCATCAACGAGTACATTGCCATGGCACATATGAGCTATGTACCAATAGAAGCAATACCAAAAATATTAACAAACAAGCACGGGAGTGTCTCTTAATGAAATTTTACAGATTGGTCGCGGACATAGAAGAAATGTTTAGGCAAATCCTGGTAGATCCTGATGAAGCTAATTTCCAATTAATACTATGGCGTGAAAATCCGATAGAGCAAGCTAAATACGGTTGCTTATGGAATAGTGTGTGCCCCATATTTAGCAATAAGAACACAAAAAAGTTCAACCAAAAATACTGATCAGCTATACCCAAGAGCCAAACATATCATTAACAATGATTTCTACGTGGATGACTTGCTGACCGCATGTGATAATGTTAAAGAAGCAGTAGCCCTTAAAGAACAGCAGAATAATATATTAAAGGAAAGTGGATTCAACCTGAGAAAAGGAAATCCAATTCTCCAGAGTTTGAGAGAAGTCCAAAACAAATTCTTTAATCTCAAAAAATCGATCGGAAGAACAACTCCAGTTTATAACAAAAGATAGTGTATTAAAATAAAACTTTAAAATTGCAAGTGGATTTCCTGCCGAAATTATTTTAACAATACTTTCTCCATCAAAAATGTCCAATCGATCAGCCATTCTACAACTGGAAAAAATATTAACCAAACGCTATGGCACAGGAATACAAACATTTTAGTTGTGAAGTGTTTTGAATTTGCACATTGCCTTCTTTACGCAGATGATATGAAAATATTTGCTCCGATTTATTCAATTCCAGATTGTATAAAGTTACAAAGTGATTTGAATACATTTTTCAGTTGGTTGTTTAACAATAAATTGTTGTTGAATGTGGTCAAATGTAAGGTTATCTCTTTTTTTAGAAAGCGATTACCTATTCTTCAGCAGTATTTCCTTTATAATATGGCGGTTGACAGAGTTGAGTTCATGTCTGGCTTGGGTATAATTTTCTCTTCTTATCTTTCCTTTACAAAACATATTGATTCTATTATTGCTACACAGAAATAGGGATGTGTGAATGTCGTGAAGAAGAAAAATTGTAAGAGAATTTGGCTGTCTTAGTAAAATTCGCTAATACAACCTGCACAGTACATTCTGTATATATATAGAATATAAAATTTTGGAACAATCAATACATAGATTGATTTTTTCACAATCACAAACTCATCACTTCGAAACTGGATTAAATTCCCTTATAATCTTCGTAACATATTAAAATCGTATACATTGAAATTTTTAATTGTCTGCAGATTAGATCAAAATTTTAGTTTAATATGGGTTGCACAAGAACATTGGGATGAAGAGATTAGAATCTGCTTCATCGCCAGTTCTTTCCTTTCGTCATGGATATATCAAATCCATATAATTCTTCTAATAAAGACATCTCTATCAATTAAATTATGTTTAATAAATTACTCCTATTTTCATTGGTTCTAAAATCAAAAGGTCAACTTTAAAATTTAGTTCTAACCGGCAAATATTTATTTAAGCTTATCAAGACGTACTACTTAAAATAGATGTCTACAAAAACTAAACCACATAATCAATTTTGACCTAAAAAAAATGTAAAAAGGGTCATTATACTTATGTTTGCCCATGTAAAAATCTTAATACTATTTTGGCAATTCGCCAAACAAATGTAACATCCAATAAATTATATCAAAACTTTTCAGGCCAGATAAATACAAAAAAAAAGTCTTCATTAAGTAATGATGTACATAACAAACTACAACTCTACGACAGAATTGTTTAATCGTTAATTGACTAAATATACAGATGTCTAGCAGAATTTGTGATTTGATAATAGCCGCATTTCGAGACACCGAGTGATTTGTGATTTGCAATATTTTGATAAACTAGTAATCTGGGCTAATTTGTTAAATTGCGAAAACGATATCTAAGTTTAAAAATAACAGAAATCGAAACTAATTTGTGCCATGAATTATTGACGTGTATAGCTAATCGCGAAAATGTTGAGCGAAGAAGAAACATAAAAGGCAAATTGTTGCAGTGCAATATATAGTAGAGCGTCATTTGTGAGCCGCTACCGAAACTAATTTTAATGTTTTTACATGTCGCATGGCAAATTAGAAATCATAACACTGCAACACTAGTTCGAAAAAAAATAATTTTTCTGACTGGCCTGACTTGGAAAGGAGACAATGTAACAAATTTAGTATTATGTTCTTAAAATTTAGTCTAACCTATTTTCCTCGGGTATTTTCAAACCGTAATCCGGATTAGAGGGGTCGAGTAGATGAGAAATGAGAGACGCCATACCATTCATCAATAACGTATGCAAGGTTAGTACAAATTTGGTTGCCCGCTTGTGGACATCAGTAAGAAAAAGGAACAAAAGTGATGAAATGAGAATCTCCCGCTGGTATGCCAGTATACCTTATTCAGCAGCTCTGGAAACTGGCTAGGATTCAATGGACCAATCATATTCATTAATCTGAAACAAAATTGATTACAGAAACGAATACTAGAGGAAATAATAACACAAACCGGTAAAATCAAATATCGACCCTTGGCTATCGTACACGGACACGAATCGGAAACTGGAATGTTAGAACTCTATTGAAAAAGTGGAGAAAGAAATGATTGTCAGATGAAGTCAGATGGAAAATTAGTGGTGAAATTTAGAGATAACACACGAGCAAGGCGTGGGTGGGCATATTAATAACAAGTAAAGCAAAGAAAGCATTGATGGAATGGAAGCCAATTAACAGCAGAATAATAATGGCAAGATTCTATTCGCAAATAAGAATATCATTCAGTGCTATGCCCCAACCGAGAATGCAGATGAAATAGATGAGTTCTATGAACAATTGCAATCCACAATAGTAAGAACGCACAGAAACGACGTCAAAATCATACAAGGAGATTTCAATGCAAAAATTGGAACAGACAACACCGACGGTAAAATCCATTAGATTCTGTACGAAACAGAAATGGAGAAAGACTTCATCGACTTCTGTATCACAAATAAGCTGTTCATAAGGCGGCAGCAGATTTCCACACAAATACATAAATACACATGGACATCACCGACGTCTTCACATCTCTACAAGATGCCAGAACAATAAGGGGCGCGCAGATATACACAGCGATCACCAACTGAAGTAATGGCACAATTTCAAATGAAGCCAAGCCGCTGTAAAAAACATGCAACAATAAATAGAAGGAAATTTAACACAAATAGATTGAAAGATGCTGAAACAAGAAACATCTTCAATGAAACGCTCCAACTCAATCTAAATATTAGTAATGAAGCCACCAGTACACAACAAAAATGGAATCAAACTGAAGAAACCTACATCAAAACTGACACGGACGTCTGGAGGAAAATTGAAGTGAAGTAAACAAGGTGGCAAGGAATGATCGACGAAAATATACGGAGAGCATTCTCAAAGCTGATGAAGAGGCAGCAGCAACCCAAAATATACGAGCACTATACCATTGTGTAAGAAAAGTCACTGGAACAATTAAAAACATACCACCTATAAGGGATACAAATGGTCAAGTCTTAACAACGGACGAAGCACACAGTTAAGGAGATGGAAAGAATATTTCGGAGTAGACGCCACCACCAGCACCAAAAATCTCCCGTCATCAATTGACCACAATAACGAAACTATGTGCCATTGAGAAACTAAAAAATAATAAGACTGCTGAAACAAATAATACAACCGCCGAAATATTCAAAGGAAACTCATCTACAGCTGCAAATGCATTAACACCAATAATCCAAGACGTGTGGAATTCTGACGAAATACTACAAAAATGGAAGGAAGGGTTGACAGTTACAATCCCCAAGAAAGGTGACCTAAGAGAATGCAAGAACAAAGAAATTAATCGAACTCACACAAAAAATGTATCGGGATGCTGAAAACTAAGTTCAATATAAAGGCAAACAAAGTGGAACATACTATGACACTCGTGGAGTAAGGCAATGTTGCGTACTCTGGCCAAAGCTGTTTCTGATCGTGCTGGACAGTGTGATGCGAAAACTAGATATCACGTCCCCTAACGGCATCCAATGAGGATTAACAGGTAAACTCAATGATCTGGACTATGTAGATGACATATGCCTCCTCACACATAAACATTCAGACATGCAGCAGAAAGTGCAAAAGCTATTAGACTTAGCTAACGAAGTTGGTCTTAGATAAACATTAGGAAAACAAAGGCAATGAGACTCAACTCGAGAATAACCACACCAATACACATCAACAATATAACAATAGAAGATGTAGACAATTTCGAATACCTTTGTTGCACAGTAACAAAAACACGCATTAATAAAGCCAGACATACATGTAACATGTTACACAAAGTCTGGAATACTTCCGCCCTGTCACGCAAGACCAAGATACAAATGTTCAACTCGTGTGTGAAATCGGTACTACTATATGGGTGCGAGACATAGAAGCAAGTTCCAGGTGTTCATAAACAAATGCCTTCGACGAATATTGAAATGCTTCTGGCCTAACACCATAACGAACATCGAACTGCATAGGAAAACTAATCAGTCAGACATTGAAATCGAAATAAAAAGACGAAAATGGAGATGGATTGGCTACCCACTGAGAAAATCACCAAGTGATGTAACGAAGATGTCATTGGACTGGAACCCGCAAGGAAAAAGGAAAATCGGAAGACCAGCAATGACATGGAAGAGAACACTACTAGCTGAAGCGAAACAAGTCGGAAAATCATGGGTAGAGATAAAAGCAGTGGCCCCCAACAGAGTAAGATGCTCCAGCCATTTCCTCTTGCATTCAACTTCATTTAAAGCCATCGGGCTGTTTTTTTTTCAGATCCATGCAAGATCTCCTTCATCCGACCGGATTATCTTGGGATCGCTGTACTCTCAATTATTCCAAGAAATTTTGCAGCCATGCTTGGTACATAAACCCCTATTTTTTCAACTGAAAATAATTATTTGCCAGCTCAACAGTGACTGTCACAAATCTGATATAATTATGGGCCTTTCATACAGTAGTAATATTACATCAAATCAGAATGTTGGCATAGTGCATACAGATTTTACAAAGGAATTTGATAAAATTGATCATTCAGTCAAGTTTAATTGCCCAGGTTCTACTATGTATCAGCCGTCTGACAATTACCATGGCTCTACTATCAGCCGTCCGCATTTGTCCGACCTGGGGGTCATCTTTTTTCTAACCTAACCTTTGGTAGAGCACATTGCGTCTATTATGTTAGGCTTCATATACCCAATCGCGGAGACTTTTGCGATTCCCTTACATTGAAATCGTTCTACGTCGCCTTTCATCGATAAGTGCTTAAATATGTGTCTCAGGTTTGGTCACCGTTTTATAAGTATAATTTTTCTGATAGAATAGAAAGTGTTCAGAAGTGATTTGTCCTCTATTACTCTATAATTTACATTACATAACTCATTGGCGAAACATAGCTTTAAAGCTTCTCCTGTATTGATTGCGAGTTAATTCTTGCTTTTTTCAACATCTATTCCCCTGAACGAGGTCTGCACCATCGACTGGGTATTTTACAAAGTTGATTCGAAGCCACAAATCACTTGCTTTCTGAATCAACCTTGAACGACTTTTTAATTTTAATTAAGTATGGTGCCTTCGATTTTAACTTGACTGGAAGTTTGTTCTTGAATAGGAACGAGCTACTTAAGCATCTACACAGTCTTAATTACATTTTTTAATGTTTCCCGCGCCTCTGTACTTAATGATTGATTATTAAATAAATAAATAAAATTCATCTACAATGGCTTCCTTTTTGCTGACACCTTGAAATCGTAACGCTTCGGAGCTGACTTTCGTTTTCTTTTAAAATTGGCGTTTCTAAATTCGAGTTAATATGTCGCAATATGGAAGCCCAATCGTATTAGCAAATAAAAAGGATGGCCCAAAACGATTATGCGTCTATGTATTACCGAAGATTTAAGGCAATGGTGGTTAGAGATCGTTATCCTCTACCATTGGTCGACGATCAAATAGACCGACTACAGGGAACGAAGTATTTCAGTACGACGGATTTTGGCACAATGGATTCTTTCACCTGCCGATAGCTGCCGTACGCCACAAGCTGTAAAATGTCCATCCAATTCTCTAACTTAGTCGCAAAACAGCAAAGTGCGAGACAAATTAATGCAACTATGAGCTGAAAGTATTGGCGATAGTAAGTACACTGAAAAAGTTGAGGATCTATTTCTTGGACCTGAAGTTTAAAATAGTCACAGATTGCACAATGGAGACAAGGGCACTATGAAGCGAAAGAATTTGTCATCGAGAATAGCCGGGTGGGGCTTCCGGACTAAATAAATCCGAGGAGAGGTTGAAAAGAGAATTTTTATAGAGAATCTGACAAAGAAAACTGCGGCCGTTATCAAAAACTGTGCCAGTTGCATCATGGTTAATATGATGGTGAGAAAGCCACTTTGTACATAGTATAAAGGTTAAATCGAAACATAATTGATCGAATCATGTTGATCAAGTTCAGATGTACATACATAAATAACTCGTACCAACGCTATATTAAGCGATCGCCATTTGAGTTATTATTTGCAACCGATAAGAATCCTGCCGAAGACCTGAGAATTAAAGAACCCATCGAAACCGAAATCGCCAATTTATTTGTTGATATGAGAGGTGAAATACGGGTGGTCCCCGACGAGCATCAGAAACCATCCAAAAGAAAAACAAAAGGGGATTCGATCGCAAGCGGAACGACCCTTGATGGGTGTCGTTTCTGGTTCGGCTGAATCCACGCATAGGTGCGAAGAAGCAGCAAAGCAGCTCATAATTGAGGTGCACTGTACCGGGCTGAGTGTGTTCCGTATCCAAACGTAGAATGTTTCAAAACCGAAAAAAAAATTACGAGTAGCCTGTGAAAGGAATGTCTCAAGAAAGACGTAAAAAAGGAGTACAAATTTAAGTTTCATGGCGTCCGGTTGTTCTTGTTGAGTCCAATTTAAGTTTCAGTTTAGTTTAATAATTTAAGTGAGGGGTGTCCGTATAAGTGAAACTAGTTTATTTCGCCTCAAACAGTGAGTGTAGGGTAAACCCTAACCAGTGTGCATTGTTAGGTGGTAGAATACCCACCGCTGCACCAACACTGACCCATAATAAGCCGGCGAGAAGCGAGAGAAAAAAGTGAAAACCAAACAACAGACACAGAAAAAAAAAAGTTTCACCTCGTCGGTTATACCCTGCGGTTGATGCTGAATTCCGTCTAAACCACGAGACCCAGTGTCCCCGTTTATTATTGCCCGAGAGTAAAAGTTATTAGGTGGGATATAGGCGACAACAAGAAAATCGCACCCCACCCTCTATTCGCAAAGCGTTAGAGGATCCAGATAGCCCAACCCACAACATACTTCTAGAAAACCAACAAACTAACCTATTTCAGCCAGGCCATTGGGCGCCCCTATAAAAAAAAACTTTGTATGATTTTTGTTTGTCCTTTTTGTTCCCTTTGTGGTTGTCCTTCTTGGTAAATAAATTAACGGGTTACCCAGGTCAACCAATAAAAAAATATTTAATTCACACTAAGGGATTTAGGTAGCGTGGACTCCAAAGCGCTTTGGGAAGGACCACTGCGACTGGTAAGTAATCCATAAAGTTCAAATATTTTAAATTCTTGATTCATTATTTACTTGTCGAGCGGATCAGAGATTTACCGCTTCCGCAATCGATGGAGATTTTGTAAATTCAGTCTCGAAATTGAGCAGTTCCGTTACTGTCAGTCCGGTCACAAGTGAATAGTGAAGTTTAATTTAAGTTTTCAGTGAACCAGGTGTTTTATTATTTTTCTGGAGGGTAGTAGAAGGGTAGAAGAGTATTGAAACTAAACGGCTGTTCGGTGACCCTGCGTTCATCCCGCGTCATCCAGTAGCAGGTGGAGATGTGTGCTGGATTTTAGTAAACGGAGCTCCATACTCGATTTCATATCATATCAATTTTTCGTAATATTCCGACCATTACACACAACACAATATTTAGCCACAGAACGGTGAGGCATTTCTTAAAACTCCTTTTACGAGGTTGTATATGTGTTCATCTAATAAAATTGTAATTTCATTCAAATGTTTCACTTAAACTACAAACATTTAAATGGCCAAATTTTAAAAATGAATTAACATTGGAACAGATTTACTAATACATAAGTTGTTATAATTTAACTTGTTGCAGCAGTTGTCCGAATCTTGACCCGTTGAGGCAATATTATCTGAAAATTTTTATTTTTTTGGTTAGCCAAGTATTGAGATCTGAGGCCTTAGCTCGTAAATCATCTTTAATGCCCAAATTGTAACATAAAAACTCCAAAGATTCGAGATTATGAAGTTTTGGAACTAATTTAAATACTTTACAGGTATCAGTCTCCAAGCAGGTTTTTGGCATTAATGTAATTTCATCTATAGTCATTCGTGTGAGGATCAAATTTTGATAGGTGTCCCTAAGCCTAAGTTTTTTTCGGGCATGAAAGGGTCTTTTGCGCGAACATTAAATGGGCTTATCCTGTGCGCGGCACCTATATGAACAAGTATGTCAAGAATCACTTACAATATACTTTTAAAGAACTTACGGATGTAGAGTTGAGGTTGGAATTCCAGAACCAAATATTCCAGGCGTAAATTTTCAAACCCAAAATTCCAGGACCCAAAATTCCAAATCTAAAATTCCAAATCCAAAATTCCAAAAATTCCACTCCAATCCACTTTCCTGAAAACAGACAAAATCGAGCGCGCGATTTTCTCTATTTTTCAGGAAAATAAATTGCATGAGTAGAATTGTAGAGGCTAACATCTTCGGTAACTCTCACGGACCCGCGGGATGTCGCTGCGCTCCCCTCGCTTAGACCTCCGAGGGGCTTTAGATTTGTACTTCGAGGGACATAGGAACCGGGATCAGCAAACATGTCCGTACCGCACGTAGGAGCGGATTATATAGAATCTAATAATGACACGAATTAGTGATAACAAGTGACCAACCCCTAATTTAACTTAGAATTGTAGAGGCTAATGGCTTCGGTAACTCTCACGGGCGAATTTTAGGTTTTGGAATTTTTTTTTTGGAATTTTGTCCCCATCCCACGGATGTACTACTTTATGTACTTTTGCAATTGGTCTGTAACTAGAGACATCGGATTTGCATCATTTCAGAATTTGCTATATACAGTGTGACCACTATATGATTACAAAAGAAACTGGTGTATTTTTTAAACTAATTGATAAAATTCAAATTTTATTCGTCATAAAGCTGCTTAGTTTAAAACAATATAACAATATTCAAATATTATGCGGTTCAGTCTTACTTCGAAATCACCACACGCGGTCGGATGAGTTCTATTGGTATTGCATCCAAAATACACAAAATTACCGTTTAAAATTCATCCAAAGTCTTGTATCGGTAATCCTTAAGCTTTTGTACTATAAACCCCCCAGATAGAAAAATCCATTGGATTTAAATCTGGTGAGCTAGACCGCCATACGTATTTGGCAATGAAGTCAGTTAAATTAGCCACACACCACTCTTCAACTAATTTCGCCGTATGGGCTGGTGCTTCGTCTTGTTAAAAGCAACTATATTCCTCTCAGTACATTGCTTGGGGTTCTGGCAATAAATGTTTATGCAAATCCTGCTCCAATTAATATTTCGCGTTTATTTTAACAACTTTATCAATAAAAACAAGTGGAAGGATTCCTCTTTTGGATATGGCTCCCCAAACCATTACCGATAACGCTTTTTGGCACCTCGGTATGTGCTTTTTATATTTTGGGACATCCTTTATGGAAACTGCCCAAACCTGATCGTTTTGAACATTGTGCGGAACTAGAAACACAAAATTTTTTTCATCTGAGAAGATAATATCGTCACCTGAATGGTTTGGCGTCTATTGGAGGGAGGGGGGGGGGGGGCAAAGTTGAGTAGATTAATCTACCAGCTCCGTGACCTTCCAGTAGGGTGCACATCACCATGATGGCCTGGTAAGCTGTTCTGGTTATGTATTAGGCAGCTGCGTAATGGGTACAATTGTGCAAGGGGTAACCTGATCACAATTCGCAAGTGTATGTACTGCCTCCTCGCGGTAACCACTGGTAACTGGAACCATTGGGCAGAATGTGGCCTTGTGGGACAGGCTAAAGTACGGCGCTAAAAGAGAACAACTTGACAAAAAACCTTAATCTAAGGTGGAACAGCATAATATGCCGAAGGATGAATGGCTGATAGGTTAATCAATACAAAGTATGCGGACTCTGGATACCAGGAACCCTCCAATTTTATTTAGCCTTCCTATAGTAAAGCTAAATGACCTACATGCAATTTTCGATTCCTAGCAACTCAAATGAGTAAAATGTAAACGGCAGACGGGACAGGAAATATACGGGAGTGGGAGTGCTCTCTCGAAGTCCTTGGGAACCAATGCTACCGTCTTTCCAGTAGAAGTACTTCCTACAATAAACATCTAGGAGGGAGAGCAATGCGCCTAGATAGTATGTATCACGTACCGGCCGGAAGTATTATCAGGTTTATTGAGAACCTGAATATTGACTGGACGGATAATATAGCAGGGCTTGGAAGCACAAAACATCTTTTAGGACGCAGTGCGAGGTGGCTAAACGCCCACATGGCCAAACAACACTAACAACTAATAACTTCGTTTGTTTTCTGCGGCTATTCAAACTTTTGTAACCGAATATAGTGGTCACACACACTGTACTATGCATTTACTGTCTGAATTCGATGTATCTGTCAGAATTTGATATACCGTTGATATATGTCAGAATTCGGAATATCATCATAAATCATCTCAGAATTTGATATATCCTGTCAGAATTCTTTATAATAATTATTCTAAAGTTCGTGATATTACGTCAGAGTGCGATATATGTTATCTAAGGATTTCAGAATTCGTTATATATTTTCAGAACTTATCGTATTCAAATTTATATATTTCAAATCCGAATTATTTATGTATATCATATAATAAGAATTTGAAATTTAAAGTCAAAGTTCGATATATCATCTCAGAATTCGATACATTCTATCGGATTCGATATATCTATCAGAATTTGATATATCATGTCAGAATTCGAATATATCATCTCAGAATTTGCCAGATACTGTCAGAATTTGATATAATCTGTCGGAGTTTGATGTATATTGTCAGAATTCCATTATCTCAGACAGGATGGGAAAATAGTGCGGATTGCATGCCTTCAATTATTAGAGCTTCAATTTGTTTGTACTAGCTTATACATATTACAAAGGCAGGCAGTATTATATCACGGAAAAACACTAAAATTCTTCACAAAAAGAAAACCGAATTTTCTTATGGGCGACCCTTAAAAAGACATGCGGTATAAAATGGGAGAACGTCACCAGTCCCCATCTCCTAAGTAGTCTATATAGGAAGCGGGGACATAAAATAAAATATGTAACATGAATTTTATCGTTCCAGAATCGTGCCCAATATCTATTTAATTACCAATTATTATCTTTCTACTGTAAAATCAATATAACCGTCAATATTACATAAATCTTTAAATTTATGATGCAATTTGAATTGTTTTAATTCAATCATAATTTTTCGCTCATTACTTATATGTTTATGATGAATTCGCACGTTGTTCTTGAAATTTAGCGTGTAAAAATTACATTGCACATAAACTATGCGTGAATCGCGCATTAGCATTTAGAAGACAAATGGGTGATAAACAAAATAATTGCGCTAATGCAGTAGCACTTACTATAGGTCAATGAACTCACATTTTATTAGCTTAATTGTTACATAACCATTACAATGTAGTATGTATTAATAATAAATAAAGAGAATTACGAAATTTTCGATCCAAATTAGAACGAAAAAAGGAGGGGGGCTCACAACCGCACGTCATACGATACAAAATAGTAGAGCACTAAAACTGCAACCATAATATTGCCAAAATAATGCCTATCACAAAAATTTAATTTAGCAAACTGTTAAAAAATGCATAGTCAATTATTTTCAACTTTCTAAATAAATAATTAATTATATGGATATATATAATAATGTATAAATATGTAATATATAATCTACTTAATGTAATTTTACTGCATATTTTCATTTACAATTATTTCTTTTGCTTTTCAATTTCTGAAAAACTAGTTGGGTATATTATTCCTTTTCTGCATTTTATTTCTTTCCACAATCAATTATCATTCATTACATAAATATATGTATATGCAATAGAGCTTTTTTCTTATAATTATTTGCACATTTTAATTTAATATATTTTATTAACAAATAACACACAATAAAAACATAAAAATCACACACACAAGGACTACGCCTCTGAATTTAGAAGAATAGCCGGTTAACACTTAGAATTTTTTTTATTACAAGACTTTTGAATAAATTCCACACACTAACCAATATATAAATTTAATTTTTTATTTACTTAATCACAAAATATTTTATTCACATCGATTTAATAAATTTTTGTTATATATTTAAGATCTTTGATTTGTTATTAAGTTCAGTTTTAATCTCAAAAATGTAAATAATACAAAAAAAAATGTTTCTCTTTTAACTCTGACAGCAGAAAGTACAATAAATTGCATATGAAGCGATATGTCAGCCATTTGTACTAAAAAAAAAAAAAAAATTGAAAATTAGTGTAGCCAGATTGATAAAATATGAGCAACGATTTTAGAACATAGGTCAGGGATATTTTGTATCCGATAGATGGCAGGCTTAATTTATTTAGAGGAAAAAAACCCTCTCACCAAAAAAATGTATATTTCAACTATGTAACAAAAATGTTACATTTATGTATAAATTTTGAATGTTATATGTATGTATGTATATTTCCAGCAAAATTTGTTGTTTTGGTAGGTCCAATAATTATTTATAAAACTAAATATGGTTTTTAAGAAAATTGTATATGTACATTAAAATTAAGCCACCAAAAACGTATTGACGATTGGAGCATCACGGATTCCACCTAGTGGACATTTGTTAAACTGAGCTACCTGATGATTTGACGTTCTAAATTATTGTAAACATTTCCAATTTTGAGCTGTAAAACATAATTTTTACTTACCGGATTGCTGATAATTGTAAATAATTCTAATTTTGAGCTATAAAAATAATTTTTAATTACCGCATTGCTAAATTTTCTTTCGTCGCATTTATAACAAATGTCATTTTATCAGGTACATCATTCCTCGAGAGGCGCTTTCTCTACTTTTACAATCGTCAATTGAATAACACTTGCAACAGCAAGACAAGCCCAAAACATAGTACATATAGCATAACAAATTTAGGTCATAGGCCTAGATTATGATTAAAAGTAAATTCGATTCAACTGAAGAGTAGAAGTTTTCACTTCAGTTAATTGAGTTACTCTTCATTTTATACGTGATATTAAAAAACGAACTAAAAGAGAGGCGCTCATGGTGGTTTACAGCTTGAAATGTTAAAATTCAAATATTACTTTTTTAAGGAAAATGTAAATTTAACTTGGTTAAAATTAGAAAATTAGCCAAAAAGTAATTTAAAAAAGTTAACTAATTTAGAAAGAAATTACTTTTCATTAAAATTGTTAAATATATGAGTTATTTATTCGCCTTTTACCGCGGAGTGGCTGACATTTGGCGGACCATCAAGAACTAGAGCCAAACGCCATTTGATTTTTTTTTTTAATGATGATACCTCAGAATTAAGATTGCAGTAGACTGAAAAATGGCACATGAAATTTCTAACAGTACCTACCGAGGCGTTAAAATTTCATTACTAATGGAAAAAGAAACACTCTTCTACCATTAGCAGTCAAAGTGTAGTTTAACAAAATTTTTGACTGAAATGCTGGCTCCATCAACGAAACTTGGTACAGGGTCTAGCGTTCAACAATATTATCAAACCTGTTTTAATTTAAGCATTTAAAAACCAGTTGAGCCAATTTTTCAGGGTTGTGAAGTCTGAGGAGTTCGGCTCCGTCTGCAATATAACTACAGAGTTGACATATCTAGTCGAAAATAAATATATCATAGTCCAGTCAGTGACGGTTTCTCGCTCTGAATTCTTACGGACAATACCGATTTTTGTGAAATTTGGACAGTGAGTAGAGAATAGCCCAAGGAACAAAAATTATATAGTGCCGATGTGTGTTTTTACCCTGGGGGTGGATGCCGCCCCTTCTAGAGTAGTAAAAAGTTTTTTCGATAAATCAATATTTTTCGAGTTATTCGCGATTGAAAATATTGATTTTTCATCTATAAAATGTATGTTTTAGGGCGATTTTTTCACGAATAACTCGAAAACCTTGCGTTTGATCAAAAAATCTTTCATTACCTACATAAAGCTTATAAAATAACAAATTGATTGGTTTATTTTTATTTCTTTAGATGCAATACGAACCGAGTTGTGGCTCGTTGAAAGTGACGTTAGTTCGCCGAAAACTGAATTCAAACCTTTCAACATTAAATAACGGAAAAACTTTTGAAAAAAAAACTTGTTAATGTTTTTTCAAGTACTTCAAAAGACCTTTAACATTAGCTTCAGTAAAAGTCGTTAGCATAAAAACTTACAGAGTTATGATAAAAATAAAATGTTGATCTCGCTTTTCCGGAGAAAAAATCAGCAATGAAACAAATGGCTTAACCGCAAGAATTTAAATTAAACCTAATTCATTTACAATTTATTTAGGTACTAACAATAGGTTCTAGAAGTTTGAATGGTTTAGAATGTCTAGATTTGAAAAAAAGTTTGATTCAATTTTGAAATGATTTATCAAATTTTTGAAAAAATTTCCTTTTTTCACAATAACTTAAAAATTTTTTTTCGTTTTCGATTGAATCAAAAAAAGCACTCTGAAGGGGAAAATTTTGCTTTTTTTTGTTTCTAGTGTATTAAAACGATGTTCTGAGGGTCAAATATTTTTGCTCGACCCGAGTAACCACATGTCACAAAAAAGCGACAAAAATTTCACATAAAATGGTGATTGGTGGAAAAAAATGTGACAAAAAATTGTCACAATATGGATGAAAAATGGTGGATGGGGTTGACGCCGATTGTCACGCGTAAACGAACATTTGGTAAATCAAATTTGCCGGTTTTTGGTGAAATAATTTTGAAATATTTGTTGAAAATTTAGTCACAAATTCGACAGTTTTTTTATGATAAAAGTGTCACCTAATTATCAACAATTTTGTGGATATTTGTTGGTTTATTGATGCAATTATGCGTAAAAAAGTTTTTATGTCCCTACTTAAATAATTTTGTAAAAAATACTCCATTGTATGGTTTATTTGATATTTTTATTGTTATTTATTTTAAAAAATATCTACAAAAAATGTAGAAATATCTAAATCCCTCCGTACTTTAACCCGAGCCGAGAGTCAATACAAAATTATCGATTCTAAAAAAATGAAAACTTTCCATGAGTTTTCTATATGGTAGTTTGGTTTCGTGCAGAGAAACTAGCACAAACAAAAAGTTCGGTCTACTCATCAGGTACTCAGGTAGTTACGACTTACGACCAAACACAAACTACAAAAATAAAATTCCAACTTCATACATTAAGTATGAGGCAAGAACGTAGTGACTTAGCGAATTACATATAAATTCACCAAATCAAAAATGATCAAAATCTTTTTTTTTTTTTTTTGGGGTGTAAAATGAACATATATTTTGTCACAAAATACCTGCATAAATATGTTCCAAATTGTCAACTTTTTTTTGTGACAAAAAGGAACTTACTTTTTGTGACAAATTGGCGACTAATTTTTTTTTTTTTTGGGTGGTAAAATCAACATTCATTTTGTCACAAAATACCCGCATAAATAAGTTCCAAATTGTCAACTTATTTTGTGACAAAAAGGAACTTACATTTTGTGACAAATTGGTGACTAAAATTTATTTTTTTTGGTTGGAAAAGTCAACATACATTTTGTCACAAAATACCTGCATAAATATGTTCCAAATTGTCAACTTTTTTTTGTGACAAAAAGGAACGTACTTTTTGTGACAAATTGGTGACTAAAATTTATTTTTTTTGGTTGGAAAAGTCAACATACATTTTGTCACAAAATACCTGCATAAATATGTTCCAAATTGTCAACTTTTTTTTGTGACAAAAAGGAACGTACTTTTTGTGACAAATTGGCGACTAATTTTTTTTTTTTGGGGTGGTAAAATCAACATTCATTTTGTCACAAAATATCCGCATAAATAAGTTCCAAATTGTCAACTTATTTTGTGACAAAAAGGAACTTACATTTTGTGACAAATTGATGACTAATATTTTTTTTTTTTGGGTGGTAAATTCAACGTACATTTTGTCACAAAATACCCGCATAAATATGTCCCAAATTGTCAACTTTTTTTGTGACAAAAAGGAACTTACATTTTGTGACAAATTGGTCTAAAATTTTGTGATCACCATTTTTGGTTACTCGGGGATACACTTTTCAGAAATCTCGATAGATTTACCCCTCTTTTACATTATGTTTGTAGGTTTATTCTGGTTCTATCATTTGGCTGATTGGCTGCAGTTTTCAGTTTGAAAACTTATTATAGTTATTAATTGTTTAGAAATATCATTAAATTAATCTCAACATTGCATCGAAAACGAATTTTTTAGGTTTTATATTTGCAATTTTCTAGTTTTTTATATTTTAACAAATAACCCATAAACATAAAAGAGCAATGAGATATTCTTGTTCGATTGACGCCGAAATTGAGATTGCTTAGAAAACAAATCAATCAAAAACGACATAAAGAAGATACGTACAAAATGCGAAAGTACGAAAATTAAGGTTTTTTTGCAGAAAATTTTGTTATTTGTTTATTTCTCTAGAATGAAAATTAATCGAGATATCACTGTTTTAAGTTCGCATTTGAGTGCGCAGACAACCTTCCTCCCAACACTTTAAACTCAGAAATCTCAAAATCGCAAGGATTAAGAAAGTTCAAATTTACAGAAAGCCCTTGAAATGCCTTATCAAATGGTTTTTAGAACATTTAGATATCTTTAAAATTAAGGAAGTTATCGTTAAAAAACCAATCGCGTTTTCGGTGAAATTTTCGGATTGCTCTCAAACATGCATTTTTTAGATGAAAAATCAACATTTTCAATCGCGAATCGCGATTTATCGAAACAACTTCTTACGATATTTTTTGCTTAGAATTCATACCTCTATCGATTTCTGTGGTTATTTTGAGTGTACTAATTTCCACTCCGTAGAAGGGGTCGCATCCACCCCCAGGGTAAAATCACACATCGGCACTATATAATTTATGTTCCTTGGGATATTCTCTACTTTTTGGAAATTTTTGGAAAATTTTCCAACTGTCCAAATTTCACGAAAATCGGTATTGTCCGTACGAATTCAGGTAATGACCTATTTTTACCGTCAATGACTGGACTATAAACTTCATTAGAATCATTTGAAAATAATTTCATTGTCAAACGCAAAATGGCATTTATTGCAATAATACATTATATCTAGTAAACTAAAAACTGAAAATACAAGTGGGACAAAACCTTTTTTGAATCCAGTTGGAACAAATTTTTACCAATCGATTGTGCAAAATCTCGGCGTTTATTCCAAAATAAAACTCAGTCTTTTCTCCTTTTGAAGTTTGTGTTTTCTTATGAATAATTATGTTGACATGTTGATCAGTTGACGCATACGACCAGAGAGAAATAATTTCATCCTTTGTTTTGATGCGTTGCCGCTTGCAAGTAATGTTTGTTTTTGTTTATGGTAGTAAAGCAACAATTCGGCGATAGGGAAAGTAGTAATTAGCACATCCAGCATTCCGACCAACTTAAAGGATTCAAAATTCTTTAATTTCGGATAAAGTTTTCGGCGATAGATAAGACAAAGTTTTCGAATGATGGCATTTTACGGTGGCGGTTCGAACCAATTTGTTAGAGCTGGGATGCGTTTCGATGATCCTACTCTTCATCCATTTTGACGGCGGAAACCCTTCTTCTTTTATTAGTACTAGCCGTCCCACAGCCAAATTGTCTTTAGTTTTGAGCCATTCTAGGCGCTTTTGGATAAAAGTACTCCGTGAACCAAATCCTCCAAAAATGTTGATACATTCGTTGAGTGTGCTGGTAGCCGAATGAGGTAAATGAATTTTATATCGAGTAGTGAGGGTTCTTGTGTCGGACCGTTTCACATATGGGGCCCGTTTTACTTGTCTAAAAATTAGGCCTGACTCGATTTGGCAGAGTAAATTAGCCAATTCTTCGAAGACGTCACCTATGATCCGTCGAAGATGATGTTTCACAAATTTCACCCCTGTCTCCTATAAACCACTGAAATGAGGTGAACGAAGCAGGAGGATTAACGCCCCAATCTACAGTCACGTCATTTCAAGTGACGTGACTAAAGTCGTCTCACGTCACTTGAAAATTGATATTTTTGAAGGCGAACCAAGTGACACGACTGCGACTTGAAATATATTAGGCAAATTAGAAATAAAATCGTTTTATAACATATTTTAAACAATATGTATATTTAAAATAGTGACCAAAATTATTCAAAAAACATTTTCGTTTTTTCATTTTGTGATACTCGTCTGTTACTTGCAAAAATCGTAACATCTGTCGAATAAAGAGACTTTAGTCGTAATAAACGAATGAAAAAAATTGATGTGACGTGACTATAGTCATGAATATAACGTGACACGACTATGATAATTGGGGTGTAAGATTCATGTGGCTCCTTCTTGAGCAAACGTTGAAGCTATTTCAGAATCGATTGACTTCATGCTTTGTTGATGTAAAAATGCCAAATGAAGTTCGTACAATCGCTGTACAAGTTTTGGATCTTCCCTCGACGAGCAGTGAAACGTTTGAAGGAAATAAAGAAGGCAATTTTTATTTTTTTTACACTTCATTAACATTTATTATTCAATTTTTGTAAATTTTATAAAAGTGTTTGTATATAAGGATGAATAATTGGTTAGATTGCCACTTGCAAATGATGTCGATCGGTATTCCAAAGCAGATCTTTCACCTAATTATTTCGTCTATTATTACTAAAAAATAGTTTCGATTCTACAAAAACTATAACATTCTTCGAAAATTTTGTTAAAATTGGTTTAATTTTATTTAAAAAACTTCAATTTTATAATTTGACGGATGGCAAAATACAAAACTGGATTTTTTTAAATGCAATTATGTAAAACAATTTTAATGAAATTTTCGAAGAATGTTATAGTTTTTGTAGAGAAGGAACTATTTTTAAATAATGTTTATACTGCAGGTGAATCAATTCAATCAAAAATTGGATTTTATGGACGGTTTATAATGCGGGTCGACATCGCGTGTAGCAATCCTGTTAGACTTAAATCTAAGTTAATAATGATTAATTCATAATAAAAATAACAATAATAAAAATGTTAATTCAAAGATTAAAATATTTATACCAGACACCCTACATACACGCGAAATAATAATATGAAATAAATAACAAATAACACAAAATAATAATAAAAAAATTAATTTAATTTTTTTTCAAAATCAAAAAGTTCTTCCAAAGTGGGTGATGTATTGAATAATGCATAAAGCTCCTTTTTCTCGCCAGCTTTCAAACTCTTCGTCATGAATAACCTCATGGCGACCTCATAAATTGTCTCAGGTTCAAAGACAGCCTCTAGATCTTCATCTGAAACTGCCACTTTCTCCATTGCTTTTAAAACTGAATCACAGCTTATTTTTGACGCATATTCAATCAATTTTTTAGAATGCATTTCCCTGATAACAAGACTAACATGATCAGTTTCGGCATAGAAATGACTGTAAAAGATGTATTCATTAATAAATGTGCAAAGACTAGCTTGCATGCCAGGATGTTGATTTTTATGTGAAAAATGAATTTGATACAAAATGTTTATCATCAATGCTTTGGCCATATCACCTCTGCTTCTTTTTGTCGGTAATGATAAAACAGGAACATGAGTGGGATATAAAAGTTTTGAATTTGGAATCCCAATGTCATTTTCAGTCACTTGAAATTGCATATTTTTATCTGTCATTATTTTATTGGAACTGAAAATTGAAACAGTTGGAAATACTAATTCCAATCTTGGCAAAGTGATTTTAAGACGATCTCCATCTGCTCTTGATGATACCTTCCACTCCTTCATAATCAATAAGGCTTTTTTTAATTTCTCTGACTTTTTAGAATTTTTGGCCATCAATTTAGAAATGTCGGGACCATTCGTATGATAAATTTCAAACATAATTCTTAATTCTGCAATCAATGTCTTGTAGTTTAAACCCCTTTCATGGATCAAATTTTTAATTACTACAATGAAATCATCTACGTCGAAGTTTATACAAGGAACGTTTAAACAAGACATAAGAAGATCTTGCATATATAAACTTGACATAAAAGCGCAATATTCCCAAAATATGTCCGTAATTATATCTTCAAAATCAGCCATTGTATCTTAATTTATTTTTGGTTTTTTCTTTGAACCTCCTGATGAGTTGGTTTGTTTTAAATTGTTTATTTTTATCTCTTAGTGATATAATAGTTGATCTTCTTGGTGTTGTGGGGATTTCCTTTGCTTGTATCACCTCTGTAAATATTTACATAAAATATTGAATAAATATTAGTGTCTTTCCAATCGACCTCCGCAAGTACTTAAAAGCACTTATGGTTCACATCATTGCTAGATTATTTATAGTAAATCTAGCAAAATCATGAACCATAAGTGCTAAAACTTTTCATTTTAGCCAAAAAAAAACTGGTAATTTTAATAAATAAAGCGAAATTCGTCAAAAATTACACTGTCGATTTTATACCGAAAAATAAATTATAGCATATTCGCCATTTTTGTTTTATTTTTTTAAAATTTTTGTTTAAAAATTGAATTTAACGTTTGGAAAGTTTTCATTTAGCCAAAAAAGTCGTAATTTTGATAAATAAAGTAGAATCATCGCCCTATTCGTCAAAAATATTACATCGTCGATTTTATACCGCCAAAAAATTATAGCATGCCCGACATTTTTGTTTTATACTTTTCTCTTTTTATCGCATGAACATTTTTGCTATTGCGTGTAGCTCTAAGTCTCCAACAAAAATAGTTAGAAAAACATTGTTGGAACGTGTAAATCACGCATAAATCTACGAAAAAATCAAGATTTCTGAAAAATGTTCTCGAGCAAAAATATTTGACCCTCAGAACATTGTTTTAATGCACTAGAAGCAAAATTTTCCCCTTTAGAGTGCTTTTTTTGATTCAATCGAAAACGACATAAATGTATACGCACAGAGGTGCTGCGTACGAGGCGGAACGAAAAAAATATTACAATACACAAATGACTGAGATATCAAATAAAAACCCGTCCGACGCCATTTTTAATATTTGAGTTTATAGAAATGTTAATCGTAGGAGAGGCCGGGTTAATAAAATATTTCGTGTTCAAACTATTGAGTTACAGAATAGCTAAATTCTAGCGGAATGAAATTTGGAGTCAAAATTCTAGCACGCTGGAAATTTCCAACCGCGATGAAACTTCCAACGGAATGAGATAAGAGATAGAGAATAACAAACACGTTTTTTTCCCCTATGGAATCGACAACAAAATAAACCCGACTTTTATTATTTGTAGGTAGGCTGGTATCTGGGGTGGGATGTTGTACTCTATTTCGCTTTTTGATTATGCTTTTTCTATTGCGATCTCTTTTTGTTGCGTACTTTTCTTTTCCTTCAAATCGATAAAGTATCACTAAAGAAAAATTTGAGTGATAAATAATCATGAGTATAAGTAGAAATAGAATGTTGTTTGAATCGAGCAAACTGAGATAGCAAGAAAAATAACTTAATTGAAAAACGAAATAGAGCGAAATTTTATTCTTGAAATATGAGACATAAAATCTATCGAATTCGATTGAAAGTGATGTTACAACATCCCACGCCTGGTTGCGATTATGTAAGCATTACGAGTTTCGAGTTTCTCGAAATTGCGACAAAACGATTAAAAACAATCTTTTTAATCATTACTTACGAGTTGAGTTGTCTGTCGTTCTCGAACATCGTATTTAAATCGTTGTACGAGTAGAACAAGACGCAATTACGAGAACTCGGTAAAGTTTTATATAATCGTGTTGTGTCGCAATTTCGAGAAATTCGTAATGCTTACAAAATCAGACGCCTTAATTCGAGCCTGATAATGTTACGGTATTTGGATTGCTTATTACTTCCCACATTTATTCACTTGTACTATTTATTGTGCTTATTTATAACTATACATACTATGAACTACAGTATTTTTATCACTACTAAAACTTACCAAATAATTAATTCAATTTTATTTCACTTTACTTATGTATAAACGTTATTCTCACTATAAATTAGTAAAATTTTTATTTACTAGCTATGTTGTTAACACTATGAGTACCCAATCTAAAATGAAATGTGATTTGCTTTTGCAGTTCGCACCAAAAAATAAATACGTCGTCATACATCAATTTTCCCTATAAACAAAAAAAAGCGAATCATAAAAAACGATACCTTACAAAGACGTTAAAATACAATAGACTTGAAATAAGCAAACGTCAAGTATAGAAAATTCTGTGCGAAAAAGAGAAAGACTAAAATATAGGGTTGTTTAAAATAAAACAGTTTAACCTTAATGCGTCCCTTAAAAAATTCCTTTGGGCAAAAATTACAATAAATTCAACAGTAAAATTTACTATGCTAAGCTAATACAAAATTCATTTTTGAAATAATAGGTTTATCGGTTCTAGCCAAATTATTTTTTTTACGGAGGGAGAAATTATCAAGAATTTTGCAAGTACAGTTTAATATTACCTAATATGTATTTCCCTTTTTTACCTAATAAATGCGTTAAAAAGTTTACCCAATGTACCAATATAAGTCAAGTTTTTAATTTATACCCAATCAAAACGGATTAGTCTAATTGGAATCGGGATTTTTGTGAGAATGGGAAATGACTGGTCGATAAATATCTCGTAGTATTTCTCTCATTACCATTTGTCATGAAACCGGAATCTGGGCGCAATTATATAAGCATTACGAGTTTCGAGAAATTGCGACAAACGCAATTATGCGTCAGACATTAACGGGTTTTGTAATTGCGACTGTTGTTGTTTTACTCGTACAACTTTTTAAGTACGACAAATAACTCGTAATAAGTTCTTTAAGAAAATTAGTGAACTTATTTCGAGTACTCGAAACTCGTAATACGAGAGATACATAATCGCGCCCCTGACAAGGGAAATTAGTAATTGACACATCCAATATTCCTGCCAGCTTAAAGGATTTAAAATTATTTAATTTCGGATAACGTTTTCGTCGAAAGGTAAAAGGCAGTTTCATCAGCGGCCGTTTCAAAGTCGAAAGTTGGCATTTTACTGTGACGATTCGCCCCAAACCATCAGCTGCCCATCACATTTTGACGTCGGACACCCCTCTTCTTTTATTAATACTAGCCGACCCACAAAAGTCTAGTTTTGTGCCATTTTAGGTGCTTTTAGAGCTTTTAGAGACGAGATAAGCACTCTGTGAATCAAATTCTCCAGAAATGTTGATATATTCGCTGTTGGTAGTGATGGTCTGGTGTTGTATCATTTCACATGTAGACGTTTTACTGGTCGAGAGTTTAGTCAAAACTCGATTTGGCAGAGTAGCCAATTCTTCGAAGGTAAAACGTCACCTATCGTCACCATATGACGAAGACGATGTTTCACAAATTTCGCCCCAGCTTCCCATATCCCAAGTATCACTACTTCAATTAAATGATTCATTTTTATGGAACTGAGTACAAGTTTGAGTTCCATTATATTATAAGATTTCCTATGAAAAGTGAAACAAAAATACTAAACCGATGGAACTTGATATATGGGGGTTACGTAAGTTCCATCGATAATTTTGATAAATGGAAAAAAACTTGGAACTTATGAATGAGTTCAATTTTTGTTATACTTGGGATACCACCGAAATGAAGCTTCATGTATTTCCATATTCATCCAATTTTGCAGGCTACATGAATTAAAAAAGGCTGAATTAAAAAATGAGATTTTTCTGAATTTAAATAAGTGATTTTAATTCATTTTAAAAATGAATTAAAATCAATACTAAAAATGAAATAAAATAAGTTTCTCAAAATGAATTAAAAAAGGCATTTCTTATTTCACTTTTATAATGTTTTAATATGGGCCCATAAAATGAAATAATATAAGCCTTTTTTTAATTCATTTTGGAAATGAATTAAGATGTAAATTATAAAATGAAACAAAAAGTGAAAATGTACTAATATCCATTATATTTATGTTATTATCATTATGTATGCGTGTTTTTTTCGGATAAAATGTCTAACGGAGTTGAATATGGTTTATTCTCTGATGATAATAAAAAGAAGGAAAATGGGAATAACAGTCATATAATATTATAAACGCGAATAACCAAGTATCAGGAAATAAAGTAAATAAATTCTGTACTGAAAAGCAGAAGTCGCTTATGTGCATTTTAGTAGTTTTGAGAAAATGAAGGTTAAAGTTTTAAAATCAAATGTAAATACATTGAGAGTATTAAACGTATTACCTCATAATTTTTTTATTTTTTACCCGATTTTCACCAAAATTTGATACAATCTAAATAGTAGACAAATTTAATTATTTATGTGAAATTCAGAGAAACCGCTTAAAGTCACTTAAGCGACTTTTGCTTTTAAGTACAGGTTTACGTTTCATTATTCCTTAATGAAAATAAGCACTGATCATGAGCGATTTTCGTTTTTAAAATATGTAAAAATTAAACAAAAAAGTTAACAAATCAGGCCTTCAACCTTCATTAATGAAAACAAGCACTGATCATGAGCGACTCCAATTCGTTTCCAAAATATGTAAAAAATTAAGCAAAAAATTAAAAATTAATTAACTTTTAATTAGTTAACAAATTAATTAATTTTTTACATATTTCAAAACCGAATTAAAATCACTCATGATCAGTGTTTACTTTCATTAATGAAAACATAAAAACCTAATTAAGTTAACTTTTTTATTTAAATTTTTTTAAACGCATTTTTAATTCATTTTATAAAATGAATTAAAAAAAGCCCTTTTCTAATTCAGAAAAATATCTTTTCTCAGACAGCCGTTTTAATTCGTGTAGACAGAATCTTCTATGATTTCGAATATTTCACAAAAAACAATAGAAAAAAGAAATCCAATGAAACGTAAATATAAAACAATTTTTTACTAGAGACGCATTTAAATTATGTTAGTATTAATTTTGTAACAAGGTGAATTTAGTACATTTTCTTCCAAACACGCATTTCTGATTTTTGTTAAAAAAATAAATTACGATTTATGTTTAAAAAATGAAATAATATATGCCTTTTTTAATTCATTTTGAAAATGAATTAAGATATGTGTTTATAAAATGAAATAACAAAAGCCTTTCTTAATTCATTTTACGTTTTTCTCGTTTTTACGTTTTTCGTCAAATTCGCCTTTTTTAATTCTGAAAATTTGTTAAAAAAAATGAATTAAAAAAGGCCCAGATGTTTCATACAAAAATCAACATTTTTAATTCATTTTTAAAGACCTTTTTTAATTCAGCCTTTTTTAATTCGGTACCCCAATTTTGCAGCTATTTCAGAATCGACTGACTTCATGCTTTGTTGATATAGAAATGCAACTGAGTTAACTTCATGTAGTCCTTTTCTTCAAGAGATCGGAAAACAGTGAATCATTTCACCTTTTTACTACCTCATTGGTGTATTTCTACAATGGTGAATTAAATGTTTGTTTAAAACGTTTAGCCAGTTTTGCAGCACTTCTCTCGGCTACGCTTTTTAGCCTTATAATGAAATAGAGAATTTTATATTTAAAAATCATTTTGCGCAAATTAATGGTTACAAACTTACAACCACAAACCATTTGAATCGCAATAATACTTTGTGTTTTTTAGAAAAAATTTTTATTTATTTTTATTATCATTTACATAGTTTTATTTCATTAGCATTCAATATTCAATTTTTGTAAATTTCATTAAAAGTGTTTGTATGAATAGTTGGTTAGAATGGATAAGTGATGAGAAGTTTAAAAAAAAAAATAATATCCTTCAAAAGCATTGCCACTTGCAAATGATGTCAACCGCTATTCCAAACCATCAAATCAAATTTTTCACCCAATTGTTTCGTCTATTATTACTTAAAAATAGTTCGACTCTACCAAACTAACTTTCTTCAAAAATTATTTAAAAAACTCCAATTTTATAATTTGGCGGAGGACAAAATACGAAAAAGGATTTTTTTAAATGCAATTATGTAAAACAATAGAGGCCAACTATTTTTAAATTATTTTGATACTGCATGTGAAGCAATTCAATCAAAAATTGGATGTTATGGACGGTTTATAATGCGGGTCGACATCATATGAGTGCAGCAATTCTGTTAGACTTAATTCTAAGTAGGTAATGATTAATTCATAATAAAAATGTTAATTCAAAGATTAAAATATTTATACCTACACCCGAAATAATAATAGTAATATGAAATAACAAATAACACAAAACAATAATAAAAAAATTAATTTAATTTTTTTTCAAAATCAAAAAGTTCTTCCAAAGTTGGTGATGTATTATTGAATAATGCATAAAGCTCCTCTTTTTTGTCAGCTTTCAATCTTTTCGTCATGAATAACTTCATGGCAACCTCATAAACTGTCTTAGGTTCAAAGGTAACTTCTAGATTTTTATCTGCAACTGCCACTTTCTCCATTGCTTTTAAAACTGAATCACAGCTTATTTTTGACGCATATTCAATAAATTTTTTAGAGTATATTTCCCTGATAACAAGACTAACATGATTAGTGTTTTCATATAAATGATTGTAAAAGATGTAATCATTAATAAATGTGCAAAGATCATCATGGCTTGCAGGATATTGAATTTTATGATTTTTATGTGCTAAATGAATTTGATACAAAACGTTTATCATCAATGCTTTGGCCAAATCACCTCTGCTTCTTTGTGTCGGTAATGATAAAACAGGAACATGATGGGGATACAAAAGTTTTGAATTTGGAATTCCAATGTCACGTTCAGTCACTTGAAATTGCATATTTTTACCTGTCATTACTTTATTGGAACTAAAAAATGAAACAGTTGGAAATACTAATTCCAATCTTCCCAAAGTGATTTTAAAACGATCTCCATCTGCTCTTGATGATACCTTCCACTCCTTCATAATCAATAAGGCTTTTTTTAATTTCTCTGACTTTTTAGTATTTTTGACCATTAATTTAGAAATGTCGGGACCATTCGTATGATAAACTTCAAACATAATATTTAAGTCTGCAATCAATCTCTGATAGTTTAAATTTTTTTCTTGGATCAAATTTTTAATTACTACAATGAAATCTTCTACGTCGAAGTTTACAAGCGGCAAGTTTTTTGAACAAGATTGAATATAATTGGACACTTGAAAATTTGACATTAAAGCGAGATATTCCAAATATGTTGGAATGTTCCCAAGTGTAGATTGAAAAAAAGTAGACATAAAAGTGAGATATTCCAAATAATCTTGCAAATCAGCCATTGTATCTTAATTTATGTTTTGCTTTTTAAACGATGTTTATTTACAAATTTAAATTTAGTTTTAATTTATCTTTTATTTGTTTTTTTTATCCTTTTATCGTGCTTTTTTCCAATATTTATTTACAGAGACGTCTCAAGGAGAGGGTTGAATCTCCTGATGGATAATTTGGTTTGTTTTAAATTATTTGTTTTTTTACCTCTTAGAGATAATAGCCGATCTTCTAGGTGTTGTGGGGATTTCCTTTGCTTGTATCACACCTCTGTAAATAATTTAAATTAATTGAGTCTAAAATAATTAATATTTAAAATTCAATGATGTTTATAAAACAATTTACTTAATTCTAAAAATAGCCCAGCAACTTTTTTGTCTTTGCTGTGTTCCATTGGCCTGAGTAACTACTCATAAGTACTTGTATCTACTCGCAACTACTCATGCTCAAACGACGGTGTAGTTGAGAAGTAGTTACGCACAAAATTAACGGCAGGGGGATTTTAGTTTAAAACATTCTAATAGATGGCTCTATACCAATTTTGTTTGTGTGGAATGTCATTTTTTTAACCCTAATCCAACCAAGGTGGTGTGCGCCTTTTAGCTCATTTGATAAATGCATCGATTTTCAAAATAATGTTAATTTAGTTATAAACTTGTATTTTATTTTGAAACATTTCCATACATTCCATACAACGTACTTGGCATTCTTTGCAAAAATTTAGTAAGTTATTTGATTAGAATTTGAATTTACTGACATAACAAAAATATGCTGGTTGGATTAGGGTTTAAAAAAAATTGTGTGTTTGATACGACACGGAAATTTTTAAATCGCAAAAATATTTTAATTGTTGTTTATGTTTTATTACTTATTATTATTAATGGAACGATGTATTTTTTGTTAAAATTTACCAGTTTTATTTAAATTGAGGTTATGTTTTACTACTGTCACGAAAATTCGCATTCCATTGGACATCTACTCACAAGTACTTGGCAGTAGCAAATTGTTTCCAATGGAACACTACAAATATGAAATTACACTGCTTAAAAAGAGGCAAATTTCTTAGGCAACATGTCTTACGGTTGTCTTCGGTATGTTACTAGAGACACAGACGTTATGTAATTTAAAACGCTCCTATCGGTGGGAAATAGAAGGAATGGTAACAAGTCTTTTGGTTGGCTTGAAAATATCTTCAAAAACCGCGACACCAATACATAAAAAGCATATATTTCGCCATTTTTTGTAGTTTATTATTATTTTTGTGCTAATAGTAATGTAAAGGTACTTTACATGTAAATACGACCACCAAACATATTACAAAAGACAACATCCAGGCATGTTACTAATAACGACCACAAGACATTTCTTTGAAGACTCTTCGTCCCAAATACATGGAGTTGTCTTTTGACTGTCTTGGGTTTGTTACCATATCACGTCTTGAGTTTGTCTTGCACGTGTTACTTAAGACACGTTTGCTGGAATGTATTTGGGACGAAGAGTTTTCAAAGAAATATCTTGTGGTCGTTATTGTTTACATGTATGTATACAAGAAGTCTTGGGTAACATATTTCAAGGTCTTCATAGGCAACATGGCTGGTGGTCGTATTAAGTAACATGTCTTGTATTTCATCATTGATAACATGTTTTGGGTTTGTCTTTAGCAACATGTATGACGACTATCTTAGTTAACATGTCTGAAGGTCGTCTTATGTAACATGTATGGAGCTCGTCTTTGGGAATTTATCTTCATTTATTGAAACGTCATCTAAATAAATTTGATATTAGAAAACTGTGAGTATTATTTATAAGCAATCTTATTGATATTAAATAAATTGAATTTGTTTAACCATTAATTTGATTGTTTTATTAATCAAATAAAAACTGTGCACCATACGGAAACGCGTTAACCGCACGAACTAATATTTGGAAAAAATAGACCCATAGCAAGAATCAAAATTATTTAAAGTTAAAAAATTAAAGGAATGTGCGTGATGATCAGACTTTCAAAAGCAGACGTTCAAAAGCCGTGGAATCGATCAAATCAACAGTTTGAAAATATTTACAGAGGCATTTAGTAAAGATCCAGGTGAAGCATCTGGAGGAATTTGAACAGGTGTACTGTGATTCTGACATAAAAAGCTATACTACCACAATGAATGAACTGTTTTATTAATATTAGGTAGTAGGCAATAGTATTAGAATTTCGTTAGATTGGCAGCATGTTAACTAATAGACCAATTTGTGACATGTCATAATAACCTTCTTGTACGATATTTATCGTTTAATTTTACTAAATCTATGACAGATATATGACATGTCTTAAATCAATAATCTCTCTGGAAAGGGTCGTATAAGAATCATACGCTCATTCGACTTGATTTCTCCTTTCTATGGACGTAATAAAAGACATCAAAAAACAAATCAAAATTATTATTTTGCCATAGGTTTCGTGCTGTTTCTATGTACCTACTGTTAAATTTTAATTAATTAAAAAATATTTTCAAATCCTGTGGCCCTATTCTGGTAATTCCCGGGGAATAAAATTTTTAAATTTTGTAGCAGTTTTATCCCTTTTCCCCAAAGTGTATTCTGGTGTTTGGGGAAAAATTTTATTGGGAAAAAACTATTCCCAATTACAGCAGTTTTGACGTTTATTATTCTATACCTATTTTATGAAAGAATTGATGGGGAATAGATTTTTTAACGAAAATCTTTGCCTATCATCAACATAATGAAGATTGAAGGATTATTCGGGGATCTTTATTCATTTTAATATAATTCTAAGGCGATAACGTATAACTAAATTTATTTCCCCTGTTTATTTATTCCCCAATTGCCAGAATGCACTTTTGGAAATGGGGAATAAAAAGTTGAAAAAATTTATCTGGGGAATAACTGCTGTAAAACAAAATATTCCCTATTCCCCGGGAATTACCAGAAAAGATCCATTGGTTCGTATTTTTTAAGTATTATATTCATAATTTATTTAAAATTATTTTTCCGATGGTTTAAATTTATTGTATTATTTTTAGTGATTTAACTAACACATCTTTCGAAAAGCTGAAGTGCTCAAAAACCCAATTTCAATACATATTGCCCATATGATTCTTCAAAATAAAACACCAGTCGAGATAAGACGCATTTTCATTTTGTGTGCTATAAATTTGTTTGAATTTTTATATTTTTAAGTTTGTGCATTTATTAAAATAACATAAATAGTGATAATATTAAGTGTGAAAAATATAAAGTGGAGAGTGAGGATAAAAACAGTAAAAAATTAAGTGAATTTACGGGTTTTTCAGAAGATGAAATTTTAACCTCAAAAAACAATGATAATGTGTTAAATAAATTAACGCGTAATAAAGGAAAACTTAATGATTTAATAATAATAAAAAATATTATGAAAGAAAATAAAAAGCAAAATAAATTTAAAAATATAATACAAAAACCAAATATATCAATTAATAAATTAAATAAAAAAGATAAATCAATCAAAATGTTCGAGAACAATGTGGAAATGGATACTACCGTAGCAAATGTTAACACTGTAAACAACACAATTAAAAACAAAGAAATTAAAAGTTATAATATTAGTAATACGGCAGATAGATTCAGGATCGAGGAACGTGAAAATACATATTCTACTAAAGATAAAGGACCTTTTTCGGTGATTCTAATAAAAGAAAATTCTAACATTTTTAATATTTCAAAAACTCTTAAACAATTAAATTTTGGAAATTATGAAAACATCATCCAGACTATGAAAAAAACCAGATATATAATAATATTTAAAACTATATCTGATGCTAATAAACTAATAAAATGTGATTTATTGAAAAAACAAGGGTACAATATTTTTCTACCAATTAACTTCAATCATACTTCGGGAATCATAAGAGGCATTCCACAAGAAACAGAAATGCAGGAAATTATGAATAATTATAACAGCGAAGTTACAATTACTGAAGCAGAAAGATTACTTCGATTTGACATTTAAAGCAAAACTTTAATAAAGACTGAGACTGTGAAAATTACTTTTAGAGCTAATTATAAACCTGATTCTATTAAAATATATGGAGTAAATTACAGAGTAAGCTATTTTATACCACAACCTTTATTTTGTAAGAATTGCTTAAATTACGGGCATCTTAAAAAATATTGTTTAAGTAAGGAAACAAGATGTGGTAATTGCGCAAACATTCATCCAATTATAAAAGATCAGAAATGTACTTTAAGTGAATCATGCCATAATTGCAAAGAAAATCATAGAACAAATTCGAAAAATTGTCCAAAAAAAAAGAAAGAAATGGAAATTCAAAGAATTAGGACTACGATGAGGAAATCATACAAAAAAGCGAAAGAAAGGCCCCTATGTGATATGTAGTGAAAATTGGGCCCCTCGTTTTTGTACTTTCGCATGAAGATAGAGCCTTGAAATTGAAATATATGTTTAATCACATCTTTCGAAACCTGTCTGCAAAATATGAGCGGCAGCCTTTTCTTCGTTTTCCAGAAACTGAATTTTTACTAGACCAATTTTTACATGTGTAAGCATAGGAAAGCATAGAACAATGGCATTTTACATATGTTCGCATTGAGATACAATTTTGATTTTTCACATATATGTTATATATGAATCGTAGAACAACATACTAAAAATTCTCTAGCAGCCCCTTCTTTGTTCGCATACAATTGGACTAAAAAAATTATTTTTATGCAAGAGATGTCAGATACACATTACACATTACTCTCAATCTCAATCAGTACAATTTGGTTCATAACTTTTATGTTTATATAACAATCACATATATAACAGACTATACAACTCATTGGAAAATAGACCAATCAGATAGTTCAATTTAACACAACTAGTGGTGTTTCGGCCACAAACAAGTAAATCATATTATGTTATAATCATATCATCCATGAATATAAACAAACAATTAATATTTTTGACATTTCGCAAAAATGAGTTTATTTGGTGCAGTTTTTATTTGGTTGTGTAATATATTTGGTTGATTCGTTGTATAGTCTTAACGTATACAACTCTAGCTTCGAAAATCATCTGAATATACAGTTGCGGGCTCGATGTGTTACCTAGGAAACACATCTCGTCCTCTTAACTGTATATTAGATTATTTTCGAACCTCTTGTTGTATAACTACTGTTGTATAAATCGTATTTCAAGTCTTGTTTTGAGTAATATAACTTGTGTGTAACATAATCTTTAATACTTTTACAATTCGTTAACTTGTGTGTTCATCATCATTAGAACTGTTTGACTTAACACTAATGGGTCCAGAAGGTAAAATGTACTTTTTATATTTATTTTGCATGTAATCTCATAAAATTGTTTATTGTAGTTGAACGATCTCATATTCTCTGTCGCATATGTAAGTCACGCATATTGAAATGGCGAGGAGTTTGCACTTTAGGAGCACCTTCTTTATGGATAAATGTTACTACATACTCAAAAAGCGTAGGAAAGTCATATAATCCAAATAGTTATGCCTGTTTGAAGTGTCATTCAAGATTAAAGTTCAAAAGATATCACTTACTGCCTGGTAATACAGCTGAGGGTAATACTGTGGACAATAATTTGCATAATTATGAAATGGATATAACTCCTGATAGTTCTTGTTGCACTACATCTTCAGAGATTGATTTCCAGGCTTCAACCATGAATAGTACAACTTCATTTTCGACATTAGAAAACACAAGTACTGAATCTCAATCTGAATTTACATCTGAATTTCTCAGTAGTCAAGCTTCTGTAACGTCAAGCAAAGTTTCTTCTGTTCCAAGAAATGGAATTATAGTCAATCTTCCTAGCTGCTCTGGTACACAGAGAATCGATATGTGGAAAAGAAAGAAAATTGTTATTCCAATGAGCAATAGATGCTGTCGCTCACATTTTGACAAAAATGGCTTGTTTAATAAGAAGACTTTAGAATCATTAGTTGCAACTAAAGAAACAATAGTATTGTCCGCTGAACATATTACAGCCACATTAGGTGGCGAGTCAGTAACCATCAGGGCCGTAAAGGGCTGTCCCCAAGGAGGTGTACTATCTCCTCTTTTATGGTCATTGGTTAATGATAGACTGCTGATCCTCCTGAATAGCCATGGGTTTGATGTCCAGGGCTATGCGGATGACGTGGCTATCGTGATTAGAGGCAGGTTTGATGAGATCATCTCTGATCTCATGCAAAATGCACTCAACTTGATATGGCAGTGGTGTGACAAGGAAGGACTTAGTGTCAATCCAAATAAAACTGTCATTGTCCCTTTTACGAGGAGGAGAAAGCTCTCGCTTGTAGCTCCCTCGTTAAACGGTACTATTGTTGCCTTTTCCAAAGAGGTTAAATATATAGGGGTTATCCTGGATCATAAACTGAACTGGGAACAACATATACAAAAAATTCAAAATAGAGCCACAAAGGCTTTTTGGGCCTGTCAGAGACTCTATGGACGTATTTGGGGACTACAACCAAAAATGATCTACTGGTCATTTCTAACAATTATTAGGCCTATGATCACTTACGCATCGCTAGTGTGGTGGCCTAAAACTCAACAAAGGACAGCGCAAACTTTATTGAATAAGGTTCAGCGTATGTCCTGCATTGGGGTTACGGGCTCAATGAAAACATGTCCGACCGCAGCAATGGAGACACTCCTAGGACTAACTCCATTGCATCTGTATGTAAAAAAGGATACTGCTACTATGGCCCTTAAGATGCAGGCGGAGGGTAACATCAAACCAGGCAATATGGTGGGCCATCTGGAGATCCTTAAGGAGTTTCAGACAGACCCCACTATAGGAATGCCTTCCGACTGTATGCCAGCCAAACTGGATTTCCACAAACCATTTTGTGTTAGATTACCTAACCGGGAGGAGTGAAGTACAGGGGGACCATCCTTTGAGCGAGGGTCATTGGTGTGGTTTACAGATGGATCAAAAACGGAACATGGGGCGGGGGTAGGAATACATGGGAGTGGAGTATCACTCTCGAAGTCCTTGGGTACCAATGCAACCGTCTTTCAAGCAGGAGTGCATGCTATAGAACTTTGTGCTAGGATAGGCATTTCTAAAGGCCTAAACGACGCAAAGGTTTATATAGTATCAGACAGCCAATCGGCCTTAAAGGCTCTTAGGTCTTTTACCATTGAGTCAAGGCTGGTATGGGATTGTCTGAAGGTTATTAAATTGCTGGCAAGCTCAAATAAGGTAACACTTGTTTGGGTGCCAGGCCACACTGGAATTGTGGGAAACGAGGCAGCTGATGTCCTCGCCCGCGAGGGATCTGCCTTTCCATTAATTGGACCAGAGCCCTTCTGCGGCGTCCCTAAGGGGCACCATAGGGCAGCAGTTAAACGCTGGGAGGATGTGCAAAAGTTCTCTTACTGGCGCGGAATTCCAGGTTTGCGACAGGCGAAGGAATTTATTTCACCTTCGTCGGCCAGGGCCAAGGAATGTCTCGTACTTAGGAAACCTGAGTTGAGGCTGCTTACCGGCTTCCTCACAGGTCACATCCCCTTAAGGTATCACCTCAAGAAAATGGGCCTAAGTTCGACGGATAGATGTCGCTTCTGTGACATGGAAGCGGAATCAGCGGAACATGTTCTGTGCCATTGCCCAGCCATTTTCTGCAAAAGGTTACAACACCTAGGAGGGAGAGTAATGAGCCCGGATGGTATGCACCATATACCGGCCGGCAGTATTGTCAGGTTCATTAAGAGCCTGAATATTGACTGGACGGCTCATTAAGTAGGGTCCATGCACAAAAGATCTTTTAGGTCGCAGTGCGGGGTGGCTTGAACGCCCACATGGCCCTCAACTAATAATAATAATAATTGTCCGCTGAAGATATTGAAGAATTTTTCAATGCCGTTTACTTTAGTAAGGCCAACTCATACTCTAAAATCGATTTCGACAACGGCTCTCCAATAACTCCATATAATTATCAGAAATTCACTGGGATTTCACAAAAAAATTTCGATTGCCTTCATGCTTTTGTAAAGCCACACATCAGAAATAGTTGCAACAGATTTACGAGAAATGCGTTAGGAATATTCCTAGTAAACTTGTCACAGGAATTTTTGGCATATTTATTCAATGTATGTAGATGGTCAAGCAAGAGTGTCTGCAATCTTTGAATCTGTTCGAAAAGCTTTGGATGAGCATTTTGTCCATCTTCATTTAGGTTATAATCATCTATCACGAGAAGATGCAATGAAACATCAAACTAAAATGGCTCATAAACTTCTGGGTGCAGATGAAAATTCTATTGTAGTTATCATTGATGGTACTTATCTATATGTTCAAAAGTCATGTGATCAGGAGTTACAATTATTGACGTATTCCAATCATACATACAGAAACTTATTGAAGCCCATGATTTTGGTTTTCCCTGACGGATACATTCTTGAGGTTGAAGGTTTGTTTTTGCAAACAACGACAATAGCGATTCAAAAATTTTAGAATACTTGATTTCTACCCCTTATGGATTTAAAAAATATTTCTTAGAGAATGATGTTTTACTTCTCGATCGTGGGTTCAGAGATGTCATAGAAAAGTTGAAATTGCTAAAACTTAATCCAATAATGCCTCATTTACTAACCAAGGGACAAAAGCAGTTTTGCACAAAAGATGCTAATGAGTCCAGAGCTGTGACTATGAATCGATGGATAGTGGAAAGTGTGAACAGCAGAATCAAAAAATACAAGTTCTTTGCTTCAACTATTGAAGTCACTTATTTCCCCAAGCTGTCATCTTTAACTAAAATTCCTTGTGCCTTACTGAATGCATACAGTCCTCCTATGTTTATAGAAAACGAAAATCATGCACGTTATGCATAGAAGGCAATGAGCAAAATGAATGATGACAATTCTCTTCAAAAGAAGATTGAAGAGCTAGGCCTTGAAAACAAACGAATTTGTTGGGAGGAGGCTACTAATCAGATTCAAGACTTTCCATGTTTATCAGAAGAAGAAATTAAAAATATCACTTTAGGTATGTATCAGTTAGACCAAGGAAAATGATATACTTATGAACACATGAAGGCAGATTCTAGTTACAAGATCTTTATACATAACGAAATGAAGAATTTGATAAGACGCAAAATTGAATTCGTTTTTCGTCAACTCGGATTCATCAGTTATGGTTAGAATTCTTTCCTAATGGTAGTGGAGCCGAATCAATTTTAGGATATTACTGTAAGTGCAAAACTGGGAGCAGAGTTGTCGGTACATGCAGTCATATAACTTCAGTGATATGGTATTTGGGCTACGCAAGACACAACCCACATGTATTATCAAAGCACCGCAAAGGTCTAGCAGATAATATTATAAATGCTATGAATTCTGGTTGTCAAATCTCAGACTCCGATTCAGATTGAGTCTCTACATAACTTGTTCTAAAGTTACAATAGTTTAGTAAGGAATGTTTCTATGGATAAGTTTGTTTTGCTCCTTCCAAAATAATGTGAATTTTTTATGCTGCTTATTTTGGAATAAGGTTATTTCTGCGCTTATCCAAAAATTCTCCGGTAAAATAAAAACGATAATAAATGAAATACCAATTGAATACAATTTTTAGATTTTTTATTAATAATGATCGCACTTCTGTTTGGCTTGGTAGTGTGCAAATTAATTATACAGTCAAGTACTAAATGATAGCCGCACTCCTAATTTAAGATTTATTTAATTTCAAACAAATTCTTTTAAAATTCTTCCTTTGCAAAAATAATACTTTTCACTTTACCAACTTTATTCTCTGCGGCGTCATGGAAAATTTATGGGTAACCCTCATTTAGTATGGTAATAAAAGATAGCCGCACACAATATTTTATTGTTTTTAATAGGAAATAAATATAAAAAGCACAGTTATAAAAATGATTTTTTATTCCAATTAATATTTTGTGTTTCGGCCATTGTTTTTAATTATTTCGAAAATTCGATTTGGCATACTTTTGTACAAGTTTTGGCATATTAATTTGAAATATTAGCCAATTCGCGTTGTACTGATGACTTTAGTTCATGAACGCTGCTGTATTGTGTTCCTTCAGCATATACAACTCTGCTGAGTACACCCCATATGTTTTCGATGCTGTTAATGTCGAGTGACCTTGCTGGCTGTTTCAAAACTGGTATCTGAGCCTCCGTAAACCAATAATTTACTATCCCGGCGGTGTGTACGGCTGCATTATCCTGCTGGAAAATAAAGTTTGGGTCGCCATTTTGTGCATCAACAACTGGTAATGTTTCGGGATAGCATGGATTTATACCGGTTGCTGTTAAGACGACCGGACATAAACTTCACATCCATTCTTCCTCCATAGCCAATTGCACCCCAAACAATCAGAGATCCTCCACCTCGTTGACGCCTCGATAGCACAAGAAGTTCTTTTCAAAGGTCGTGAAAATAATATTGCCATTAATCAAGGCTATCCATATTCAATTTTTTTCGTCACTAAAAATAACGCGCTGCCACTTTTTCTTCCACGACATATGTTCCTTCGCGAAACGCAATTTGGCATCTTTATGATTTGATAACAGTTGTGGTTTTCTTTGTAATTTTTTGATTTGTATATTATCTGACTCTCTTAATACTTTCCTCACATTACAAATCTTTGTATTATCTCAAGCTTTTAACGCAATTTGTTGCACGGTGCCAATAAAATTAGAGACGTTTCGTAAAATTAACCGTTTTTCTCTATCAATAAGTTCCACTAGCCGGCGGCCTGCACTTTTATGCGAACCGTATAATTGCGAATTTTTTAAATAATTTAGCACTACCTTCTCACTCCAACTAATATTTTCTGCTATTAACGGATACTCATATTACTTTTCTTAATAACGTCAATTTATCAAACTCGTTCAAACTACCTTTTCCACCCATATTTAAAAAATAACAAAAATCGGAATAATATTTAACGGCTATAATACTTAAGCGGCTATCTTTTATAACCATACTAAATGGGGGTTCTCCAATTGTCCATGATCCCGCAGAAAATAATGATTTGTATTTGTGCACGCATTGGTAAACTGAAGAGTATTATTTTTGCATATATAGGAACAATTTTAAATGAATTTATTTGAAATGAAATAAATCTTAAATTAGAGGTGCGGTTATCATTTAGTACAGGACTGTACGTCACTGTAGTGTGCAAATTAATTATAATTCGCATAATTAGGCTAACATACACCATAATTACTGTTTGGAATATTTTTTTATTCAAAACAAAGCAATTTATTGAATTTAGAAAAATATAAAAATTATAAAAATGACAAATGCATAAAACTGCTGTAACACCCTGTAAACAAGTGGGAGGGAGTTGCGAAATATTTTTGCAATTATAAAACAATATACTAAAGAACCACCAATCCTAAAAAGTCGCAAAAAATATTTAGAAATATCGAAAAATGATGTATATTCAATTATGTAATATTTGCATTCAAAACCGGAAGTGCGTCACTGTAGTGTGCAAATTAATTATAATTCGCATAATTAGGCTAACATACACCATAATTACTGTCTGGAATATTTTTTTATTCAAAACAAAGCAATTTATTGAATTTAGAAAAATATAAAAATTATAAAAATGACAAATGCATAAAACTGCTGTAACACCCTGTAAACAAGTGGGAGGGAGTTGCGAAATATTTTTGCAATTATAAAACAATATACTAAAGAACCACCAATCCTAAAAAGTCGCAAAAAATATTTAGAAATATCGAAAAATGATGTATTCCATTTCATGCAACTGGGCCCAAGCTTATCTATGGGGAAAATAGAAAATACGTTGTTTTGGGCCCAATTTACTATGCTTATCCTATAGGGTCCTTTATGAGAATAAATTTCCTCAATACCGACATGATCAATTTGGTTTCCCAGTTATGAGAAGGCTTAATTACAACAGAACAGGACATGAACCAGAGCAACAAATCAAAATATCAGAAGTTGTTAAAAGTGGAGATGAAAATGTGAATACTACAAGTGAAGAAGTTAAGGAAATTGACGAAAAAATGGTATCTTTAAAGAAAATAGTGGACCAAATCAGATCTTTTTTTAATATTATAAAAGCTAAAGTTCCTAGCAAAGTAATACCAGATGAAGCATCAAATATAATGGATGCACTTACAGTACAACTATATAATTATGATCCAGATCAAGAAATGCCAGGAGCAACATATTTATCTCAACATGAAAATAATTCAAATTAATTTACAAAGCATTAAAAATAAAAAAGATATATTTGAGAAATACCTATTTGATGAAAATGCAGATATTGCGATTGTTTGTGAAACTTGGACTTCAGATAAATATTTACCTAGATTTAAAGATTATAAAATTATACTAAATAATAGAAGTGATGGTTATGGCGGATGTGGAATACTTATCAAAAACAATATTCAACTTCTTTCTACTCAAATTTTAGATGTAATTCCAATAGAGGCAATAGAGATTAAAATTAAATTCAACAAGGAAGAGTATACAATTGTAGTGTTCCATTGGAAACAATTTGCTACTTGCAAGTACTTGTGAGTAGATGTCCAATGGAACGCAAATTTTCGTGATAGTAGTAAAACATAACCTCAATTTAAATAAAATTGGTAGATTTTGATAAAAAACACGTTGTTCCATTAATAATATTTAATAATAATAAGTAATAAAACATTAAACAACAAAATAATTAAAATATTTTTGCTATTTAAAAATTGCCGTGACGTATCACAAACATAAACAAAAAATTTTTTTTTAACCCTAATCCAACCAGCATATTTTTGTTTTCAGTAAATTCAAATTTTAATCAAATAACTTAATAAATTTTTGCAAAGAATGCCAAGTACGTTGTATGCAAATGATTCAAAATAAAATACATACAAGTTTATAACTAAATTAACATTATTTTGAAAATCAATGCATTTATCAAATAAGCCAATAGGCACACCTTGGTGGATTAGGGTTAAAAGAAATGACATTCCCCGCAAGCAAAATGGGTATAGAGTCATCTATTAGAATTTTGTAAACTAAAATCCATCTTACGTAAATTTTGTGCGTAACTACTTCTCAACTACACCATCGTTTGAGCATGAGTAGTTGCGAGTAGATACAAGTACTTGTGAGTAGTTTACTCAGGCCAATGGAACACAGCAAATAACTTCGTTCTATAACTCAACTAGAAATAAACTTCAAATACAAGAAGTAAATAATCAATTTGAAAAAATACTCAAGAAATATAGGAATAAACAAAACATTATAATTGGTGGGGATATAAATGGACATAGTAAACTGTGGGAAAAAAATGCTAAATATGATGCCTTAGGAAGCAAAATTGAAGACACAATTCTAGAATACCAATATTTTTTACTTAATGATGGTTCACCTACTCGACAAACTCTACATAACCTTCAAAATTCAGCAGTAGATATTACTCTGATATCTTTGGACTTAGTAAGTAAATCTTCATGGAATAGTACAACTGATAACATAGGTTCAGATCACTTTCCAATTAAAATATTTATTAATAACTTAAGTACAGCTAGGGAAAATAATAGTAATCATTTAATGATTAAAAAAACAAACGCAAAGAAGATTTTAGAAGAAATTAAACTATTAAATCCGTATCACACATTTGACATATATGACTATGAGGAAGAATTAACAAACATAATTGATAGAAACAGTTATACTTTAAAAGGAAAACGGCTCCAATATAGAAATAAACCTTGGTGGACAGAAGAGATTAATAATTTATGGAATAAAAAAAAAGAAGCTCAGAAAAATTTTAATAGAATAAAGGATATTCATACTGCAATTAAATTAAAAAAGTTACAAGCTAAATTAAAATTAAAAATAAAAACTAGTAAACAGTTATCATGGGCTGAACTTACTGATAGAATAGAGGTCAATATTCAGAATAAAAGATTGTGGAAATTGATTAACTTAATTAATAATAAAAGATCTAAATCATTCAATATTTTGGACAACAACGATTCAGCAATGGAATTTTTGGATATTAATTTCCCGAATTCTTTTCAAAAAATAGAAATCCCGTATCCTACACCATACCCTCCTACTTTAATGGACGAATTCAGTTACTCTGAAATAAACAACATCATAAAAAATAATAAAAATACAGCGCCTGGTTTAAATAAAATATCTAATGAAATTTTAAAACAATTACCAGATAATCATATTAAAACAATTACAAATCATCTAAACAAAATGTGGTCAAGGGGTATTTTTCCAGAGAAATTCAAAGAAATAAAAATAGTTGCAATTAAAAAACCTAACAAAATTGAAGACCTACCAGAAAATTATAGACCTATATCGTTGTTATCTACTTTCACAAAAATAATTAATAAAATGCTTAAAAATAGAATTAATGCTGAACTAAATGTTAAAAAAATCTTACCAACTCATTCATATGGATTTCGAGAAAAAAAAAGTGTAACCGATTACTTCGTCACTCTTATAAATAAAATCAATGAAAATAGACAAAGAAAACTGAAAACATTATTAATTATTACTGATATAAAAAAGGCATTTGATCACATCGACAAAAAAATTTTAATAAATAAACTTAAAGAAATAAACATAAATAAAGTTATAATAAATTGGATATAAATTACCTTACTAATAGAAAAATAATTACTGAAACCAAAAGTGGCAGAATTATTAGAACTACAAACCAAGGAATCCCTCAAGGATGTTCTTTAAGTCCTTTACTCTTCAATATTTATACATCATCTTTACATCAAATCAACTCAGAAAATATAAAAATAATACAGTTTGCAGATGACATTGGGATATTAATTACAGCAGAAAATCACTACAAATTAGAAGAAATAGCTAATCAAGCATTAAATACTTTCGTTGGAAAATTGAGTGAAATTAAATTTGAAGTTAACCCTGATAAAACCAAAATTTTAAATTTCAACACTAATATTCATAATAATTTAGTTATCAAAATTGGAAATAATATATTAGAAAACATTGAAAAAACTAAACTATTAGGCGTTACAATTACTAACAAACTTAGGTGGTTGGCACACTATAAAGAAATAAAATTTAAAATTCAAAAGAAGATGAACATTCTTAAAGCATTTGCTTACACAGAATGGGAGGAGCTCATCCACAGAAGATGTTAAACATTTATAAGGCAATTATAAATTCATTAATTAATTATACAGCTGTATTTATAGAACAAAACAAATCAATAGTAAAATTAATGCAAACTTTGCAAAATAAATGTGTTAGAATTTGTATGGGGTTTACTAAAACAACACCTATTGAAGTGCAAATTAGATCAGCCATATTAAAATTACACTTAATCACTTTTTACTTAAATATTTTGAATGTAAGAATAAATACGTGAGGATATACATTTTTTTTGAAAATTAAATGTATTAAAAAGAATCGTTTTAAAATAAATTATAAGAGTCATTAAATAATCATCTCAGACATGTCATTTATGATTCTCATAGTAACCGTCTTTATATCATAACAAATTACTAGTCAAACCAAATAAATTATAAGAATATAAAGGTCATCATCACTGGACTGTGTTCATAAACTCTACATTGTAACAATAAGTGTATTGCTTTGGTAAATTTACAAAAAAATACAACAACAATTGCATTAAATAAATCCAAAAAAGATTCAGCTAAATCCAATTATTTTTTGAATTTACTTAAATCAAATCCGATTTTTAGTTTCAATACCTACCACTAGAATTTGCTTCATATGAAACACATCAAACAAAAATTAAATTCAAAAATAAATCTTTGCGGGTTGCTTTCTGAAATTTTAAATCCAAACCTAAATCTAATCCTTTTTTACCAAAGCAATACACTTATTATTGTTAACAATGACAGTTCTAAAGCGTTCATAAACCACGATTGTAACCACAGCAACGTGCTTTGTATTGTTCATAAACCCAAACCAAAATTTCCCCTTATTGTTACATACGTCATTTACAACTCTACTCAATACTGCCTTTCCAGTTGTCATTAAAATAAACAAATATGGATTCTTATCGTATTGATCAATTTACGGATGAAAATAATTTATTCGATACAAATGAATACGTGAAATGAATATTGGTTCTTGTTAATTAAATAATTATTTTTTTTATTATATGTATTTAAGATAACGAAGAAACAAAATTTTGCTAAACAAAGTTTGTTTTGGTAGCAAATTTGACGTTTGAACAATATCGTTGTTAACTGTTATGTCATTTGTACAATGACAGTTGTAACAATTTGTTACAATGTAGAGTTCGTGAACGCACTCCTGTACTTTTCCATTGTAAACTTGCGGTCAATGGGCACTTTCAGGTCCGCCAACTGTTGGCAATATGTTGAGTAAAATAAACATGTTGTTTTCTGAATGCAAGCGATTTATGCAAAATTTCGTGGCAATGTGATAGATCGACTGTCATTTTTTCAATCAGTAAATTTTCAAAGTCAACAGGTTGAAAGAGCTAATTGTCCGATTTACACGTACCAACATTTTTTCCCCAACAAAAAATGAAGATATTGGGCCTATTTTCACTTGTATTTTTTCAGCACCGAGATATGTTGTCACAACAACAGTGCTGATTTTCACGTGTATTTTTGCATTACATTGTTTATCGATGTATGTGTAAAATGATTTTTATTTTCCTTGTAGAGTGAAGAGTAGTGTAGAGTGAAATGAGAATATATTTGTATGTGTTAGTGTGTAACAACGCGATAGGCAAAAATAAATTTTGTCGAACATATGCATCACAAATTTCCCCTCTTTATCATTAGTTTGTAGGTAAAAGTGTAAAAGCGGAGGTAAAAAAGTGACGAAAAAATACACGTGAAAATAGGCCCATTAGTATATTATGATTTTTTTTGTGTTGCGTGTAGCTCTAACTGTGGGTTTCCATTTGGGATGCCTTTGCGAATAATCGCAATATGTTTTAAATTTTTTCACATGGATAGTATACATTGAAAAAAATACATATCGGTATATAAATTTGTCTACGCAACCATAGACAAATTTACAATACGATTCACTTGTTTACCTTTGACTATATATTTTTAAATGGACTGCTAGTTGCTTACTTCATATGCGATCCAACATACAGTAGCGGTCAAGAGGCAAATCGTGGCGAATTCGCTAACTAAAAAGTTCGTTGCCATTTAATTTATTAGGAATAATCGAAAAATCAACATTAAGATTAAATTTTATAAAAGAAAACATCATTAATATTTGAAATTATAAGCAGTTGCAAGCACTGAATATTAAAATAAACATTTATTTTTGTACTCACAGATGCAAAGAAACAGTCTTATCTGTCAATGGCAAACTGGTATCATAACCAACTACGACACACTTTCTCCCCATTTTCAGTAAAAATAAAAGAAACCGAGGAAAAATTTTGTGCAAAAATCACAATTAAAATATCTCAAATCAAATTAAATTGAATTTAAAACTATAAAACGGTGACAAAATAGAAAACACACGAAAAGGAGCCAAAAATTACATAAAAATTTATTGATGTTGACTTTGACAAATCTTTAGTTTTCGTTTTTGCCGCAATTTGCCTCTTGACCGCTAGTTGTATGTTGGCATCATCATTTATTTGAAAATTATATTGAACTGTCATTGTATTAGCGGTCCATTCTAATTCTATTGTCTAAGGTGTTTACACTAGGATATCATGAAATCAATTTCTCTGATATCACGAAATCAACATCGTTTACATTAACTTTTATGAATCAACGTATCACCGCAATATAATTTTCTCTGTATGTGTAGAAATCTGGCATTTCGTGTAATGTTTTAATATGTGTTTGACATTTGTTTGATTTAATTTTGTTTGTATTGGTGCATCAAATCATGAGATCCGCAAAAATTTTTGTTCAAAAAAAAAATCAAAACATGGCCTTGACAAAACCGGTTTCCTAGGTAAAGGGGAAAGAAACGAGGAATGAAATCGATTTCATGATATCAAGTGTAAACACGCTGATTTGCAATCAAAAGTAGTCATGCCTATTGAGAACTTGAAAAGTACGTGTAAGTGACATCTAGAATTGAAAATAATAAATTGATTGGGCATTTGGAGATATGTATTCGTGATTTGTGTGCAGAACCTAATTCAAATTCTACAAATAACACTATAAAATAATTATTAATTCAACAGAGCTAAACTTTATATACAAATTTTTGTGTTTAATAAATAAATAAAAAACTATTTTTGGTCGATTTGTCTCCATCAAACTTTAATTTCCTGCCGCCAGATCCACATTGAGTTCTCTATATCTTTTTCGATTGCAAATTTTGAATTTAGAAAAAAAAAATAAAAATTTTCCTTATTTTGTTTAGGAACATTTTCAATCCTGCGATAAACAAAGCAAGCTTTAATATTTTTCCTATGTGAATACTTTATTATTTTTATTATGATTTTTTATTGACGTCTAGAAATGTCTAAATTGATAAAATTATTTGGTATTACAAATCAAAACCAACCCAAATGTCTTGTAAGACATTTGTGTTGGTTTTGTACAAATACAAAATTTTTCTAACACAGTGACATGAAACAAAAAATTTCCATTTGCGAATATTCGCAAAGCATACAAGTGGAAACCATAGGTAAGTGGCAAAAAAAAATTGTTGGAAAAAAATGTTGGTACTAGCTGATTTACATTCAACGACATTCGACGTCCGCAAAAAAGGTGAAACACAACATAGGAAAAACTACAAAGAAGAAAAGAGAAAAAATAATCATCTGCTTAAAAAAGTCAATTGAAACCCGAGAAACAAACCAAAAAGTCGTCGTCTGCTCTTTTTTGCAGATGTCGAGTTTCATCTTTTTTCTGTAAAATCGTCGTTGCGTGAATAAATAACTATAATAAGGCTACATAAACAAGAAAATCAATCATTTGTATTAGTTTATGACATTTTTTTGTTTAAATTTATTTTTTATGTGTAAAGAAAACGATTTTTTGAATTGACATCTGCATCTGCAAAAATCTTTGAATGTAAATCAGGCTTACGTCTAAATCCAAATAAATTATAATACCTATAAAGGACATACCTATACTTTTACAGATATTTGTACAAAAAAAGTTACCCATTGCCAGGACCATCAACTCTTAGAAAGTGGGCTGCGAAAATGGATGTTCGAGGAATTCTAGAGCATGTATTAATATAATATATGAAGCATTACGAGCTGACAGAAAAGGAAAAAATATGTGTAATTTCATTTGATGAAATGAAAATTAGGTCAGCGTATGAATATGACAAGACCCACGATACAACGCTAAAGCCAGCAAATTATGTGCAGGTGGTGATGATCAGAGGACTAGTCGGAACGTGGAAGCAGCCAATTTTTTATAATTACGACTGCAGAATGACAGCCGCAATTTTATTCGAAATTATAACGAAATAACCAAGGATTGTGGAGAGAGCTTGGTATTTCAGTAGAACAAACTTGGTTTGAAAATCCAGCTGATCAATCCATGAAAGTATTCGCATTTGCTGATGTACCACACATCATCAAGTTGTTAAGAAACCATTCCCTGAATACTGGCTTTATTTATAAAAACAAAATTATTAATTCTACACCAATAAAAGAAGTAATGCAAATAACATCGTCATCAGATGTTAACATATTATATAAAATCACAGATGTTCATATTAATGTGAAAAATCGCCAAATTGTGAAATTAGCAACTCAATTGTTTTCACATACCACTTCGAATGCTATAAAAAGAGCAATTTCATTGGGATTATGCAATTCTGAAAATGCGTTGCTTTCTGCAGATTTCATCAAACTGCTCAACGACTGATTTGATGTTTTTAATTCAAAGTCGCCATCCATCGACTCTACCGTGTGAAAGCTTATGGGTTGGCATTGGATGTACAGAATAATATTATCAAAGAAACCAGTGATTTCTTATCCAATATGTTAGCTCCAACAAAACGTACTTTGCTGCCTTTTCAAAATGGAATTTTGCTGATAAACGCATCACTTCCACAATTATATGAATATCTTAAAGAAAAATACGGAATTGAATATATTATTTCATACCGATTAAATCAGGATGTTTTGGAAATTTTTTTTAGTGCTATTCGTGCAAAAGGGGGTTTACACGATGATCCCACTGCGCTAGAGTTCAAATATCGGTTACGGGGCTATTTATTAGGTAACATTTTTTAACATATTAGAGAATAATGAAATTAATTTTTAAGATTTAGGCCGTGAGTGAATAAGTTAAAAAAATTTGGTTAAAAATTTGGTGAAAATCAAATTATCGTGGTGAAATATTTATATCTACCAAATTTAATATTGCTGTGTGAATTAGTTAAAAATTAAAATTTGTGACAACTGAACAACAACATGAAGCGCATTTATAACAATCATTTTCCTAGTTTGTTATCTATGTTATTACTTTATAAAAAGCATAATTTGTTTTAAGAAGAAACATAAAGAAACACGTCGTGCTTATGTATCAACTGAACCAATATTAAAAAGACGAGGTTATGTTTTTTTAACTCGCTTGTCAAATTTTATATACGGTGCCTACCATGATGCATTTTTTATTTATTTTTTGTGGTGAGCAAAATTTTAATTTTAACTTTTATGTCAAAATTTTAATTTTTAACTGGATTTTAACTAATTCACTCACGGCCTAAGTAAATAATATTATGTATTGAGAAATAAATTTGACAAATTTGATAAAAATTAATTTCAAATGACTTGTTTTACCACACCAACTATGTTTTAATTTAGTGATTTTTTGTTGTTTTGGTTAACTTGTTGTTTTTTTTGTATGCAGGAAGGAATGAAATATTAGTGCACGCGGCACGCCAATGAAAGCAGTAATGTGCAGGAAGATGAAGCAGTACTATTAAAATTAAACTATGGTAATAGTGATAGTGAAATTGTTCCTGTGATAACAGAAAAATTACATAGAGGTGTACATGTAGAAGAGGAAAATGAGCCACAATTATACGACACAGAACTGAGTAGTGTTGAATTTGATGAATTAACTTGTGACGCGTTAGAAAACCTGGCAGGCTTTATAATAAAAAAACTCAACCTACAGTATGGTGAAATATCATCTCAGCAGAAAAACCAAAGTTCATGGACTTGGGTGGATGAACTATCTGAAGGAGGTCTTTACAAACCTTCGACCCAGTTCATGGAAATAATAATTAAATTAGAAACGATATTTAATAAAATAAACTGTGATAAGATTAGCATAATGCCAAATTATTTAAAAAAACACTTAGAAGAATGTGATAATTGAAGTACCTGAAAATATTAAATTATTGTTTTTTAGATCTAAGTTATATTTTAGAATAAAAAAATTAAATAAATTATTAGCAATTAAAAAAAACCAAAGAAAAAATATAAATAAAACTAGGTATAACTTAAAAAAAATATCTAATTATTATATCATTTGATTCCAAAATTCAGTCAAAAATGAACAAATCTATAGTTTCATACGAAACGTACAATTTTTTTATTACCAGATGACGTCACTAACCACGTGCGTTCATCTGTCAATCATACCTATATATTTTTGTATCATGGGTTTTATGCAAAGTCCATATATCGTATTCTTACGTTAAGTTCTTACTGACTCGCTGTTCCAGCCTTAACTTAACTGAGATTAATAAAAAATTCCGTTCAAACTATTTAGTTAGACAGAATAGCTAAATTCTAGCGGAATAAAATTTCGAGTCAAAATTCTAGCACGCTGCAAATTTCCGACCGTGATGAAACTTTTTCAACGGAGTAAGATATGAGAAAGAGAATAACAAAAATTCAACGTTTTTTTTCCTGTGGAATCGCAAACAATGTGCTGGGCTGGTAACTGGGTCCGATTATGTAAGCATTACGAGTTTCTCGAAATTGCGACAAAACGCTAAAAAGCATCTGCTCTCTTTTCTTTAAAAATAATCTTTGTAATCATTACGAGTTGTCTGTCGTACATCGTACTTATAAAATTGTACGAGTAAAACAACAAGACGCAATTACGAGAACTCGGTAGTTTTATATAATCGTGTCGTGTCGCAATTTCGAGAAACTTGCAATGCTTACATAATCGGACCCCCTTAATCTGTGCCTGGTAATACGGTATTTGGATGGTTTATTACTCTCCACCTTTATTCACTTGTACTATAACTATTGTGCATTTATAACTATACTACGGTATTAGAATATTATCACTACAACTTACCAAATAATTAATTAAATTTTATTTCACTTTACTTATTTATAAACGTTGTTCTAACTATGAATTAGTAAAATTTTTATTTACTATGTTAACACTATGAGTACCCAATCTAGAATGAAACAACCCAGCAAATTTTTTGTCTTTGGTAACATGTCTTGTGTTTGTCTGGGATAGAGAAAATAATATGAAATTACACTGGTTAAAAAGAGACAAATTTTTTAGGCAACATGTCTTGCGGTTGTCTTCGGTATGTTACTAGAGACACGTACGTTATTTAATTTGAAGCGCTCCTATCGGTGGGAAATAGAAGGAATGGTAACAAGTCTTCTGGTTGTCTTGAAAATGTCTTCAAAAATCGCTTCACCCATACAACCCGCATATAATTCGCCATTTTTTTTAGATTATTATTATTTTGGCATCGTCTTTCAGCGTGTAGTGTATTAGAAAGTGTTAAAAAAAAATCTGTTTTTACTAAAACAATTTATTTGTTATTATTTTTTAAAATTAATTTAAATAAAAAAAATCTAAAATTACAATTTATTTTTCTTAAATATATGTGCATAGTGAATAAACAATATTTAGTAAATTGTTAACAATTTTTCGTCGCCATTTTCAGTGATCGTGTGTGTTAAAAAAAAACTGATTACTAAAACAAATAAATAATAGAAATTCTGTTTTTATTAAAACAATTTATTTGTTATTATTTTTTAAAATTAATTTAAATAAAAAAAATCTAAAATTACAATTTATTTTTCTTAAATATATGTGCATAGTGAATAAACAATATTTAGTAAATTGTTAACAATTTTTCGTCGCCATTTTCAGTGATCGTGTGTGTTAAAAAAAAAACTGATTACTAAAACAAATAAATAATAGAAATTCTGTAATTATTAAAACAATTTATTTGTTATTATTTTTTAAAATTAATTTAAATAAAAAAACTCTAAAATTGCAATTTATTTTTCTTAAATATATGTGCATAGTGAATAAACAATATTTAATAAATTGTTAACAATTTTTCGTCGTCATTTTGAGTGACCGTGTGTGTTAAAAAAAAAAAAACTGATTACTAAAACAAATAAATAATAGATTTAAAATTAATTTAAATAAAAAAAAAACTATAATTTCCGCCATTTTGAATGTTGCTAATTTAAAGCGTTATCTAAATAAATTAGATACTAGAAAACCGTGAGTATTATTATATGTAATTTATTGCTTAACCAAATTTCCTGTTAGAAAAATCTTAAATAAATCAAATCATAAAAGCTATATTAGAGTAGAATAGTTTAGTGTTTGTTGTTCCCACATTTTCTCGTGAAGTTATTCATAATCGTTGTAGTACATATTTGATAATATATAATTAGAATGGATAATATATCCAGGACTCAACGGTATAGGATTATCTCCGAAATGGCAGACAGTAGTTTAGATAATGAAATAAATTTTAATTTAAGTAATCCCGAAAATATGTTAGAAGAAATTAATTTTAATTCCGAAAATTTCAATAGCGAATATACCGTTCCTGTTTTGGATGATCGTTTTTTATTAGATGATATTTTAATTTCATGCTCTTCAGAAGATGAGTC